>LOEQ01000114.1:388624-398890 GCA_001685075.1 Bramus lutescens | reverse complement strand
CCACTTCCAGCCCCAGTGCTAAGCAGCACCCGGGCTCCCTGGGCCCTGATGTGTTGGCCAGTACTGTTGTGTACAGCATCAGACATGATGACAGAAGGGATGGATGGGTCAATGGGTTTTCAGGAAAGTAGTGGAACCTTCAGAGTAAGCAGACTTGGAGACCTTAAAGTTAATTGCATTGTTTCTGTGGACAGATCACTGTTTGGGCCTTGGTTTTATTCCCTGTGGCCCTATGATGTCCAGCTGAGTAGCAAGGTAAGCTATATACATAATGTTTCAGTTACTGTGCTGGGCTGAGCATTGTCCCCTTCATAGTCTGTGGCCAGTGGAATGTGAAGCCACCCCTATCTGGTACTGGGGTATTTCCAGATGTAACTAGCTGAGCTGAAGGTAGGTTGGGGGTCTCTGGACAGGCTGTGTGACAACTGTGAGAGAGACTGGAGCAGTGTGGCCGCAGCCATACAATACAAGGACTGTCACTGACACCAGGAGGTATAGAAGGCCAAGCACAGCCTCCCCAGAGCCTTGGAGACAGGCAGTCCCTGTTGAGGCCTGGACTAGGGACTTTTGGCTCATACTGAGCAGGAGTAAGTTTCTGTTGTTTGAGGCCACTGGCCTGTGGTGCTTTTTACAGAGCCATAGAATTCTAGCCCAGCTGGTGGCATGCTTGCCCACGTGGCTGTGAGTGTGCCCTTCTATGCATGCATGCCTGAATGAACCTTTCCCAGATAGTGTGGCCCACCCCTGGAGGGAGATGAGCAGTTCTGCTTGGCTAGGGCATCAGGCTGTGATGTGCTAACTGGAGGTGGCCGCTTGGGATAAATCAAATGCTCGGGGTCAGGCTCTCAAGACAAGGGGTGGGCCACCTAGGGAGAGGAGAAAATCAGCCATGAAATCGCCTGGTCTGCCAGGTGGACCATGCATGAGTCGCTCTGTTCTGGTCAGAGGCCCCTCCCAGAGGCTACAGCAGGTGTCTGGTGCGTTTGTGGGGAGATTCCCAGGCAGCTCTGAGCCACTCCCATCCAGCCCTGGGGCTTTGTGGAAGCTACCCTGCAGGTCAGCCCACAATGGGAGTCTTGGGTATAAAAACAGAGCACACCACTCTGCCCACGAGGGAGCCTACTGAGGCCCCCCCCCTTGGATTCCTCAACCCTCTCTCATCTTGGTGGTCTCTGTCAGGAGCTTTTCTGCTACTTCTGAGCAGAGCCATGGAAACAGATGAACCCATTTGTCTGTGAAAGCTAGTGTTCAAGTTCCCAGAAATGTGGCCCCTAAGGTCTTGGATGTTAGCCGCCTCTAGCTTTTGCATCTGATCCCAGAGGAACAGGACCATTTCCCTCTTGGTGTCCATGGAGAGGAGTATTGCCCACAGATAGCCAGGGAGGAGACTGCTCTCATCTGAAGCTGCACCCTGCTCCAAGAGTACTGGGAAGTACATTGTGGACCATTATGATTCTCCCGGTGCCTCCAGGAGACACCCAGGCCCTGTTCTGTTAAGGCAGACCCCTGGATAGGTCATTGATCAAGCTAGGGGGGTGTGGGGTGGATATGAGCACGGATGACTGCAGGGAGCCGCTGTGGCCTGCGAGTGAGACCCTTGGATACTTGTGATTATTCTGTGGAAGTGTGGTCCTTTGAGCACCTCCTAGTTAGTGGCCTTGAGGATAACTGACCCTCAAGACTTCTGTGTCCTTAGGATTCATGTCCAACCTCTCTTTTCTGTGTTTCAAGCAGGAGAGGTAGCCTGTAAGTTAAGGGCCTACACCCCTGTTTAGAAAAGTTGTGGCCCCATCTGCAATGTGGAACGGCCCAGGTGTGTATCCGAAGGTGATGGAGGGCCTGGGATTGGAGGAATATAAGGGTATCTATTCTTCAGCGGGACCTTCCTGCTGTCTTCCCAGGCTAAGAATTTTAGTCCTTGGATGCATGATGAGTGTCATGTGCGGAGCAGTCTGATCTGACACAGGAACAATGACCCTGCCCAGATGCTCGACCACTGATCTCGGGAAGGTACATAGAGGGGCATGGGGGCCATGGGGACCACACGGCAGTGTCCCTATCATGTCTCTTTGTCTTTGGCAGCAGACACCAGTCCAGCCTCTGGCCGACGGCTGGTGAGTCAGCCTGCATTAGTGCCTCATTAAAATGGACAGGCTCTTCCCCGGGCTGCTGAGGGAAACCCAGTGTCTCCTGCCCTTGCCCTGGTTGTGCCTAAGGCTGGCTGAGCCTCTGCTGTGACTGTTAGCGTGTGCTGCATCCCCACCCACATCCCACACCATGGACTCAGCAAGGCTCAGGGTGCCCGCCCACAGGACACTTCCCATAAGACATTTTCCTCCAGTCCTTTCTGGAGTGGTGGCAGCCTCGGTCTCTGCTGTATCACTGTAGTGACTAGATGGACCTGCAGGTATCCTGAAACTGTCACCAGCTGTGCTAGGTCTTCAGATCCTCCTACACCGTCACTGTCACTCAGCAGCTTCCGCATTAATGTGGAAGTGAGGGGCCAAGTTGGTTCCTTGTCCCATGGCACAGAGGCCTTGTGGCCATTTTCCAGGCCAGTTTCATAGGAGGGGTGCTGGAGTGGATGCAGGCATGCCTACCTTCTCCGGTGCTGTTTGTGGGTGATACAGGTCAGCTCTGGGGCTGGGTCTTGCTGCTGGAGGAAACTCTGGGGTGCTCTGTGAAATTAATATTCCATCAAAAGATGAAACCACCCAGAAAGTAACTGAAACATAAAAGTGGTTTTTATTTGAAATCCAGGTTT
The DNA here is from genome assembly GCA_001685075.1 of Bramus lutescens. NCBI lineage: Eukaryota > Metazoa > Chordata > Mammalia > Rodentia > Cricetidae > Bramus > Bramus lutescens. Next base: position 396,126 of record LOEQ01000114.1, on the reverse strand, counting down.
CGGGTTTGGGGATTTATTATATTTTGTGTGTGAGGTCATCCTCCAGGGTGTGGGACCCTCTGATCTCCGGTTAGCCCTTCAGACCCTGCCTGGTCCAGGGAAGCCTGTGGTGCCCAACCTGGTGAGATGGTACCCACTTGGAACACCTTAGTTCCTATCCTGTGAGGTGAACAGTGGGCTGTATTAGTCATCGTGTGCTACCTGAGTGTGATGTGGCCACCTTCATCTGTGGAGCCTCAGTTTACTTATCTGCAGTATGGTTCATGTGGATAGTCCCTGCCAAGCTCTGCCCCTCTCCCAGCCCTGGGACTGCTGGTGACTCGTTCCCCTCACCACCCTGGCACGAGTTCTGGCTAGAGGTGTGGACTGGCTGCTGACTCCCCACCTTATCCTCTGAGGGAGCCATGATGGGACCAGGTGGTTGGTGACACACACCCATGTTGGTACTGGATCTTCATTGTTCCTGTGTAAGAGACCTGCCAGACCCCCTTCTGTGAGATACAGTCCTGAGCCCTGTAGACAGGACCTTGTGCATCATGGTTGGTTGGTTTGGGGTTTGTTTGTGTTGTCAGTGACTGGTGTGGGCCACTTGTAGCTCAGGGCTAGGAGGCCTGGAGGCTTGGGGGCTCATGGCCCCAGTTGAGTTCCTCAGTATGGGTCACTCCAGTTCCCTGGTGTTTGCCCATCTTGTGGAAGTTGATGGCTTCCTCTCCTTGCAGGGTCATGGCCCTGTCCCTAACAGTGTGTCTATCAGAAATGCCCTTCAGGCAGTGGACCCCAGGCAGTTTTGTTCCATGGGGATTCTAGGATGTGCAGTGCTCTCCAGTGATACCAGGGTGGGTAGTACTGATCTGTTTGGTGAGGAGGGGGCCCCTGAATACTTTCTGTGGAGCAGATTGATGTTGTAGCGAAGGCAGCTCTCTATGGGGAGAGGCCACTGCTCAAGAATGACTCCCTCATGCCACTGTGTTCCCAGTGCCACCATCGAGAGGAATGTTCCCTAAGTCAGACAGCACCATGGAAACAAGTGTGTCAGAGGGACCTTGGAACAAAGGCTCACCAAACTGGTAGCAAATACCAGGCCATGGTGTTTGTCTCCAAAGCTGGGCCTGCTGCCTTATTCTTCCTTAATATCACAGAACCTTGCCTGTTTCTCAGCACTGGCATCTGGGTCACCAAGCAAATGAAGCAAGGTCCACCCAGCATGAAACCACAAGAGGAGCCTGGGTATGCCCTGGGAAGGGGTAGTGTCTTATCTACCGAGGCCTGGTTTAGTAGAGTATCTTGGGGGGAGGTGCTTGGCACCCCAGCACTCAAGCATCAGCCTTGGGAATTGAGAAAGCCAGATGGATAAGCCTTTAGATCACCCCAACCCTTCTCATGCCCAAATCGTTCATTCTCTCTGTGTCCCCCAACTTCATCCCCAGGTGGCAGTATGTACCACCCTTCGCAAGGTCCACACTGACTATAGTCCTGACTGCTTCACCCTGACACCAGGCCAGTGCTCCCTCAAACCTTCCCTGATGACTGTCCTTTTTCTTCCAAGCGTTAGGATGAAGGCGGATTTCTTCTTATTTGCTGGGAAAGAATGGGTACACTGTGCCCTGTGCATGGGCGGGCTCATGGCTTCTAATTGGGAAATTGGCTGTCTGGGCCTGGCCCACTGGGCTGTTATTACAGCGTGGGGTGTGAGTGGTTGTGGCACAGGCTGCAAATGGCTCCTGATTTTTGCCTTTTAATTATGCATTGCCATATCTCTGTGACCACTCCCTTGTCTTCATAGTGATGGAAAGCACATGTTCTTGATTGTGAGCTCCTACCAAGAGGCTCTTAGGAGTCTTGACAGGGATTTCTTGTTATTTGCTGTTTCTCACAGCCTGGAAAGGACTGAGAAAGGGGACCTTGAGCTTTTAGTGATCTGAGTGGCATTGGGGACGAGAAAGCACATTTTAGCCCATGAGGTGGTCTGGGAGCCAGTGTGGATGTAATAAACTTGTGGAGTTTGCTATGTGCCCCTAAATGTTGCCAAGTTTTTGCTGGCCCAGTTTGTCCCAGAAATCAGTGGTCTTTAGTCAGAGGTCCAGAGCAGAAGGCAGGAGCCTGCGTGGTACATGTGATGTCTAAGGGTCTGTGTCCTGTTCACCTCACCAAGCCCCTTTGTGTTCTACCCAGGGGTCCAGAGGTTCAGTGAAGACAGCAGCAGCTCCTACGCAGGGCCTGGAACTGGTAGGGTGACCCCAACGCTGCTTGCACTATTGTGAGTGTACAGCGTGCGTTTGCCACCCTGGTCTTCCGCTTGAGCAGCCACGGCCGCAGGGTGCTTCAGAGTGCTTTTTACCATGCCCATGCCGTCTCTGCTGACCACCTTCTGCATCCACATGTCCCCTTTCTGGAGGTACCATGTATTGGGATCACACGCTTGCACGTGTTGGTGATGGAGCACCATGAACCATCTGGTTTTGAGGTTTAGTTTCACTGTAGCAGGCCCCAGTGCCCAAAGGTTTTCTCTTACGGGCACTAGTCCAAGGTTCAGGTGGAGCTTTTTGTGCTCATGGGCCACCAGGTGTCCAGGTGATTCTACCTGTGGCTGAAAGTACTGCAGAGAATGGACAGATTCGGGATCCGATGTGAATCCCTGGGTTTTTCTTTCTGGGTAAATAATAGCAGAACTGCTGGGTCACGTAGGGACATTGTTTGGTCACAGGAAAAACTATCAAGGCTTTTCCAAAACAACTCCCACTTGTGAACCCTTTATCCCACCTATGAGTCTGGGCCCCAGGTGCCAAGACAGGACATGTGACATCTCCTGGGTGTAGTAGTCTATCTAGTGGGTCTGAAATAGGGGTCTTGGCTGTGGTCCCTGAGCTTGACTGCCCCCTGCTAGGAAGGTTAGGTCCTGGCTTGCAGTTGGGGTGGGGACAGGTGTTACTGTCAGATGGTGTCTGGGCCACGGGTAGGAGTAGTTGGCGCGTGTGTTTGCTCTGCATCCGTCCCTCCCTTCATTCTCGGGAGGATTTCAACACCCACACTTGGAATAAAAAAAAAATATATTAATGAGCTTGGTGCGGTTGCCATGGTAACCTGTTGCTAATGAATCTCTGGGGTTTCCTCTTACCTTTGCGGAGCTAGAGCAAGGCTGAGCTATGCTCAGATCAGGCATGCTTCCTTCTCCTTATGTTGCTGTGGCAACTGCCTGTCACTAATCCCCAGCCAGCTCCTGGTTTACCGGCCTGGCCCCAGGAGCCAGCTGCCCGCTTATGCTTACATAAAGCCTCTTACTGTGTGATCCTTGCTGTTCCCGGCCCCACCAGGCTCCCTGGAGCATCACCTTTCTCTAGGGCCACACATGGGATCCCCAAGATATGGAGAACAGATATGGTGTCTCAGGCTTTGCTAGAGTGAGGATTCTGCGTGGATCACGGGTAGGTTAGCGTGCCCATGCTGAAGTACCCCAGCACTTAGGGTGCACCTAGGCCCAAAACAGGACTCAGGAGATGACACTTGTGCAGACGCCACTCACTAAGGGCACAGCCTTACATGCCCCCAGTTAGCAGCTTGATGGAGCCCTGCTGGCCTTGGAGAGACAATAAGCCATCCTGAATCCTAGTGTTCTGCCCACCAGGTGGTCATGGATTAGGTCAGGGCTAGAGTCTCAGGGTCTGGAGAGCTGCCCTGTGGGTTAAGCCTGCCCACAGCTAGTTCATGGGGGCAACTGAAGAACCTTGAGTTCAAGGGCTTGGGTATTCAGTAAATACTTGAGTAGCATTGGTGAGAGGACAAAGGGAAAGTTCTGTGCCATTCAGTGTAGTGACCCTTTTGACATAAACCCCAAGCATGGGCCTGAGCTACTCAGCTTCTCCAGTGATCCCTTCCTGAGCTGACTGCTGGCCAAGATCAGCTGTTGTGCCAGTGGCTAACCCTCCTTCCTGCCAGTCTGTGTTCTCAGGGCATCCTGTGGGGGCATCCAGGCAAGGGATGGTCACATACAAGGAGACCTATAAGAGGGTGTGAATGGCTGCAGGCAGACCTCTCCCAGCTTCAGTTTGCTGGTCTAAGACATGGTAGAAGATGGAAATGGTGTGGGGGAGGGGCCAGAGCATATGACACCTCCATACAATGCTAGGCCCTGCTCCAGTCCGTCTCCAGGAGTAAGCATGTGACCTCTTTATTGCAGGACCTCTGTGGCCCCTGCATAAGTTAGTTTCTTGTCTCTGTGGCAAATAGCTGAAAGAAAACAAATTGAGCAGAAAGACTGATTTTGGTCCATGGTTTCAAAAGTTCAGTCCATGGTCAGCTGACACCATTACTTACAGTGGGAGATCCAGGGAGTGTGTGGAAAAGAAGGCCAGAAAGCAGAAAGAGCTTGTGCATCAGCATCTCCATCTCGCTTCCCCTCTTCCTTTCAGGTCCCCCGACTGGGATGAGGCTGCCCACATACCAAGCATACCCTGACTAAGTCATCTCTGGAAACACGCTCAGACACACTCAGAGGTGTGGTTATAATCTCCTAGGCTCTTCTCAGTGGAGTTGCTTCTGCTCCATGGTGCAGAACCCGGATAGCTAATGCCTGCCCTGGTGGGTTTTGGACCTGTGTGAGCCTTGGAGAACTGGGTGGATAGATGTGGCAGGAGGCTAGACCAGACTTGAACTGGTGGGTGACCAGGAACCCGATACCTACTACAACTTGAAGACACCAGCAGAATCCCTCTTTTTGAGGCACTGCCGCAGCATGACCCCTATGGCTGGGGTGCCCACTTGAACTCTTTCAGCATCTCAGTATGTTGGTGGATTCGGAGCTGAGCTGATGGCCATGGTGGCAGCTGATGGTGTTGGGACCAAGTCCCATGTCCCTTGGCCACCTGGGTTCTGAAGGTCAGTTCCACCCCTCTTGGCCTGGTATAGAGGCCAAGTCTTCATTGCTAGACTATGTGGCCCAAGACTTGTGTCTTCTGACGCATGCTGGTGGTCATGGGCTTGGGTTTCTGGCTCTGTGTTAGGAAAAAAACGGCAGCCAGTCAGATGGCTATGAGACAGGCCTATGAGACAGGCCTATGAGGCAGTGTCAGACATGACACATAGTAAAGATTAGAGCATGGAGCCCTTTTGGATGTCAGGGGTTTGAGTAGGGCCCTGCTTGGCCCCCAACCCAGGAAGCAACTTTGCCTTCACTCCTGACCTGGAGTCAACCTAGGGAGAGGGACCAGGCTGGGTGACCCTCAACCCCTGTGACATCATAAGATTTGTCTGGTTGAGCCTGCTTACCCTTCTGACCCATAGGTAACCCCTGGTGAAACTCCTGTCCTCAGCCTGAATCCCAGAGGCACTGGTTGCCCCTCTGTGTGAGCTCTACCATGGAGCTCCCTCCCTCCCAGGGGCTTCTCCCTGATCCCCTGGGAACAGTGTTGCAGGTGTTCAGTTGAGGAAGACAAGACAGGATGTGGCCGAAGGATGCAGAAGCTCCATCCACTGCCGTCTGCTCTGGAACTTGGGCTGCAAAAGCCACAGCCCAGTCAGAAGAGTGCCATGTTCCTGGTGCTGCCCCTCCCCCGCCATCTGCTTAGGGTTCCTCTCGTCTGGTGTTCACCCTGGCTTCTCTTCTCAAGAAGCAGGGCCAAGACTGGTAGTGCCCCAGTCACAGGACAGGTTGGGAGCATCCCAAGCCTTGGGGCTTCTTTCCCTGGAAACCAGGAGCCAGGCTAAAACCACAGTGTGGGGGTTGGGATTGGCAGAAAGCCACAGAATAGTCTTGACTGCTGTGGGTGTGAGGGACTTGGGACGGTCCTGCCCAGTCTGTCCAGGGGAGACTTTGTGTGTCTCCCTGGCAAGCCTGTCCTTGTGCACATAGGACTGTGTCCATGCACGTGTGTATGGGCACAGATGCCCCTGGTCACCATACTAGAATCATACTGGGGAGTTTAGGACTTAAGCAGAGATGTTTTCCTACTCCTTTGAAATAACACCCTGCCCGGTGATGGTAGCTGGGATTGGCTTCGGGATGTTTTCATTCCTAATTTAGACTGTTTATGTGCTGGGCTGGAGTCTCTGCCTGCTTCTCAGTCCCCCCCCTCTTTACCACACTCTGCTTCCAGCTGTCTGGGGGTTTCAGGGTCCCCTGAGGTGTGTGTTGGGGGGGAACTACCAAGGCAGCCCCTAGCCCCCACCCCTGGCAGCTGCAAGTATTTTCACCAGCTCTGCAGGGGTCCCCAGGTTAGGGAGCACCACTTTCTTCCACGTCAGACCACAGAGCCCTCTCTGTGAGGGGCAGCCCCCTCCCCATGTGGACTAGGCCTCTTTGGGATGGGGGTCTGAGGTCAGACTGTCCTGCCAGCCCGGCTGCCTGGGTGGAGCCACAGGGCAGGGAGCAGAATCTGGCAGCAGCACTGGATGCATTCAGCTGTCTCCTGGGGAGACAGGAACGGAACCGGGCAGCAGGGAACCCCTCACTGACCACCACTCTTGGCTCCTTTATGAGCTACAAGGACCGCTTGAGGATTGATGCTGACGGCTTGACTTTAATTAGGAAATACATTCTGCAAGAAGAGCTCTGATGGGGCCCTGGGCTGTCTTCCTGGTTGCCATGTCAGCCAAGTGGGGGGATTGTTACTCCCACCCCTGCCCAGCCACCCAGGCTTATAGGACGCTACAGGGAGAGAGTAAGGGCCCTTGTAAGCAGGACCCACAACTTGATCCTCCAAGACAGCAAGGGACTAGGTCTTGGCCACTTGCTTCCCTCTCCTCCTGTGTGCACATGTGTGTTTGTGGCCACAACTTGTTCAGAGACCATACAGGAGAATCCAGAGGAATCTTGCCAGGGAATCATGACACTGCCCAATGTTCCAGGAGCGAAGACTCAGGTGTCCCTGGCCCTGATGAAATAGAAGCACAGACTGAAAGATGCTGTTGAGGGTTGCATAGTCCCTGTGTCCCATCTTAGCTCCACCCCCAGAATACCCACAAACCCGTCCAGAGCAGAGGCTCCCCCATCCCATCACCCCTCTCTACGTCTTTAACCTAGCCCCTCCCCTATAAGCCAGGCTGGTATTCCCTCTCTTGGTGGTCTCCTGGAATCCCCCTACCTTGTGGGGTATCCTTCATGTCTACTTTTCTTTGCATAGCCCAGATTCTTTCCCTCGGAGGCCTCTGTGACTGGGGTCACTGGAGAGGAGGGGCCCCAGGGTTCAAGGACAGGGTGCTCATGAGCCTTACAACCTGCCTGCATGTTGTAGATTCCTGCCTGTAGGACCAGTGGACCACAGCGGCCTCGTCATAGCCCTTTAACTACCCTGCAGAGACTAATGGAAGCTTCTGAAATAAAATCTGCACCTTGAAGCAGGGAATTGGGTGTGCTGGGGTTGCCTTCTCTGTAAGGCTGACTCCTCCCAGCCTGCAGGGATCCAGGCTCAGGTAGCCTGTGACCCACCACACTTAGTGCTCATTTTCACTGTCTTCCATCCTAAACTTCTGACCTCAGCGTTGTAGCTACTGTACGGCTTGGTCCCCAC
>LOEQ01000114.1:372739-388112 GCA_001685075.1 Bramus lutescens | reverse complement strand
ATGCTGGCAGGATCGTACCTAGAGCGTATGCTGAGTCTTGCAGCATCAGCTCCTTGGCATGAGGGGGGATCCCCAAGATGTGGGAACAGCAGGTAACATCCCTCAAGCTGGTGCTCCACACTGTGCTGGCTCCTCATGGGAGCCTGGAGGTTCCCTAATTAAGCAATTTATTATTAAAGCAGCCATCATCCTTGTAGCCTGCTTTCTACTTCTGCCGTGGGGACAGACAGGCAGCCATCCCACAGGGGCTGCACTGGTGGACAGCATGCAACCTGATACCCCATTTAGAATTCTTAGCTTGTGTAGCTCATCAGTAGCCCAGACTGGTGTTACTTGTCCCCTTGGGGTCATCTTGGAGCCCAAAGGATGTTACTTGTGAGACTCACCAACTCCTAGGGTAAAGCAGAGCCCAGGGTCATCAACCTGGCCAACCACAGGCCAGACCTCAGGGATATCCTAGGGACATCATGCTGAGTGATTGCTGTCTGAAGGAGGGGGATCCACCTGCCTAGAGCAGCATGGAGACCTCTGGGGATGTTGTATCGAGCTGGTAGAATTATTGAGTTTATGTTCTAAGGCTGTAGATGAATGAGTTTAGTGGCTCATAGTGGGAAGTGGCTGGGGGGAGTCTCTGCTGGTACCAAGAGGGGCAGTGTTCAGAAGCCCAGTTAGACAGCTAGAGTAAATGGGACACTCATGTCTGAGCCTGTGTTCTCTGGCAAGGTTGCACCTGCTCTCCAGCCCTCGAGACAGTGGCTGTCATGCACTAGGGGGTCTCAGGACCCTGTCAGGAAACACAGGTGAATGAGGGCCCATTAGCAGCTGGAGTGAGGGCCTGGTGGTTTATCCTAATGATGTTTAAAAACTTGGAAATTTAGGGGCTAGAGAGATGGCTCAGTAACTAAGAGCATGATTACCCTTGCAGAGGACCCAAGTTATCTGGGTGCTCACAATCAACAACTTGTAACTCCAGCTCCATGGTATTCGACACCTCTGTGCTCCAAGGGCAAATGCACTCATGTGCATATACCTACACACAGGCACAGACACATACCTACACATAGGCACAGACGCATACCTACACGTAGGTACAGATACATATACCTACACATAGGCACAGACGCATGCCTACACATAGGTACAGATACATATACCTACACACAGACACATATACGTACACTCAGGCACAGACACATACCTATGTACAGGCACAGATGCATACCTACACATAGGTACAGATACATATACCTACACACAGGCACAGACACATGTACCTACACACAGGCACAGACACATATACCTACACATAGGCACAGACACATACCTACACATAGGCACAGACGCATACCTACACATAGGTACAGATACATATACCTACACACAGGCACAGACACATACCTACACACAGGCACAGACGCATGCCTACGCACAGGCACATATACCTACGCACAGGCACAGACACATATACCTACACACAGGCACAGACACATATACCTACACATAGGCAAGACACATACCTACACTCAGGCACAGACACATACCTACACATAGGCACAGACACGCATACCTACACATAGGTACAGATACATATACCTACACATAGGCACAGACACATATACCTACACATAGGTACAGATACATACACCTACACACAGGCACAGATACATATATCTACACATAGGTACAGATACATATACCTACACAGAGGCACAGACATCTATACCTAAACATAGGCACAGATACACATTTGCACAATTTAAAAATAAACCTTAAAACTGGGAAATGGAAAACTCCTGAGTGACCAGTTCACTTTAAAACCCCATTAAAAATAACACCTTGTGTGTTAATACATTCTTTCACGAAAAATGACTTTTTTTCTAAACACAGATTCAGTGGGAGCAGGGGCATTGCTTGTCAATCTATGGGGTCTCCGCCATCTGGCCTGGTAGAGGAACAAGGCATGGGAGAAAGGAGTCATGCTGCCTTGCCGCAGAGAATTCTCTGATATTTTTGTAGACTGAGCGCCACCTCCCCTCACTCAGGACATGGGCCATGTCTCTGCTTCTGTATGTTGAAATTTTAGGCCTGGCTGTGTGTGTCACCTTGGGTTCCTGAGGCCATGGAGAGGGCTGGACACAGCTTCCCTCCCTCTTTGTTAGATGTTGGACCCTGGGGTGTACATACTGACTGTGAGGAGCCGAGAAGCCATGAGTAACACACTCCCACAGCCAAGTGTAAATTGAGCTCATCCTCCAGTTTGCGGGTGTGTGTGTGGGTGTCTCCCTGGCTCCCAGGGAGGGGGATAGCACCAGGATTCCCCAGCTGTGGGTAGCCAGAGCCACAGGGCCAGCCAGCCTTGATGGTTGAGAGCTGGTGTGGGACCAGCTCTCACTTCCTCCATTAGGAAGACCCTGCTCTGCACAAGCCGATCCTGACCCACCTCTCCTGGCAAGGGTATCTAGCACCTTCCAGAACATCGCACAGCACCTTCTAGAACACGCGGAGGCAGTACAGCTTGCCATACTGGAGAGGGGAGAGATGCCCCATTGTTAGTTTTTAAAAAAATGACTCAGACAGTTCTGAGAGCTTCCTTTTTCTGCTGGTTTCCAAGAATCTTGCTCCGACATAATGGATCGCGTTATTAGGGGATCGATTGAGAGAGACATGGGTAGCTGGAGGGGAGCCAGACCCAGCAAATTGGTATGGCACTGACTAGGAGACTCCCTGGGGTCCAGGTGTGAGGTTAGCAGGCTGGTGGGCAGGCTGGCAGCCAGTGAGAGGCACCTAGCTCCTGGTGGCCACAGGGGAATCACAGTTCTGGCAGGGTGGTCAGGGTGGCCAGTAGTACCTGCACTGGGGGCCTGTGCTGTGGAGGTGGGGTGAGGGGAGAGGAAAGAGCATGTGTGTACATACATTTGTATATACATTCCCAAATATGCCTCTTGTGGGTGGTGCCCTAAAGTGTGATCCGTTTAGACAAGGCCTTACTACGTTTGTGTCTGTGGTCCCACAGGATGTAAGACCCTACTGTGTGTAAGGACTCCTCCATGTGCCCCCCACCCCACTACTGGAGGAAGCAAGGGTCTCTGAGGACCCCAGTAGTTATGTTTGTGGGTTTATTCTGTGAAGCCCCAATGTGGGGTGATAACGTGGGCCCACAGAGCACCCCACTGATCTCATCACAGGACTTTGGCTGGTGGTGATGTCCACCGAGCAACTGCCAGGCTCCCTCCCTTCACCACTTACTCTTGGAACCTTGTCCCACATCCGCTTGCTTATCATGAGTTTGTCCTTCACTGTCCCCCTGCACCTCGCTTGATGAAGGCCAGCCTCTGTCCGTCCACTCTCGGGTCTGTGGACCTGCAGCAGGTGCTCTGTGATGGATTTTGCTGCTTAGTGTCAGGCAGAACAGCAGAGGAGTCTGACTCTTTCCCCGGGGAAGACTTCTAGGATGGGCCGTTGAGGCTGAGTAGAGGTTACCAAAGCAGAGGGAGGAGTGGGTGTCACTGGGTGCAGTGACTGTCACCAGTCTCGGGTCAGTCATGAGTCCCCGTTCCCCCACCCAGACCCTCCACTGTGACCACCCTCTGTGATCCAAGGCTGAAACGTTTCCAGGCCAAGGTGGGATCAGCCTGTGGGGCCAGGAGCTGGGCTGTGCTTAGCCTACTCAACTTCCTCTCCGGTTATGTGGATGGACCATGTGAGGCTCCGTGCTCTGTGCGTCCCACTTCTCTGCAAATTGGCTGGCATAATGGCTCAGCTGGGCTCTAGGCTTATAGAATTTCATCCCATTAAATACGAATACCATGCGGTTTGAAATATTTGTGCTGGAGCCGCCCTGACTGTTCCTTCAAGCAAACCACGTGGAGCTCTAATTAGAGCCTGGCGGGTAGCCTCCACTGACCTGGGTGCGTGCACATGGCATGGCTGTGGTGTTTCTGCGTTGTCCCACCCTGCTCATGAGTTTGACTGTTCTTAGATTAGGCAAGTTGGACTGAACCTAGAAGGACCTGTCCCTACAGGGTGTGGCAGGGCTGTATATGACTTAGTTCTCTGGGGGTAGTGGGGCTTTGGGGCGAGCCAGACCCAATAATCAGTGACCTGGAAGGTGAGAGACCCTGAGCATCTGTAAATGCTGCAACGGAAGTTATCATCTCAAGACCCCAGAAGCTATAAGTCCAAAGATGCTGGGTTCTGTGGATGGTGTCTGCTTCCTCACATGACCTGTGCCCCGATTTCTTTCCATGAGGACCTGCCACATTAAACAAAAGCCCTACTTTGAACTATATTTTACTTTATTTCAAGACCCTATGTCTTGGTCCTGGAGCTATCCCATAATATTCTACCTGAGCGAGGGACTGGCCTGCCTAGGATAACTGAGGCTTAGCAGGAGGTGACCACTTGTCATGAACTGAATTCTTATTTGCCCTCCAGGTCAGCAATTGAAACATCCCAGGAGTATGTTAGAACCAGAAGTGAAGGTCGTTGCAGGTTGTGTGACCTATGATGATAGGTAAGGCTATGAGAGTAGGGGTCCCCAGAGTCCCCTGTGTACACGATCTCTGCCATTTATGAACCCAGAAGTCAGCTGCCTGCGCCCAGAAACCTTTCCCGCCACACCCTTTTCCTGGTTTCCGGCCTCCAGACTAAGAGACGACTCCACCCCTCCCATCCCACCTTGCGCCAGACTGGGACTGGGTATGCCTGGAGGCTGGGACTCCTTCATCTCAAGTTCTTCACCCAGCACTGGCTCACACCTGAAGTGGGTGCGTGGGACCCTGAACTGCCTCTGGGCCAGGCTGGCCCAACTAACTTGGCACCTGGGCAGTGGCGTCCCAAAGTGGGAAAAAACGGGGCTTATGATTCTGAACTTTGGGGCAGAGCTGCTGAGAACATAGTGTATAAATGTCATGCTGGGGCTGACACCCAGGTAGCAGAGAGCCTGGCCTCTGGGATGAAGCAGTGGCCTTGGGAAACCAAGGTCCAGCAAGCGTCTCTTTGAAATCAGACTTTGCAGGGGTCTGGGCCATCTTTTTAAAATGTCACCACTATTAATAACATGACTGCTAGTAGAGGGAGGACAGGGACAAGGCCAAAGCCAGTTAGCTCATCCACAGCCTGAGCAGCCTTTGGGAGGTATAGGCCAGGTACTGTGAAGACAGGGCCAGTCCCTGTGTAGACCTAAGAAAGCCCTGCATGGGGCTTGGGGTCTGCAGTGAGGGTCAACATAGCTGAAGCCTGCTCAAGGCAGGTTTCCCTGAAGGGCCAGAGAGGATGCACAGAGAGATCCCAGAAATGGGGGGTTTTATCTAGCTTTAATGGCGCCATGTGTCCACTGAGAGGTCGAACTGTCTGGTAACCTGTCAGATCTGGGCAGTATCAGGCAGGAAAACAAGCCACTTTTTACAAACAGGCCTGAACCAAGTCTGGTAGATAGAGAGGGTAAGGGGCTCCAAGGGTTATGGGGTTTCCAGAGCTCTGCATGGGTGGGAGACCTGGCAGGTAGGGCCTGGGCAGCACTGAACAGCCTATGTTAGTGACTTTCAGCAACCAGCTAGGGTTAGGGTTCCTCAGGAGAGCAGGAGCCAACTGCACTACCAGTAACTGGAACTTGAAGGTTCTAGATGTTGTCCCCTAGGATGCAGATGGGCCTTGGACTCCACATCCTGGACTGGTCTTAGTACAGCGCTCCCAGTAGCCTAGCAGCCCAGGAGGCCCTGATTCACTGCACCCTGAGATCTGAGGTCTTATACATAGGTGCCCACGAAGTGTGAGTAGCCAGGGAGTCCTAGGCACAGGAGGCTCTTGAGCCCTGGAGGACTTGTGAACAGAACAGCTGTTCTCCACCCTTCTGGAAAAGTACAATTATCAGAAGTGTGGTTCACTGTCCCCCACTGCTTTTAGGGTTGCAGGGAAGTGGATGGTAGGGGAGGATAGACTTGAGGTACAGGGACAGACAAAGCAGTATGTCTCTAGGGTGTGGGAGCCAAAAACTGGAGAGGGATTTGCGCCAGGCTGGGAGAGCAGGCTGGTGGTAGGCATTACTGTGAGGTCTCCCTTTTAAATAAATACCCAGTTGCCAGGCAACACTGGTGGGGATATCCATACTTTGTATGGATGGATGGGTGTGGGGAGCAAGGACCTAGTTGGGAACATAGCCTGCTGCAGGGCTCCTAGTTTCCCATAGATGCCAGCCATTGTGCCACAAGGTACCGTACCTTTTCTCTTTCCTGTGTGCCTGGGACCCCAGCTTTCATGCAGACACAAATTTGTGTATGCAGCAGCCTATACACATCCCCCAGGTCCCAAGTGTGAGCTGGGTTTTCACATGAAGGTGGAGATGGTAACGTCACTAGCAATGTGTAGTAAAGAAAAGGGACTCAGCCACGTGGATTAGGGAGCTAAGGCCCATCCAGAGAGGTTCCTGCCCCTAGCCAGTAGAGGGGGAGATGAGCACCTGCCCTCATGGACCACCCAGCCCCTCCATCCACTGAGGGACAGATAAAATCTTTTGACCCTCAGGACAGACGACAGCCCGTGGGCTGAGCATATGGTGGGGACTTGAGAGAGGCGTGGCTTTGGCCGCCTTGACGACAGGAATGTGGTGCCTGGTAGTAGCTCCTCCCAGAATAACTTTATCCTCTGTGGGCACTCTGTGGAACTGGATAAGGCAGCAGAGACACTGGACTCAGGCAGAGTCCTGCCCTGACAGGGCACCCTGGGCACAAAAGGACAGTGCTGCAGACTGAAGAGACACCCTGTGACTCCTCTCTTGAGCCTCTTCTCATCCTCCAGGCCCAGGCACCATAGGGTGGCACAGAAGGGCCCTGTTCTGTACTTTCCCAGGCCAGCCCCTGTCCTTACTGCCCAGCCATAGAGAACAGAAATCACCTGGGGACCCCGTCTAGATGGGCTTGCCACAGTTCTCCTGCAGGAAGGAGCAGACCCTGGGGGTGGGGAAGGGGAAGAGGACCAGGCCATGTTCCCATGGAAGGAGTGTCCAATCCCCTGGGGTCACTAATTTGAGCTGCAGGCAGCTGTGCAGCGAGGCCCAGGCAGTTATTTCTGGCCCAGAGAATTCCAGCAAAGCTGTCCCTGAAAACCCATCCCTGTGGGCCAGCAGTCATCTTTCCCAGGAATCACCTGGCTCTGTTTCTTTTGTCTCCTCTCCTTCCTTCCCTTCCTTCCAGGACCATTAGAGTGGGGTGTGAAGAATGCTTTGAGGGACCCTGCTGGGCAGAGGTCAAGCCAAGGTCCTTTCACTTTCTCCCAGGATAAAACTGGTAGCCCCGAGGAGACGGGGCGGGGCTGTCTAAGGAGGGGGGATGTCACTCTGGTGTTCATGAGGATCAACCAGGAGAGTCTGAAAATATGGGAAACAGTCTGGGCCTGGCTGCCCTTCCAAGCAGCAGCTCCCCCGTGGTGTTTGTCAGGGGTTGGAGGCTGCCGCCAAGTGGCTAGCAGGGTCTGGGTGAGGTTTCTCGCCTACACAGCCTGCCTTCCTGCAGGCACAGGGACTAGAGGGGTGGGATCAGGCACTTTTCCACTCAATTATCCCTTGAAAAGATACCGAATCAAGCTCTTTATTAAGAGCTAAGCAGAGACATTAGCGCACTTTCTAATTAGCATGGTTTTAAAAACTGTACAATTAGAGCCATTGGCATGTGCTCAACCAGGCTCCACAGTGTCAATCCCAGAGGATAGGGGAACTTGGCCTGGGAATGCCTGGGGTCCTGCCCTCCTTTGAATACCTCATAGAGTGTGTTTACGTGTGCAGTACAAGTGCCTGTGCTGTGTGTGTGTTTGAGGCGTGTATAGCACATTGGAACAGATAGTGTTATAAACGGGTTTACGGGTACATGTCTGCTATCCAAGTCTGGCTCTGGGTGCCCCACTGTCCCAGCCTGCCCCTGTGGCTGGCAACCCAACACACACTATACCTAGGGACAGAACAGTGAGCTGGGGAGTGGGGCTGGTGTGCATTGCCCAGGCCGTGGGGAGTGTCAGCTCACCCAGGTTGTTAATAGTCAAAGGACTGGGAAAGCAGAGTGCTTCGTAGGGAAGGGTGAGGACAAGCTAGAATGTTGTGGAAGTTAGAAACTGAGTATTCATAGGGTGTCCTGATTTCTGCCCCCACTGTTTAAGGGGCTATAGTGGGGAGTGGCTCCCACACCCTAGCTTCAGGAGGAAGTATTCTTCCACAGACAGCCTGCCCCCCCTTCCCCTGGGTGACCCCGAGCAGAGCAGGCAGCTGGAGAACAAACAGCTCCATGTTTGGTTCCCTGCCCTCACTCCCCACCCCCAGCCCCAGCCCCAGCTCAGCCCAGCCTGCTGTGAGTCACGCAGGCCTAGGCTCCCAGGCCATGTTCCCTGGGCCAGGCTGTGGGGGGCGGGTAGAGGAAAAGGGGTCTCTTAGAGTGGGGGATGAGAGCAGGAAGCAGGTTCACTAGGCCTGGGGGTGGTGTGGTTAGAAAGGCTGCCAAGGGGAGTGCGGGGCCACACCCCAAGACCCTGAGCCCTGGACAGAGGTGATGCACTGGACCAACTGTCCCACCTGTCTCTAGGGCAAACTCTGAGCCTCATGGAGCCAGGGTCACCTTCAGGTGATGGCCAGCATTACTGAGCCCTGAGCTGGTGATGGTGCTCAGCCCCTGGTATCCGAGCCCACTTGTCCCAGCTCTGGAGGCCTTCTGATGGAGAGAGGATCCAGACCCAGGTGACCTTAGAATAATTGCTGCGCACTGCCCTCCACAGGAAGAGGGGCCTAGGTGGAGGTCCTGTGGTAGCTGGGGCACACGACATTAAACAGTCCACTTTTGGAAAGCTCTGGGTGAAACCTGCTGGGCCAGGTATAGGGTTTGATGTGGGGGTGGGGCAGCCGAGAAAGGAAGCTGCCACCCATGCCTGTGTGATCACTCCGATGAGCCCGATGAGCCCGACAAGGCCACCTTGGCCCCGGCCCCTCCTGCCATCCCATCTTTCCTCTCAATTCCCAAACCCAAATAGGATTCTCAACACACATTCTCCCCTCTTAAGACCAGCAGTGCGGAAGCAGGAAGGTGTGGCTGAGCTGATGGAAGCCTTTGGAAATGGAGCTGGGCTGGGGAATCCCCACTATCTTTGCCCTAATTGGGTCTCCAGGTTCCTCTTCACCTTGTTATCAGCTGTTGGCCTGGCAACAGCCTGGGGAAGAACGAGAAACCTCCCACAATCAGCACAGCCTTCAGAATGATCCGCCCCAAGACCTCACAGGAGACCAGGATGAACGCCCACAGAGAACTCCCCTGGCATAAGGCATCAGCCTGTGAGAAGTGTTCAGGATTTCTGCCACTTTTTCCTCAGGAAGAAGGAAGGTAGCCGACCCAGTGGTCTGGGAGCTGGCTTTGTTTGCAGTCCTCATACACAGAGGTCACAGGCTAGCAGTGTAGGCTAAAGGACACCCCTCCCCGTGCGTTTCCAACTCCCCCAAGGAAAAGAGTAACAGGCCCCACCTACTCTGACTTGTGAGGTAGCTAGACTATCTGGGCCAGCTTTGGGGTTCCTTCTGGGGCCACGGTTGACAGTGTTGCCTCACCCTCAGCCACAGCAGTCCATCCTGCCCATCTGTAGGGAGCTAGCCAATTCAAAGTGTGGGTCATGGAGGAGCATGTGAGGGTGGCAGCGTCAATGTAACCTGTATAGCTAGCATCCCTTTGTGTTCTACTTGGTGGCAGCCTACCTGCCTGCCCTTCAGAGCATCTTCCCGGAGCCTCCTGATGAGGGCAGGCACCAGGTGTCTGGCATGAAGGATCTTGCATCAGTAGAAGCTCCGGCAGTCACTTGCACAGACTCCATCCATAATGACTTCCAGGGCTACTAGGAAGGCCACCCTCCAGGCTGGAAAAGTTGTTGTAGGGTGGAGCAGAAGGGTGGATCTCTGGAGCAGCCAGGACAAGGTGGAACCCAGCATTGCATTCCTAGGGCTTGGCCACATTGGGCTGTGGTTTGGATTATGTGGCCAGGGCACTAGGAAGCCATAGCAAGGTGCTGAGCAGATGCATCCACCAATGCTTTGTTTTAGAGGCAGCTCAGATAGATTGAGGGGAGGTGGCACAGCAGGAACAAGGACAGATCTGGGACCTCTCAAGGATTTTTCTGGCTCACAATGGACTGCAAGAGATGGCACTGTGGGTGCCCAGTTATTTGGGACTGAGTGTGGGACCTAAAGTTTTGAGGTGTGAGCAGGGCTAGATGTTAGTCCCCGGGGTTGAGGAACAGCCCAAGAAGGATAAGAACAGAAGATGTTAGGGTCCCCAAAATTGGAGATCTCACCAGGGCGAAGGTACATAGCACAGTATACATGTACAGTTGTCCTGGACTGTGTCACCCTCCAGTGTGTGGCTCGTGTCTCCCTTTTGAGACTCCTAGGATCTTCAGGCACCTTGCCCCTGGCCACAGAGTGAACACTGGTTAGTTAACCTATTCCATCAGCTGGTCAAGAAACCTATAGGATCACATCCATCCCATGTGAGTCAGAGCCAGCCATCTGGGCTGTACCCCGTCTTGGACCCTGCTGACCCCAGAGAGGGTGCTGGCAGGGACAGATGGAAAACCAACTTCACAGAGTATAGTCATGTTCACAAGCCTCCCACATCTGCTCCCTCCCCTGATGCATGGTCTCTGCCCAAGAGACCTTTCTCGGATCCTTCCAGGCTCCCAGAACTCCAGGACCAGAAGATCTTCCTGAGGCACGTGGTGAGGGGCCATGGAGGTCACTGAGCATGGAGCCTGGAGCACCTCATGTAACCCCCCCCCAGGTGTGGGAAGAGTCAGATTGACTGGGCCGGCAGCCCAGTGCAGGTGTGTCCCCATACCCTCTTCCTGGTCATCTGTTTGTCCTGATAGTTCATGACCTGGCCCCTGGAGAGGCCCAGATGAGACCTCCTTGCTATCTGCGGACTGGAGGTTGCTGTGGTGTGGCCTCCCATGACAGTAGTTCAGCACGCCCACAAGTAAAGCAGCGCCTAGATCCTCAGCACACAAAGTCAAAAGATGTAGCAGTGGTTGGGAGGAGGGGGCTAAAACAGAGTGAATGCTTCTCCTGTCCCTCTGCCTCCCACTTTGTACCTTACACATGTGCCCGTGGATGAGTGATGGCCCCACTTGTCCTTCCTTTACGTGCATGTACGGAATTCTCGTCCTTCAGGGACAGTTTTGCATTGTGACATTCTACCATAAATGGGGCTGTGTGCAGGGCCATGTGCCTTCCATAACTTGTTGTCACCCCCTCCTCTGCCCCCTCATGTCATTGTGTCCCAATTCACACGTCAGCAGCATTCCTATGAAAGCAGTGCCACATACTACATGCCACATGTGTGCTGAGTCATGTGCACTTGCCTGGAAATTCTGCCATTTTGATTTCTTTTCATCGCAGGGAGCCCTGAAGCCCTTGGGCCTCCCTGACCATCAAGTAGTATAGACCTCATGGTGACTAGTCCATCCTGATCCCATTGTCATAGAGAGAAGGACCAGGAATAGAGGGTCCTCAGAAAGACCGTGCTGGGGAAGTTGGACCGTCTTGGTAGGTACTCACTGCCCACTGAATGCCAGGCACTGCAGCTACCTGCCAAGAGGGTTAGTTGATGCAGGACCTGAAGCCATTATTCTGCCAGCTGACACAGACAGCTCCCATGTAGTGTATGAGGCCTCATCATTGGCTGGGCTGTCCCTTTGAAAGACAGTCCTTCGCTATTAACAAACATGCTTCTTTCTTCTTGAACAAATTGGAAAAGTGAGGTTGAGGGCTCCTGAGAACACAGTGGCAGGAGGGGCAGCAATAAGCGTGCAGTGTGATCTTCATGCTGCAGAGTAAGAGAGGGGGAAGGCTCAAGACCCTTAAGACAAGGAGGGCTCTGTAAAAGCATGAGTCCCTGCAGGGGGAAGCCCCAGAGCCCTGAGGTAGGAAGCATGGGGCTGTGAGTGTGGTGCCGACTGCTCGATCTTTTTTCATATAGTGGGTCCTCCATCCTCCTACCCCTCCTGCCCAGCCTCTCACACGCAAAAGCCAAGCTGTTCTGGATCTGGCCTAATGGAGCTTAGCTGGCTGTACAGATTGCTCTGGGGGCTGGCAGGCGGGGCTGGAGCAGCTCAGAGCTAATCCTCTGATCTCATGCACCACCTAGCAGGGAGCCCTGGTTGGAATCCTGAGTCCTTGTCTTGCTTGAGGGCTACTGAGGTATTGGAGGCCAGGCAGCAGCCACACCTGGAGACTCCTGACCCTTGCCCCAGCTAACATGGCCACACTACCCAGTGGTGTGAGGATGTTGGACTCTAGGGCCTTGGCTGCCTCACTGCTGCCACTGCCCTGCTCTTCTGTGGTGACACCCTTCCGTCCCCGCTTATGCAGAGTGGCACTGTGGTGGGCGATGCTCAGAAACCCAGCCCAGGGGCTAAGCACATGTCAGGAGGACTTAAGGCCCTGCTGTTGCTGTACCAGAAAGGTCTGTGTGAACCGAAGTGTTGTGACTGATGGAGAAACTGAACCCCGAAAAGGGGTGGTTACAATAGAATCGAGACAGATTTCCCATCCTCCGACTCTAAACGTGAGTCACTAGGGTGGGGCAAGGAGAATCCCAGGGACTCTTACGCCATCAGACATGGGAGTTGTGCCAAGCTGGGTGTTAATAAAGATTGGGGTCTGGGGGTACAGGATCCCATTGGGCCGTACCATCCTGTGTCATAGGAGGATGTATTCCACTATGAGGGACAGTATTCCATCTGGAGATCCAGCTGGGACTATCTCCCATGGGGAGTCAACAGCTTGTTAAGTTAACCAAGCAAGCAGCAAGAGACATTTACCTGACCGGCCTCAATGATTCCATAGACGTAACAGTGACCACCCCAGTCAGCAGGTTAGGTGTGGCCTCATCTTGCACATGCAGGCAAGGACCCTGTAGCTTCCTCTCCTCTGCTAGGATGAAGGAGTGTGGCAAGCTACCGCCTTTCTCAGCACGGTTGTGTGCTGTGTGATCTCCTCCTGCTTCCCTTTCAGTGAGGAAGGGCCACCTGCTCCAGTGAGGGGCACCCTCCCGGATTCGCACCCCTTCCCCAGCCCAGCCAGCCCAGCCTGTTGCTCACCCTGGATGGGCCCCAGGTAGGACAGCAGCTTCAGCACCACGGACAGCAACCGTCATTCGTTCCTTGCATCCAGTGTCATCTTCATTCAGGTCCACATAAGGCTGCTTTGGGGGGGCACTGGAGGCCCCCCAGCTGTGGATTGAGAACCTTTCTGTGGACTCTATCATGATCCCAGTGTGGGCTTACTGTACAGGTGAGGAGAGGGGGATCTCGCTATGGGGGTAGCCTTGTATCCCATGTCCCCCAGGAAGCTGTGTCAATAGCAGACAGCCTGGGGACCCTAGAGACGATTTCTTTAGCTATTGTTCTGCAGTCCTCATGAAAGGACCTTCTCTCTCCTGACTGCTGACTGGGGATTCTGGCAAATGGTGTGGTGCAGAATGGGAAGTCATTTGAGCCCCTCCTGATTGCACAGACTCAGAGTGGTGGTCAGGCAGACAAGACAGTGGGTGTTCTTGTAGTTTGGAATGCTGGCCGACAGGGTCCATAGGGACTGTTTTGTGCTCTCCAACCACAGGATCCTACCATTCAAGGGGCATCTCCTGGGTCCCTTTGTTCAGCTTCTCTCTTGGCCTGCTTTTCAGGACTTTGCTGCTTGCTAAATCTCAGAGCTGGGTGGGTCCTTGCCTTTTGAGTGAGACCTTGGGGGAGGGGGCAAGGAGGAACCAGATTAGCCCACTTGACTGGATTCAGGCCCTGGACTCCACCGGTACCATCTCCTGTTCACATATCCGTTTGGTTTCCTCTAACCCCCATGGAAATTGATTTTAATTTGTAGATGTCAGTTCAAAGCCTGCAGAAATTTTAATTAAACCCAGAAAATCTATCTGTTGTAATTAAGCCTCTGGAAATCACCCGACTCCACGTGATATGACCAGTTGGTGCTGCCTGTCCTTAGCTGCCCACAGAACATGACCAGGGGGCAGTGTGACACGTGAGGTGTGTCCTTGCTGTTGTAGGAAGCTGGAATATTCTCTGCTTAGGCAGGTCCCAGGTCCATGCCTGGTATGAGCCAGCCCTGGACTCTGGACCTGATCCACTTCCCCACCAGGTCAGGGGTCTTGGCAGGCCCCCTGCAAGTGTCCCCTGTTCCATAGATGTGCCCAGGCCTGCCTCTTGTCCAGAGGCAACAGTCACTCGGGGGATCCATACTCCAACCTTGGTATCAGTCTTGGCAGTAGCTGTATGTGAAGGTAACAGCTGGGGGCCTGAATTTACACAATAGGTGGACTATAGACCGTCCAAGGCAAGCCAGCTTCAGGGAATATAGTCTACCTGAGTCCTCCTTGGAGAATCTGTGCGTGGATGAATGTGCGCCGAGCCTGGGAGAAACCAAACGATGGGCAAAGAAGTCAAGAAATGGCCTTCAGTCTGGGACAGGCTTCTAGTCCTGGCTTCTGGAGTTGAGTGGGTAGGGATAGCGAGGATGAGCCTATTTCCACTGATAGCCAGTCTCCCAGCCTCTTCTCCCTCACCCCGTCGGTCTCGACAGGGAGCCGTCAGAGAAGCGGGGCCTAGTCTTGCCAAGGGAGGGGCAGTTGCTCCACTGGTGTCCAGCAGGCCTGGAAAGGCATGGAACCTGGTAGACTCAGAGTCTAGTCAGGCCTAGGAGCCATTTGTGTTAGTCTGGTTTAACCATATGTCCTAATGGGGACCTTTGCTGTCCAGTGTAACAGGGTTCTTGTCTCTACAGCTTTGTGCTGCTACCCCCAGCCTGTTCTCCTTAACCCAGAGCAGTGCCCTTTCACCTTGGAAGCTAGTCTACCGCTGAGCCATGTGAGGGTGCCCGCTGGAACCACAGCAAGGCCAGCCTGGGAGACCAGCCCCTCATCTCCTTTGTCTGTCCGGGTGGAGAGTAGCATTGAGTGGTGTTGTCAGTGAGCTTGGCCAAGCTGAAAATTGTTGGGTGAGGGGTGTGCAGAAGCCACTTGGAGCCACAGGCTCTTAGCCAGATGTGGACAAGCACAGGGGATGAGAACTCCGCAGATTGTGGCCCCAGAGCACGGTATCGTCTGCCAGAGGTTGGCCGGTACTGCGCTAGCAGGAGGCTGATTTCTGTTTTCCGCAGCCCCATTATGGCAGAGGCGCTTGTTACTGCTGAACCCATTAAGTGTAATTATGACGCGCTCAGCAGGAGCATGTAATTACATTGGTGGTGGAGCACACCGCCTGTGTGGGCTGGGGGGGGCCCAGCTCTGTGAGTGTGAGGGAGGTCAGGGTCAGGACTGCAAGAGGAGCATTGGGGCCTAACCCCCCC
>LOEQ01000114.1:304420-318432 GCA_001685075.1 Bramus lutescens | reverse complement strand
GATCGAGGAGAAGGCTTAGTCAGACAGCGTTAGTCTGCCAACTAGCCAAGAAACCGCTGGGGGCATCGCTCGGGAAAGCTCTCACCCCTCACCTGACTCCCACCTTAGAGACATTCTGTCACGCAGGTGCCGGCATAGGCGTGGCATTTTACCTACAATGTAGTGTTAGCTTTGGAACACTGAGGAAAGTTCAATGCTCCATGTGGGAACCTAAGGGGCCTATCCCCCATACTCAGGGTCAGATTCCTAGGTTTGCCATGGTTCGGTCCCTTCACTCACACTACCCAGAAGAATGCGGCTCCTTTGTGTGGGAACCTCCTCTTTTTTCAGCCACCATGATACCATCTTTCAGAAAGGGTCCCATCAGTCATTGGAAACATGTTCCTGCTCTTTTCCCAACGTGTCACAGAAAGCAATGACCATCTCTGCTCAGAACTTGAGGTCTCCAAGCTCTGAGAAAATGGCTTTAGGTTTCACGTAGGACTGGTGGAATAACACACCCAGTTGTTTGGGGCTGGCTCTCTCTGGGGAGTATGGTGGAAGCAAGAGAGATGCATATCTGGCCTAGGTCCTCATACAGTAAGATCAAGTCCTGAGTGCTTGGACTAAGTGTACAGAGCACCCATGCATGGGGACAGTGTAAGTCCTGCAGCCCCAGAATGGGTCAGGGTACTTTGAGAGAATCATGTAAGCCTAGCATCAGGGCATAAAGTGCTTGGCCCTGGGACCCTTGCACTGTAGCAAGGAGGCAAGGGGGGACTGTGAGGTGGGAATTGCAGCCTGAAACCTGCATGGACCATCAAGACTGGAAATAGCTAGCCAGGTGTGGTGGCACACACCTTTTATCCCAACAGAAAGTGGGAGCACGTAGATCTCTGTGAGTTTAAAGCCAGTTTGTCTAAATCATGAGCTCCAGGCTAGTCAAGGCTACACAGTGGGACCCTGTCTCAAACAACAAAACAAAGTAAGACTGGGAATGGAAAAGAGGGAGAAATAGGTTCTCCTAGACAAGGGATGCTTGTCTTGGCAGTTGCATGGGAGTACAGACAGCAGGTAAGTTCAGGGTTGGCCCCTTTACGTCTTCCAAGGAACCTAGCAAAACCTAGGGAGTGACCCACGAGATCACTCAAGGGAAACCATTTCCTGCTTCCTGTGGCTGTTGCAAGCCCAGGATGCCTTATCTGGGTGAGATCACCTGAGGCCCCCATGAGTGGTCCTGCTGTCTCTGTTAGGCAATAAGACCTGGAGACAGGATAGCTGGCCGCCCTGATAGAGACGGGACCAGGCCACCACGAATGAGCACATCCAGCGATAGGATCAGAGAGAACTAGGGAGCCCAGGATTTGGGTCAGGTAGCCGTTAGCTCAGGAGCCACAACCTAACCAGTGAGAGGTCCTGTTCAAGTTCTGGGTTCGGGGATGCCATTAGGTGGAGGATGTGGTTTCTCAGGGCTGGTGTTGCAAGAGGAGAGACTGGCGCTGGGCCTTCATTGTCTTGGAGTAAAATGACTTGAGTTGTCATGACATTTAAACTCAGCTGATCAGAGGCTCAGGCAAGGTTTTCTAATGTCCCCAAATACATCCCAGCCTGTGCTCAAGGGGAACATGGATTATTGTTGAGCCAGCTCCTGGGTTAGGGACAGTACTTTTGCAAGACCCAAAAGGTCTTCCTCTTGAGTTCTGGGTGATCCAGGGAGAAATATACATTGTCCACATGATCAGATTTTACTACAGGAGTGCCTGCTTGTTGGTCCCGGCTGCCTGACTAGCTTAGACCCGAAATAAGCACAAAGAAACTGTATTAATTAAATCATTGCTTGACCCATTAGCTCTAGTTTCTTACTGGCTAACTCTTAAATATTAATTTAACCCATTTCTATTCATCTGTGTATCACTACGAGGCTGTGGCCTACCAGCAAAGTCTCAGCACATCTATCTCCGGCTGCAGATCCATAGCGTCTTCCTCTCTGCCTTCCTTCTCCCAGAATTCAGTCCAGTTTTCCCCACCTACCTAAGTTCTGCCCTATCAACAGGCCAAGGCAGTTTCTTTATTCATTTATGGTAATCACAGTACACAGAGGGGACTCCCACATCAACATTTGTTCAGTCACATGTGATGCTGGCCAGTTCCCAGCATTCTCAGGTTAATGTTGAGGGAACAGTAACAATTTCAGTCACTGGTGATGGAGCCCTGGCTTACAAGCAGCATGTTGGGATACCCCTGACTAGTGGATGTTCAGGCTGAGCCTTGAACAGATGGGACGTTAGCCTGGGAGTCAGGGACAGAGCAGAATGTCCCTGGGATTGAGATGAGCTAGCATTAGGGGAAAGCCTGGGTCTTGACAGCTCTACCCCACAAAGCTGGTCTCAATGTATTTGTCTTCAGTGGCCAGGGCCACACTTGCCCTGTTCCTTTCTCATGGCATCAAGCTCAGAGGTCAGCAGGGGGAAAGGTCCAGGGTTGACACTCTCAGCGCTTGGTCCTCAGCCTGTGTTTTCTAAGTTGTGTGGCCTTAGGGAAGCCATTATCTCCTTCACTCCTAATCTGGAGTACAGGGACAATCTCCCCTTCCTTGGGAGGAAAGAGCTGTGCCCAGTGAGTGTGACACAGGAGTGTCCCCGGAAACGTCCCGGGAGTTATTATTGGTCATTGTTTTTTTGAAAACGGGTTTTCCAAGAACATTCCAGAAAGGGTTCTGACGCTAATAGAATCCTAAAAGGTTTACTTATGCTGAGATTTCACTAGAGACCAGCCAGCTGTGTGTTCACAGAAGCACCTGTCAAAGGTGTCAGGACACAGAGGGCTTGGCCCTGAGAAAGGCCAGGCTTGGCTGAAACATCTCTGTGCAGACTGCAGCAGCATTCAATTATGATTTTCTCCATTTAATTTTCTTGTCTTTTACATTTAATTGTCACATCTTTTAGAGAGCATTTTGCTGTTTAAAAAAGTAGTGATGTCAGACCGGAGACATAACTCCATGGCAGAGTCCTTGTCAGCCCAAGACGATGGCTTCAACTCCCAGCACTGTAACAGAAAGAACAAAAACAGACAAACAAACAAAACCCACCAAATTAACAGTGTCCATTAATGTAAACTCATCTGCTTCCCTGTAGGTAAGGATAGGGCCGGAGCCATTTGTGAAAAAGGACAGGTGTGAACCAAGTCCAGCTCTCAGACTTAAAACCACCTTCTAAGGTGTGCCTCTCCCTAGACACTGGCCTGCAGGCACCAACTCCCCTCATCCCCAGATGCCCCAGCAGAAGACACTACACCTGGGGCTTCCTGGGACAGGAATAAGATGAATAAGAAGGCATGTCACCCGCTCAGCCTGGTGAGGGTGCCTCCACAGACCTGCTACCCTCATTTGCTCTGGATGACTGTCCGGTCTTTGCAGGGAAGCTACTATATCATCATCAGTAAGGGATGTGGAGACGAAGCTAATTCCTAGGGGTAAGAGTGTGCTTACAGCAGGAATATGACCAGGGTACATTCTCTGGAAGTCAGTGCCATCCTACAAAGGATGTGGGGTTCCTTCCCACCCCTCCTGCCACCTTTAGAGTCTATCAAGCGTGATCAACTTTCTGAGCCTCCAGGCAAAGGCCACTCAGTGAAACTTAGTGAGAAGTATACTCTGTCCTAAGTGTCATGGTGGCTACTGAGGCACAAGTCTGAGGCCAACCTGGCCTACACAGTGAGTTTCAGGCCAGCCAAGGCTACAAACATAGCAAGATCCTGTCTCAGAGCCAGGCGTGATGCACCCTTTAATCCTAGTACTTGGGAGGCAGAGGCAGGCAGATCTATGAGTTCATGGCCAGCCTGGTCTAGAGTGAATTCCAGGACAGCACAGAGAAACCCTGTCTCAAAAAAATAAAATAAAATAAAATAAAAAGATCTTGTCTGGGGCTGGGGGCAGGTACAAGAGCTACTAACCCTGACAAGCTGAGCTCCATCCCTGAGACTCATGTGATAGGAGGAGGGAGCTGATTCTACAGCTGTCCTTCGATCTCCACATATGCACCTTTCTCCCCCTACACACACACACACACACACATGCACACGTGCACACACGCATGCAGGCACACATGTACACAACACATGCACACATACACACATGCACGCACACAAGCACATACACACACATGCACACACGCACACATGCATGCTCACTTGTGACCACTAGCTTTTGGCCAGAGACCAAGGGAATATTTCTGTACCCTGATAGGTAGACTAGGGGCACTTACACTAACTTGTTCTTCTGACGGGCAGAAGGACACCTTTAGTATATTTACTGGCACCTAGAAGTGCTGACAAGTATTGGCTCTCCTGTTCTAGATCTTAGCATCCTGTAAGCCACACAGAATGCTTCATAGCGGGCATGGGCATCCAGTACCACATGGAGCACAGCTGGGCACAGATTTTGGACTCAAACAGCCCCCTGACCACACTTCCCTAGCCCTGGCTCCCACCATGTCACGGGCAGAAAATAAAAGGTTATTAGGGTGGCACAGGAAGGGTCTCGAGCACAGGCTGTGGGGAATCTGACTGCTTCAGTCGGAGGAACAGTGCTCATTGCCCCAGCACCCTGAGGACCCCCTCCTTGCCCCCAGGAACGGGGAGTTACAAGAGAAAGAGCTGGGTCAACACAACTCCAGCATCCTGGGAGCCATGGGATAGCCATAGTTCAGAAACTCCATGTTCTCCTACTGTTTGCCGTCTGACCCTGAAGCAATGTCACCCAAGTTGTGTGCTACAGAAAAGCCTTTTCCTTCCACCCTCCCTGTCCTGGGGAGGTATTAGAAGTACAGGGCACGTCTTGTTCTTGATGGGCTGTGCTGGACAAATAGGGGCCTGTGTGTGTGTGTGTTTAGAGAGCGTGTGGTACCTTTGAGGACAGCAGCACTGTCCAGATGCCTGTGGGAGACATGGGAATCAGATGACTGCCGCTCCCCCTGGAGAGACCCCTCTCTCATTGCTCTGCTCAGCTACAGGCAGGAAAGGGAAGGAAACCATGCTAAGGCACCTACTTCCCTTCAGAACAGAGGTCAAACCTGCCCTGCCTTGAGGCCCCTGCTCAGCCAGCTGGGAGGCCCATGGGACCCCTATGATCTCCCCTGCAATCCCGATTCCCCCTCCAGACTCAGCAGAACCCCAATCAGGGCCTCTTCCATCCCCTCTCAACCCCTGACCCCTTAAGGTGAAGCTCATCTGAGTTTTGCACTCATCAGGCCCCTCCTATCTCCTACAAGTCACAAAAGGCCAGTGCAACTCACTGCTATGCACCTGGCTGACCTCTGCAGATTACCAGCTCCTGGGTGGAGCCTCTGGATAAAGGGACATCCCTGTCTGAGTCTGAAGTTGACACTTGCCACCTTCCTTCTCCTGCTCTTCTGGTGAATAGAGTTAGTCAGCCCCTCTCTGCCAAGCCCCACCCGCCATGCACCCAGGGTCAGAATCTCTCTGTGAGGGAGGCTGTGTAGCTGTTGGCCTTCATCCTTACCCCGGAAATTAGATAGTTTCCACTGCATAGTTCAAGGCAACAGCCCAAGCCACTCAGATAACCTTAGCCACACTGGATAACTGAGTCTTAGGATAAAAAAACAAAAATGAGGTACAGGAAGGACATCAGCATTGCAGCAGTCTCCTGGCCCTCGAGTAACGTTGCTAATGGTCAGAGTATCATTGTCCCAAGGCTGGACACCTGGGATTGTCACCATTCCTATCATTGCACAATGTCACCATATCCAGGTCCCAGGATGTTATGGGGATGCTAGGTGCTTGAGAGACAAGAATCAGCCTGATAACTGTTCAGGGTGCCTGGGGAACACGTGCAGACTGCCCGAGCCCCATGTCTGGTGACTTCAGGCCTTGTTTTCCTTGTCTAGAAAACCATTAAAACAGCATCTATAGGTGTTTCTACTAGAGAAAAAATAGATTGGTATTTGCACAAAAACTTGAACGTGAATGCGCAACACATTTTTATTAAAGAAGCCAGGAAATAGCGCCGTATCCTTCGGTAGCTAGTTCTCAGTGCACTGGGCACCAGCACTCCAGAGCCTAAGCCCTGCACGCCCATCTGGGAATCGTGACGAAAGCCGAGCCATCGTCTGCTGACCAGCATGAGGCCAGCAGCTGGTCTTAGGAGAACCTCTGCATCTGTCGAGTGATCCAGGGCAGGAAGGACTGCACGCGGGCATAGACCCCAGGGATGTCTCTCAGGGCACAGCCGTAGCCCCAGCTCACCACTCCCACCAAGTTCCAGGAGCCTGCCACCCTGCAGACCAGGGGGCCACCTGAGTCACCCTGGNCGGGCATAGACCCCAGGGATGTCTCTCAGGGCACAGCCGTAGCCCCAGCTCACCACTCCCACCAAGTTCCAGGAGCCTGCCACCCTGCAGACCAGGGGGCCACCTGAGTCACCCTGGGAGAAAAAGAAGCATTGATGGTTATTGGCTCTGACGTGGGAATGAGGACAGAGATGGGGAGGTGGATGGGACTCACATAGCAGGAGTCTCGGCCCTCGCTGCCTGCGCATAACATGTCCTGTAGGATGATTCTCTGACCATGATTGCGGTGGCTGGAGGCGTTGTGGTAGAGCTTCTCACAAAGGTCATTGTCCACTATCTTCACCTGTACCTGCTGCAGGCGGTAGGGAGGAGGCAGTGATGCTGGGGAGAAGAGAGGTGGGACTGGTTGGTGCATAGATCCCCTAGCCATCCCACGACCCTACTGCTCCTCCTGGGGGTTGAGGGAGGCCTATCTCCAGCATAGCTCCATCCTGTCTAAGGCCTCTCCGAGCTTCAGTCTCTCCTTTCTGGAAAAGAATGTGTGGATTCCAGCCTGAAGGGGCCGTGTTCACCCATAACTGCTTGGACACATGGATTCTGTCTGCTTGTCTGTCAAGGGCCAAACAAAAGGGTTTGTTTGCTGACATTTTCTCCAAAATAATTTATTATTAGTTGGAAAATAAGAACCAATCCTTCCACCTCAGAATCTTGATTTCTGGGCCCAACTGTGTCATTGGCCTCAGATGCAGAGACTCCGACGGATGTCTAGAGTAACTTGGAGATATAGCTAGATTAGTCCATGTTGGTCCGCAACTCTCTCTTTCCTCTTTGGGTCCTACTCCCAGGACCTTGGTACCACCCATGAGGAATCCTCACATGGCAAGTTTGTTCCCACAGCTCACATCCTTCTCCAATACTTACCGTACATGCTCACTGTACCCCAGCCAGTCACCCAGCACACATCATTCTGGTTGATCTCAAGAGACCCAGAGGACAGCTTGACAGGCCTGACATTAGCAAAGGATTGCACAGGTGCTGCCAGCCGGAGCAGAGCCACGTCTGAACCCAGGCCAGCATGGACAAAGTCCCGGTGCATGATGACCTGGCTCACTCTCAGCAGCTCCTTGCCCCCATAGAGGTAGACATCTCCAGCATGGATCCGGAAGGATGATGGGTCAGCATCTCTCCTGAGGGCAGAAAGAAGCTGTGTTGACATATTCTAGTACAGTGGGGGCATTGGCCCCACCCTTCCGATTTACCCCTCATCCTACCCAGCCCTGGATGACAAAGGAACTCACTTGTGAATGCAGTGGGCAGCAGTCAGCACCCACTGTGGGTGAATGATGGAGCCCCCACAGATGTGCACCCAGGAGGCTGTGTAGTAGCTGTAGATCCTTAGGCTGACCTGCCATGGCCACTTCCCCTGTGGGGCGCTGTTACCCCCTACGATGCCCACCAGTACATCCTCAGACACAGGTTCTGCAAGCAACCAGTAGAACGTCAGAAGCCCGTGCCCAACCTGCCACCCACACTAGGGTAGAGCAGGTCATGCACATGTCCCCCAGAGTGCGGGGGACAGGGCTTCTTGGAGGCTCTGTAGAATGGAAGGAATGCTGTGGATAAGGACTCACCTGGGGTTCCAGCAGCAGTACACCCAACAAAGAGGAGGGTCAGGCACAGCAGGCTCCACATCTGGAGAGAGAAGCACAGGGGCGGGAAGTTGGAGGGGCCTGGAAGTAGCCTGGGTCAGGGTGGAGAGGACTTGAGCATGGTTCTGGGCAAGAACAGGAGCATGGAGGGGTGTGGAGGGAACTGGGTTTGCCTAGGTTAGGATGGAGAGCATGGAAATCCAAAGTCAGTGGAAGTGTCTGGAAAAGGAGAGGATGGTGCCCTTACCATGCCCAGTCTCCACAGCTTCCTCCTGCTTAGGCCTCTCAGCCCCTTTATCCTCAAGCCCCAGGAAGTGGGCAGGGGGCTTGGCCTGGCCACTGCTTGGAGGAAGAGCTGGGAGGAAGTGGCATATGACCTCAGGAAGGATGGGAGGGGAGACCTGGAGTCCTTTGCTACCAGGGTTACATGGGTGTCACCACCTGTTTGCAGCAGCATCACCAGGAATGTTGGGAAGAGATGGACTGTAGCTCAGGCTGGTGTCTCAGAAGTGCCAGATATCCCGGATGCAGCCTGTGTCTTATGGGTGAGACAATCCCCCATCCATCTAGTTAACTCTGAGACTCCAGTGGAGCAACTCCCCCACGCTGGGAACACACAGCCATACCCAACACATGTCACAAAGAGCTTCAGGCCTAAGGTTCCTCTGCTAAGTGTGCACTGTTCAGCCCCAGACAGTGCATCCTGCAGAAATTGCCCAGAGCATCCTCCAAGGGTGTCCTTGCTGCTTCAGTGAGCAACTGAGGTTTAGGAGCTCAGTGCTGGTCAGGGAGGCTGCTGTGACTAACTTTACTGTCAAATCCAAGAACAGATGTTGCCTTGAGCCTACAGTGGGCCAAGCCAAGCTCTCCTGTTTGTGGACCAATTAGACAACACTTGCCTGTAGCTCTGGCTACTGGAGTAAGTTTGGGTGGTTGAAGGGCCAAGTCCCAAGGGATAGGCCATGTGCCTGCCCCACTCCTAACTCTACAATGGAATTTGCCCTTTTAGGGCGAGGGACACCTAGCTAGCCTGATTCTGGAAGCTCTGTGTTCCTGGCAAGAACCCAGAGATCACCTGGATCCCATCCCGAGACCAGCACTTCACGGCTAGGGGAGTATGTCCCGAGGAGACATCATCAGCCAGCATCCGTGGGCATTTCTGGTTTGGAGCCTGTNACGGTGGCCTCCCACGATGCCCACTGGCTTGCTTTTAGAGATATATACTAAAAATGATGTGAACAAGTCAGAGAACAACAACCAGCCTCTTGTCACCCCCATCCTGGACCAGATGTTGACACCCGATGCTCAGGTTAGCCTTAAGTGTGAACAGTTGGGGGTCCAGATAGTGTTTCTCATGCAAAGCAGTTACTGAGGTCAGAAATTACCAGAGGCCATGGACACAGGGCTTTCCAGGCAGGAAAGAGCCAGGAACAACACCAAGAACACCTGCAGGGGGGTGGAGCTCTGAAAAATGCAGGACCTCAGTCACCACAGGGACCAGGTACTGCCACTCACCTCCTTGGATGCCCCCTCAAAGTCCCTTAGTCCTCATGAAAGAATAGGTTGGACTTGGTGTAGCCTTCCCACAACCAAGATGGTGCTCAGAATATGGGACTCTGTATCTCCCTGTTCTACCCCCACAGTACTCTTGACAGGAACCCAGAGATCACCTGGATCCCATCCCCAGCCCAGCACTTCACAGTCGGGGGAGTGTGCCCCGAGGAGACATCATCAGCCAGCATCCGTGGGCATTTCTGGTTTGGAGCCTGTGACGACGTCACTGGCACACAGTAGGTAGAAGCAAGCGGTGCTGCCAAACTCCAGGCTCTCCCACTTTACAGTTTACAATGTCCCATTAAAATGACCCAGTTCTGCCACAGACACAATCTGTGCCACCCATCTCGTGGCTGAAACAAAGATGCCAAAGAATTCTAGACCTCAGCTGAGAATTTGTCAGTAACTGGCTCC
The DNA here is from genome assembly GCA_001685075.1 of Bramus lutescens. NCBI lineage: Eukaryota > Metazoa > Chordata > Mammalia > Rodentia > Cricetidae > Bramus > Bramus lutescens. The sequence goes on along the minus strand of LOEQ01000114.1, from coordinate 308,531 downwards.
CTACTGCGTCCCTGCTGTCAGCTAGGAGGATCAGGACACCCCATTGTCCCCTCTATAGAGGCTCTCAGAGGCAGCTCAGAGCCAGAGTGGGGACTCACCTTGGTTCCAAAAATACCAAGTCCCCTTATATAAGAACTAGCCACAGGTGTTGTGAGGCCCTCAAGAATGGCAGGTGTGCCCAGAACTGCCCAGAACACATGTTCTTGGGAATTCAGTAGCAGAAGTATTTCTCAGGAAGAAGCAAGACAGATGATTCCCATACCCCTGAGCAGGAGGAAGGGTTTATATGCTAAACTGGACAAAGATGACCCACAGCTACCTCAAACCTGAACCCTGAACCCTGGCTTTCTCAAACACTATTAGCAGTTAGTGGATTAGCAGTTAGTCCGACATCAGTAAAAAGGCAATATGGGCATCAGAGCCTGACAGGAAATGCTTGGATGGCTATCATAACAACAGCCAGGCCATTGCCACATCCAGTGATAGGATCAGAAACAGTCAGCAGCCATATAGCAGTGGGTTGTATCTGTTAGTACAGGGGCCACAGACTGGCCAACCAGAGGGTCGTGACCAGGTTCTGGTCTCAGGGATGCCGTTAGAAGGATGTGGCTACCCAGGGCTTTGTTGCAAGAAGGGATGCTCGGCAGAAGCTGGGACAGGGGAACAGCACTGGGCACCAGGGTCTCAGAGCAGGGTCTACCCAGGAGTAGTGGAAAGGCAAAATCGTGTTTTTCTTGTGTGTCCTACTGCATCCCAGCCCTAGGGACAAGGAGAATGTATTAGTGATAATCTTAGCACTGGGCAAAGTGCTTCTGAAAGATGTGGAAGGTCAAACTGGAGGATTAGTAGTTAGCTAGATCCCTGATGAAATGACAGGGAGAGGAGCAGTGCTAGGAGTAAAACAACAAGAAAGCTGGAGAGACGGCTCACTTGTTAAGAGCACTTACCGCTCTTGCAGAGGACCTGATGTCCGTTCCCAGCATTCATATGCACAGCTCAGAACCACCTGTAACTCCAGCTCCCAGAGTTTCCAACCCTTTGGCATCTTTGGGTCTCTGCACATGTATAAATCTATACACAGACCACACACACGCACACACACCTAAAAATAATAAAAATAAACCTTAAAAGAAGCAAACTTCTAAGATGACAAAAGTCCAACTTCTTAACACCCTCCTGACCCGAGATGAAAGCCTGGCAGTTTAAAACAAAGGCGGAATGGAGCCTTTTTCTCTCACCAAGAGGGCTCCTGTTCTGATAAGTTGAAGGTCTGTCTGATCAAGACACTGTTAATGAGAATTCTGGAAAAAACCAACTGACTAGTTACAGCTGCAATGATGTGGAGAAGTGGGAATGTTGCAGCTGCAGAAGCTAGTTAACTTATCTTGGACTAGCTTTAGTCCAGAACAGCCTCCTTATCCACCTGTGTCAGAACTAGCATCCCATGACTAATATGTAAAAATCATTGGGATCTATTCCCTTACAGACCACAGTGTGCTTACTTCCTGTCTCCATGTGTTTGCCCTTCTGAGCACACCCCCTTGACCGAAGGTTAAGTTTGCCTTGTCCAGACTCTTCTGTTGGAGTGGTGATCTCTTTCTTTACCCAGAACTTCTTTTTTTTAAGCAGTTTTGTTTAAAATTGCTTTATTTATTAAGTATTCCTGTACACTAGAAGAGGGCATGATGGTTGTGAGCCACCATGTGGGCACTGGGAATCAAACTCAGGACCCTTGGAAGAGCAGCCAGTGCTTTTAACCACTGAACCATCTCTCCAACCCCCAGAACTTATTTCTAACTATGCCCTACTCTTAAATTTTAATTTTTTATTTGTTTGGTTGTTTGTTTGTTTGTTTACTTGGTTTTTCGAGACAGGGTTTCTCTGTGTAGCAGTTCTGGCTGTCCTGGACTTTCTTCGTAGACCAATTGCTGGGATTAAAGGTGTGCACCACCACCGTCCAGCTATTTACTTATATTTTTTAAATGTTGTGTATATGGGTGTTCTGCCTGCATGTATGTGTTAGATCTCAAACCTGGGACAAATGGCTGAGGTGTCTATTAAACATTTCAAAGTGGGCATGGTCACTAGGCTCTCCCTATACCCCTCAGTCCCTACCTGATACAGGGTCCTCCTGATTGGCATACCCCACCCCCTACTCCAAACTTCTTCAGCCCAGGGGTTGGCATGCCCTTTCCCCAGCTTTCCCTTCCCTGTACAGTCCATCCATTTTGGTTACCTGGTCTCTCAGGTCTTTCCTCTGCCCTCTTAGCTGCTGCTCCTAGTCCCTTCTCCCTTTTCCTCCCCATCTCTTCACGTGGCTGGGGTCAGGTCTGCTCTGGGCTTTCCCAGACTTCCTTGCCTCTGGCTATGCTCTCCCACACAGCTACAATAACCTTTCGCCTCCACCATGCCTAGGAGCAGCCACGTCCTCTCCTCTGTATTTCTTTTTCTCATCATCATTGTCTGTGCTCTACTTGCATGCCGGATGTCCATGAAGCCAGAAAAGGGCATAAGAGCCTCTAAAACTGAAACTACAGGCAGTTGTGCGCCGCCATGTGGGTGCTAAGAATCAAATCCTGTCCTCTGGAAGAGCAGCTAGTGCTCTGAATTGCTGTCAGTTCATTTTAAGCTGGTAATCACAACTGGAAGACCTTTTTAAAATGTTTGAGCATGTGTGTGAACACCTTTAGGGTCATTTTGGACTACATAATGGCAATTGTTTGTGTCCTTTTTAAACCTAAAGTCCAAGGATAAACAAAAAATAAATTTAAGGGGGAAAAAGCAAATTTTTCTAGACTTTACCTCTGAGAGGATTGCAATAGGGAGCCTACCAGAGATGATCACTCAAACACAGTTCATAGAAAATTGAAAGTCTTTATTCCAGTCGATTGGGAATACACCCTAGCCATAACCCTGACACTAAATAACAAGAATAGAAGCTGCTCTCATAACTGACTTGCTCACAACTGAAAGTAGGTCAGAAAAAAAAGTATAAAGTCAGTCATGGTGGCACACATCTTTTATCCCAGCACTTGGGAGGCAGAGGCAGGTGGATCTCTGCATTTGAGGCCAGTCTGTCTACAGAGTGAGTTCCAGGACAGACAGGACTACACGGAGAACCTTGTCTCAAAAAAAAATTAAATCAATCAATCAATCTAGCACATATCTCCTTCCTTCTGCTGTGTCTTTGTGCTTGTTAAGAAGTCAAATGACCTACATATGAGTTTTAAGAGAGAAACAGTGATAAGTTAGTTAATGTGTAGCCATCACATGGAATTTCTTATGGTTTCAGAACACTGCATTTGATAAATAAAAGTCCAAGACTCACAAGCAGAACCTCAGTAGGGTGCCTTCATCTTCTTTGACATTTATTAAAGAAAGAGAGAGTGAGAAACCTCCAGGAGAGCATGGCCTGGGTAGCCTAGTTCAAATGTAAGTTATAGCTTGCTTATAAAAACCTGTTTCTGTAAATGCTTTCCCTCTGGTTTGTTCTTTGTAGCTTTAACGGCTACATAACGGTACTGCGACATGCACTGATTTTAAAATGTAACTGTTCTTGAGCGTCCTGTTCTCACTGGCAACATGAGTTTGCTTTAGGTGATACAGAGTAACTTAATTCCTCTGTCTAAGCAGCAAGATAGACTGTTTTGCTTTGTTTTGTTGGGGGAGAAGGGTCTCACAATGTATCCTACCCTGGCCTTGAAGTCACTATGTAGACCAGGCTAGTCCTAAACTGATAGAGACCCACCTGCCTCTGCCTTCCAGGTTCTGGAATTAAAAATGTGCTCCACAAGATAGGTTTTGGTTAAGTTTTAATATTTTATTTATTTTTATTTTATGCATATGAATATTATCCCTGTATGTAAGTGTACCATGTGTATGCAGAACCCATGGAGACCAGAAGAGGATGTCAGATCCCATGGAACTGGAGCTATCAATGGTCTTGTTAGGTCCAAGACAAGCCTTCAAAATTGGCAGTGCTGGTGACAATGTCCTAAACAGGACTCGATAAGGTAAACAGGATGTTACTGGGTAAACAGAAACCCAAGCTCAGCCGCCCTCAGGGATCTAGTAAGGTGGACTTCAGCTACCAGGAAAGTCACTCCTCCCC
>LOEQ01000114.1:286589-297954 GCA_001685075.1 Bramus lutescens | reverse complement strand
AGAGCTATAGGGGAACAGAGCTAAGTGGGGAAAACTAAATGGAATGCTGGGAGACAGGAGGCGAAGTCAGAGAGAAGCCATGGAGCTGCTGCCAGAGACAGATGTGCTGAAACTTTGCTGATAGGCCACGACCTTGTGGTGATGTGCAGGTTAATGGAGATGGGTTAAATTAAGATGTAAGCATTAGCCAATAAGAAGCTAGAGCTAATGGGCCAAGCAGTGATTTAAATAATACAGTCTCTGTGTGATTATTTCTGGAGTCTGGGCAGCCAGGAAACAAACAACCGGCCTCCCACTGTACTCCTAATCTCTTCAAACAGAACCACTCCCTGGTGACCAAGCCCTCAAATCTGTGAGCCTATGGGGGTCATTCTTACTCAGACTTCCACGGTGACACAGCCTAGAATCACCTGGAAGTGAGTCATAAAGAAGAAGTATCTAGCTCAGGTTGGCCTGTGGGCATGTCTGTGTGGTACTGTCTTGATTGTTAACTGAGCAGGAAGAGCCAGCCCACTGTGAGTACTACTATTCAGGAGCAAGCTAGATGAGAGCAAGGGGTCAAAGAAAGATCCATATTTTTGTTCTCCTTCCTGCCTTTGCTTCCCTTCAATAACAGATTGTGACCTGTAGTTGTGAGTCAAATAAACCCTTTCTACCCAACATTTCTTTGCCAGGATGTTTTTATTAGAGCACCAGAAATGAAAGTAGACAGGCCATATTAATTGCAACTCTGCTCTAATGGCAAATGCCCTCTGGATGTGGGAGGTAGAGAGTACAGGGGCTCAGGGAGGCTAATCAGAGAAAAGCGTTGTCTGTGTGGAGCCATCATCCCCTTCCTGGGTTAACTTTCCAGTAAATAAGCTTTGGAGTTATCCACACTTCAATAACCCCTCACCCGTGTTCTAAGTAAGTCCAGTAAAACTAACTGGTTCCCCCAGGGTGAACTTTAGTGGAATCATACTTTTGAGAAGGGGGTTGACATTGTTTAAGTCTCTCCAGGGACACTCTTAGCAGGTGACCTCCACCCAGGCCCCAGGGCCAAGGCCAACAATATTGCCAAGGCCACTTGAACAGAGCTGGGCCCAGCCTTGGGTTTTCTATCATTTGTCTGGCTTGGGGGCTATGTTTTCCTGAGCACCCTGAGGATCCTTAGCAAATGCTCTCCAGCTGAGCTCTCCCCACTGCCCTGGAGTTGTTGTAATCCTATTAAAACTCAGCTTACATGAGATGATGCAAACTTTGGGAGTCTAGTCTGCAGGGAGTCTCAGAAGACTAGAAACTGGATTCTTAGGCCTCGTCACCTACTGGTGCCCTGTAGTGCTCCTGTATTAGCAGATGTGCTCTGGGATCACAGTGCTGCAGGGAGCATGTTCCACACCAGACCCAGTCTGAGAAAGAAAAATAAGAGCATTTTAATACATCTGAACTTTATATTTGCATTGTGTGAGGTTTGTGAGTTCATCTTGTTTTGTCCAGATGGCTGCACATCTGTCCAGCTGTCTCCAGTTTTCAGTGTCACCTAGCAGATCTGCCACAGGCATGTGTACCTGGGTTTTGCCTCGGAGGCCTCTCTTGCTACAATAGGGCTTGTCTTGTTGTCATCTCTTTGTTTGTTGTTTGTTTTCTCACACACTATGTGAGATTTATTACAGAACGTGATTTGGTGGGTTGCAGGACGGTACAGCGGAAGCCCTCAGGAATGCGTGGGCTGCCCCTTGTCCAGGGACCACAACCAGGAACATCTTCCACCCCACCACTATGGGAGAAGAGCCACTTCTCTGCTATCCTGTCGTCAAATTCATTTGCATTAAACTTGATGAAAATCCCGCTTCTTTGAAGAATGTACCTTCCAGTGGCCAGAAAACCTGAATTTGGCTCTACACAGGACCTCAACCACATGTTCCTTACTTAGTCTAGTTTTGTTCAGATGGACATGATGAGCTGGCCAGTGTGAACCCTGACTACTGTGCCCTGGGGCTTCCCAAAGACACCTGCCTGGAGCCCAGCTTGGGGACAACATTGAGATCAGAGATGTTAATATCCACCAGAAAACTGTCTGCAAGGTCCCTTGGGGCGACCCATATAGGTAACCCAGCTGCACACGTTCCCAAAGAGGCTGCTCTTGGCAGCCATTGCACACTAGGTCCCCATGAGGAGAGGAACCTGGCTGGTTTAATTGGCTTCAGGGTCATTATTGTTTGAAGGCAAGATCTCTGTAGCCCAGGTTAGCCTTGACTCACCACAACCTTCCTGTCTGTGTTTCTTGAATGCTAGGATTATAGGTATGAGCCAAGACACATGGCCTCACTGGGGAATTTTTCAAGTCTTGAACTAATTACTTAATTCATCGAGGTTTCTGGTGCACCCCCTTCCTCCAAAAAGCCTTGGCAATGTCTGGTTCTTGCCTTTTGAGACTCTATGGCGCGCTATTCATTTAAATTTGGCCAAACTACTGCATTTGTTTTTTTCCCACACAGGCACAAAGAGAAACTAAACCAATGATTGAAGTTTCCTAGCTGACAAGACAATGCCTACAGAGACGATTCATTGCAGGACCCATGGGGGAGAAGGGTGGTTTACATAAATCCGTTGGCAAACTGCTGTGACTCATGTTCTGAGCTGTAATGAAAGAAAGCAATTTCCCTTTACAAATATTGGAACAAACATAATTGTTGATGACATGTTTATGAAAGTCACCCTGACCTGAGGTCACAGAATGTAACCTTGGCAGTGAGAATGTAGCGTCATGGATGCTTGGATTTGTTTGGTTTTTGGGTTTTTTGTTTTGCTTTGTTTTTTCCAAAGCAACCATGTGCACCTAAATTTAAAAAAAAAAGAAAGAAAGAAAAAAAGAAAGAAAGAAAACAAACTATATTTTTTCATTATACATACCAATCCAAGTTCCCATTCCCTGCCCTCCTCCCATTCCCTCCACACACCCTCCCACCCCACCCCATCCACTCCCCAGAGAGTGTAAGGCTCATTGCTTTGGGGAAGGTCCAAGGCCCTCCCTACTATATGTAGGCTGAGCAAGGTATCCATCCAAAGAGAATAGGTTCCCTAAAAGCCAGTACANCTTTGGGGAAGGTCCAAGGCCCTCCCTACTATATGTAGGCTGAGCAAGGTATCCATCCAAAGAGAATAGGTTCCCTAAAAGCCAGTACATGAAGTAAGGATAAATCCTGGCACCACTGCCAGTGGCCCCTCAGTCTGCCCCAGCCATACAACTGTCACCCACATTCAGAGGGACTAGTTTGGTCCTATGCTTGTTCCTTCCCAGTCCAGCTGCTGTTGGTGAGCTCCCATTAGCTCAGACAGACTGTTTCAGTGGGTGAACTCATCATGGCCTTGACCCCTTTGCTCATATTCTCATTCCTCCCACTCTTCAACTGGACTTTGTGAGCTCAGTCAAAGAGGAATAGAATATGTGCACCTAAATTTTGAAGATACTTTTGTTTTTTGGCTCATGACAAAGACATCTTTTTGTTCCCTAAGCAACCCAGTTTCCTTCATCTTAAAGTAAGATGTTTACAAAGAAAACATGGCCAGGGGTGTAGCTCAGTTAGTAGTACTTGCCTAGTAAGCATGAAGCCCTAGGTCCCACCTCTAACCCCGTATAATCTGGGTATGGTGTAAATCTGTGATGGCCAGCACTATAAAGGCAAAGGCAGGAAGATCAGAAATTCAAGGTCATTGTCAACTAGGCAATCCAGTGAAGGCCAGTGAGAGCTCCATATGATCCCATCTCGAGAGAAGCATCATGTCCAGGGGTGGTGAATCTGCCTGGGGAATGGTGATACCTCCAGCCGTGCTCCCAGAGTCAAGAGAGGGTGTCTCAGTCTCATGAGCACCCCAGGTGGAAATGGGAAGTACCCAGCAGAGTAGGAAACAGGACATGATGGCCTAACTGGCTAAAAGTTGTTGGGCTAAAAGTTGGGTGTGTTATAACCTGCTTAGGTGACCAGAGAGGGTGAAGAGCTCCTCACTGGGCCTGCATCTGATAAGGGCAAGTGGAAGCAAAGTGGTAAGACATGGCCGTCACCATCATGATGCCCTGTGTTGGGCCTCAGGTGACAAGTTCATAGCCACTGGGATAGACAAGGCTTCCGTACTCCACTCAGGCCCTGGCCCAGGACTTCAGGTCTGCTGGAGCCCTGTGTTGTGACCTGTGTGAGCTCTGAGAACACCCCTCACTGCTGATCACTGAAGTGTTCCCCATAGCACCCCTACATCCAACCCTAGCTGCAGTGTTGCAGCCTGTCCTGTAACGAGGCTACGCTGTCCCCAACCTGCCTCACAGACTGGACAAATGCTGGATCGATGGTGGGCAGGACCTCACCTTGTCAGGAATATCTAGATGTGTGCAACTCTGGCCACTACTTAAGCCTCAGCCTCTCTTCAGGACCCTGATGATAGACTCAGGGAGTCTTTCTTCCAAATATGGTCACATTGAATAACTCCCCTTTTTTCTGCCTTTTATTATGAATTTGGCCAGTCGGAGCTACATAATGAGACCATTTAGGAAGAACTAATGCCACTGACCTGACCCTAGCAAGATGGACACAGCTGCCCTGGACCTCACAGTTGGCCATAACCTGGATGTGCTTGCAAGGGGAAGAAGAAGGGAGATTCAGAGTCTCTAGTCAAGGTCACCTGGCACTCCATTCTATCTCCACAACAGCTCAACACAGCTGACCCCAAAATTCCCTCCAGGGGACACAGACAGCCACACTGTCAGCTAGGTATGATATGCCAGTGCCTCTTGGTCAAACGTTGAAAGAGGCAGCAATTAGCTCAGACAGTTAAACCTCACCCTCCCGTGTGTGTGTGTGTGTGTGTGTGTGTGTGTGTGCACGTGCATGCGTGCGTGTGTATGTGTGAGTGTGTGTGTGTGTGTGCGCGCGCACGCGTGTCTAGCCTACCATCATCCCTGACTCGGATGAGAGGGACTCCTCTCAGCTCTGGGTCTGCGCTGACCACCTGCTGCAGGCACACAGCCCTCTGGTTCCTGAGGAATTGCGTAAAGCACCAGAAGGACTTGAGTAGAATGAATAAGAGGCTGAGGAGAACATCTGGAAGCCCTGCGGCTTCCGGGTACCAGTGAGGCAACCGTGAGAGTTGGTAGGAGGTAGAGCAGGCCACCCAGGGCCAGCAGCATAAACTATAGGGGATGCTTACAGCTGTATCAACTGCTTAACTGAAGGAAGCATGATCACGCGACACCTGTAGCTGGGAGAAACAGGAGTGCCAACACCCTGATGTCGGCAGCAGATCTTAGTGTAGCCTCTCCAGCCCCACCACTGGGTGCTGGCCTCCCTTGCCCAATTCCTCTGCTTGCTCCTCATTAAGAGGGTGGTTGGGTGAGTTGCTCAGAGCCCTGTATAAGCATCAGCTAGCACCAATGTGGGTGGCCACAGGAACACCTAAATGTGTATTCCTGCTGATCATTCGTTGGGTCCCCTCTGGCCTACCTGCCATGGACACCTCCCTTGTGTCCATATAGTCAGCCCCTGGGCTGGGCTATGAGAAACAGAACAAGGAAAAGTCCAGGGTCTAGGAAGCCCTTTCCAGAATGAGATGAGCCAGCCTGAACGGTGGTCACCCTGCTATCCTACCCAAAGTCAGGCCTGGTGTCAAGGATCGAGTTCCATGTCCATGGGACCATTGGATGGGGGTCAGCAGTCAGGGCACAGGTGTCCTCAGGAGGGCATGGTCAGGTCACCAGTGCCAGCAAGGCCTGACACCCAACACAAGAGGAAAACCACTGTATTCTCTACATGATGCCATCACACCCAGCTCTATCTGGAAGAAGAAGGTTCCCTAGACTCCTGGACAGACAGCTCAGGGCCCAAGCCCCACCAACTCATGAGATCTGAGGGATTTTTAGGAGTTTAAGGAGTGAGGCTTCCCCCAACAAGGGAAGTAAGGTCACAGGCCCAGGGTGCTCCAGGATCCTGGGACTAGGACCCTAGTGAGCTGACAGGGAAGGTTCAGAACAAGGATGCTGGCCGGTTCCAGGGACTGCCCACAGAGTCCCTGCCTCTTCCTGTGAGTGTCTCTGGTGGTCTCAGGCATCTCCTAATGTTCCTGAGATAGAGGCTAGAACTTCAAGATGCAGGGCTTGGCCACCAGCAGTGGCAAGAGGGGACCTTCTCTAGGCACTGGATGACAAACATGGGCCCCTGAAGAACCTGCCTCCTCTCATGACATCCCACTGGGATAAGGTGCAGGCATAATGACTTCCAGGTGCCTGCAGATTTCAAAGCATCATGGGTAGAAAGAAACACTTGAGAGATACACTGTAGCTCGGTTGGCAGAGTGCTTGCCTAGCGTTCAGTTGTAGCCCAAAACCTATATGAGAAGCCAGGTGGATGTGGCAGTCCAGCTAAAATCAAGAGACAGAGACGGGATTCCTGGGGCAAGTGAGCTAGCTGAAAGTAAGCGAGCTGAATGGTGAGCTCTGGGTTCAGCCAGAGACCCTGCATTAGTGAATAAAGTAGAAAGTGATTGAGGAAGGTACCTAATGTCAACCTCTGGCTTACACACACACACACACACACACACACACACACACACACGAACATCCACATAAAACATAGCAAACATGCAAGAGAGGAAGAAAACAGGACAGAAAGAAAAAAAAAAGAAAGGCTCAATTCTTTAGAACTTGAATGGCCACATGGACCCAAAAGGGGGCATTTGATGCCACTAAATGAGGGCTAAAGTGTTGGGGAGTCCCCCAGATCTGAGCTCTACCTTCGAATCCTGGAACCTAAATAGGCAAACGGGAACAGCCCAGGACCACCCACATTGGGAGGGCTGGACTCTACAGAGTAGTGCGGACTAACTTAGTGACTGTGGGCACTTCTTCTTCACAGCACCAAGGGCTAAGAGGCACTAATGGAAGATGCCTAACCCTTATACAAAGCTCAAATTCAAACAGACATTGTTTAGACAATCCACCATTTATTGGGAAACAGGGGAAGGAGGAGATATGGGCCGCCAAGCTACTTCTGAGAGATGTGGGTTTAGCTCCTCCCTCCCAGAGATAAGGGACAGCAGAAATTTTAGATCAGGAGCACAGGGAGTTCTACTACCATGAAATAGGGAGGTTTAACAGGGTGAGGCTGGACCAGCAGGAGGAGTGAGGGGGTCATCAAGAGTTGTTAGGGTTTCTTTTGTTATATGAACCCCATCTGGCCCCATCGAGGGTTCTGGAAACTCAGGGACATAGCGATGGATCCAGGACACGTAGCTCATCACTCGAGTGTATACACCAGGGAAGTCAGGAAGTCCACAGCCTCTGCCCCAGCTGACCACACCCACCTGAACCCAGGAGCAGTTCCACCTGCATACCAAGGGGCCCCCGGAGTCTTGCTGTGTGAAAAGACAGGAATCAGCATTCCAGGCATCCCATGATGCCATGGAGAATGGGTCCCAGTATCCTGGGTAAGGAAGGGAGAGGGAAGAGAGGACAGGTGGGCCCTCACCTGGCAGGAGTCCCGACCCTGCATCCCAGCACAAAGCATGTCATCTTTGATGATCCTGGCATTGCTGTTCAAGGAAGAATTGGCCTGGTACTTCTGGTCACAGTCATTGTTTTCCACAATGGGGACTGCTACTTCCCTCAGGTGGTAGGGTGGAGGCAGTGGCACTGTGGAGAAAAGTCATTGAGGACCAAAGCTGGGGGCTGCTGCCTCTTCCCACCAGTGCTAACCATGGATGTGAGGTCTCCTCAATACCCACTGTTGTTCTCGATGACACCCCAGCCAGCCACCCAGCAGGTCTTCTTTGGAGAGACCTTCTGGGAAGCAGCAGGGAGGGAGACAGGGTGGACATGCTCAGACAACACAACTGGGGTGTCCAGTTTCAGCAGAGCAATGTCTGCACCCCCCGCAGCAGACAACTTCGCACTGAACTTGGGGTGGCGGATGATCCTGGCCACTTTTCTCAGCTGGTCGTTTTCATAGAGCCTCAGCTGTCCAGCTTGGATCCTAAAGCCACAAGCCTCCAGTTCTTTCCTGGGAAACAGGACAATGAACCCCTCAGAGAGGCTGAAGGGCAGGGAAATTAACCTCAGAACATACATAGGGATCAGAAGGTCTCAGAAATCCTGTCTCCCACCAGGAATCCTGCCCACAAAGTACCACCCACCTCCCAAAGTCCATCTGCTTCCAGCTAAGGGAAGGGGTCACCCTACTCACGGCTGCACACAGTGGGCAGCAGTCAGCACCCACTGAGGATGGATGAGTGAGCCCCCACAGATGTGTTTCCATTTTCTGTACTCCATACTGTAGAACCTCAGGCTGACCTGCCATGGGAACCGACTGACTGAGACAGGGCAGCCCCCAACGATGCCAACCAACTCCTGTCCTGAACCGAGGTCTGGGGAAGCAAGTAGAAACATCAGACACCAGGCAAAGGTTTCCATGGCTCAGGAAGCAATGAGATTCCTGGCAAACTGACAGTCTGACATAACCCCAAGGGATCTGGAGCAGGAATCTGAGCCAGGGACAACAGAAGGGCTCGGGGTTAGGACTCACCAGGAGTCACAGGTACTGTGATCCCCAGACCGGGGAGGGTGAGGAACAGCAGCCACAGCATCTCAGAGTCACAGAGATCTCTGGTCCCAAACATCGGCTTCTGCAACCAGGAGACCTGAGGGCAAACGTGCTAATAGATAGGAGCTTCACTCTGTCTCCCCTCGGGGCTCCCCAGGGTCCCATTTATCTTTCTTCCACAGGATGTGGGCATAGAGTGCAACATCTCTACTCCAGAGGTGCATGTTGTGGCCACACATGCCTTTCATTGGGACTGATATGAACTGACCAGTGAGTGCAAGTTCACCGCCTCCCAGGCAGGCAGGGTGGGCGGTGGGGCACGCCAAGCTTGACAGCATGCCCTGCAGTAGGTGGGTCAGGCTTAGCTGAGTGTTTGAAAAGAGAAAAACAAGATGGAGAAGCTAGTCTGCAGGACAGACACGATCTCCTTCCGTCCTTGGCTAGAGTCACTGCCCCTCCACCCACAGAAGCCTGGCACCCAGAGCTGATGAGACCCCAGTATGTGAGCTGCACTCTCAAAGGTCTTATAGGATCATTCTGATGGACTTGGGGGAATCCTCCAAGCACCGCAGAATTGGTGGGTCAGAGCACACAGTTGGGTCCAAGGGGACATGGCTACCTGTGGTGACATGCATATGGAAGTGTGGAAGAGAGAAGCCAAGCCATCACTGCTACTTTCTGGGGGCCACCTAGCCAGGCATAGAGGTTCATATCCCAGCTTCCTACTGCTGTAAGATCCTGAACACTGCAGACTTCTAGTGTCTCTGGCTCCCAGATCAGCTGGGTCTTTGCCAATGGCTGGAAGAGCATCCAGTCTTGGAGAAGGAGCAGAGAGGCCCTGCCTTACCAAGACCTTCGGGGAACCCCCCCAAAGTCAGAAGGGGCTCAGGCCTATGCCCTCGAATCATGATAGGCATCCCTTGAGCCTGTCTGCATCCTCTGTTAGGGTCCTTGGGCTCCAAAGTTTCTTTGAGTCCAAGATGCATCTATGGAATCACAAGCAACAGGTGGGTTCCTAGAAAGAATCATCCTGGTTTCACCTTGATCATGCAACCTTTTCCATGTGGTTGAAGAAGGCTTGAAGATGCATCAGAAACACCTGAGGCTTAGAGGACAGGACAGGTGACATGAGAGCTGGCATTCTGACACAGGAGCAAGGAACAGGGTGTGTCCTGATGATAGAGGAGTTGAGGGACTCTATGTGTTCAGTGAGAAGGGAGAAACTGCTGTGGGTAAAATTGTGCCCCCAAATTCACCCAGGTCTTCATAACATGTCCAAATTTGGTTTTTGTTTTCATTTTCAAGACAGACTTTCTCAGTGTTGCATTGACTGTCCTGGAACTCGCTCTATAGACCAGGCTGGCCTCGAACTCACAGAGATCCGCCCGCCTCTGCCTCCTGAGTGCTGGGATTAAAGGCATGCACCACCACCATCCAGCATATGACCAAATTTGGACAAGAGGGTCTCCCATTTGCTCCCTGAGTGCTGGGATTAAAGGCATGCGCCTCCACACCCATCTGGATTACCTCTTGAAGACCTCAGAGCCTAACCAAAGCTCACCTCTGCCCCATACACAGTGTTGCAACAGGAAATTAGACAAGAGCAACAGTGAAAAGTTACCGACCTCTCCTGGACCACAGGTCCAGTTGCATCACTGATGAACCAAGCAATCCCACTTACCCTGCTGGACAGCCAAATGCCATTTGGATAGCTAGGGAAGACTTAGAAATGGGTTGGGAGGAAGATAGGTGCCATATGTTAGCCAAACCTCCAGAACGCCTTCCCATGTACTGGCAGGTGAGCCTGGTCCCTGTTTCTGACCACTGAAGTCACACAGAATCACAAGCTTTCCTCCAGGGACACTCTTCAATGCTATAGCCAGATTAGGTCTGTACTCTGTCATACAAATCACTGTGACAATAAATAATGATGCTGAACTTCATACCACCCAGGGGCACCACATTGCCATCACCCACCCAAGGTAGCAGTCAATCCTTTTATTGGAGCTTAAACAGTAAAGGACTGACCCTCACGGAGGATGCCCTCAACATTGCTGTGACCCTCACGGAGGATGCCCTCAACATTGCTGTGACCCTCACGGAGGATACCCTCAACATTGCCATGACCCTCAGGGAGGATACCCTTAACACTGCCACCCTCACAGAGGATACCCTCAACACTGCCATCCTCACGGAGGATACCCTCAGCAATGTCATGATCCTCACGGAGGATACCCTCAGCATTGCCGTGACCCTCATGGAGGACACCCTCAACACTGCCATGACCCTCAGAGAAGGTACCCTCAACACTGCTGTGAGCCTCATGGAGGATACCCTCAACACTGCCGGGACCCTCACGGAGGGTACTCTCAACACTGCCATGTGCATCTGTGCCTGGTACAGGACCTGTGAAGTCAAGGAAACTAAACCATCATTTTATGGTCGTAAGATTCCACTACTCAATCAGGTACGGTGATGTATGACCTTTATCTCAGCATCCAGGAAGCAGAAACAGGCAGGTCAACCTGGTCTACATAATGAGCTCCAGGCCAGCCAAGATTGTATAATAAGATCCTACTAAAATAAATAAAATGAAATAATGAAATAAAAAATTCCATAATCCATCTGTGATGCTGGTTTGTGTACATTGGTGACATACTTCTTTCATAGGTTCATACTAGTTCATACTTCTTTCATAAGGAATATAACAGGAATTTATCTAAGTTGGATATTGGGATGTGTGTCTAATAAACCTGAGAAGTCTGATATTTATTTATTTTTCTTTCTTTCTTTTTTTTTTTTTT
>LOEQ01000114.1:149726-176721 GCA_001685075.1 Bramus lutescens | reverse complement strand
CAAGCAGAACCTACGGGTCCCCTACGGCAGCAAGTTAGGGGCTCAAAGCAGGACACGCCCGTTGTTGTACAGTCCCTTCGCTGGTCTCTGGGTCCAGCGCCGTGGACCGGTGTTGGGACGCGAGGGCTGCAGGTGGGCACAAGCTTCTTTTAGCTAGAAAAGGTGTATAATTAGACCGTGAGGATGGTTGCCCCTTTATCAAGAAATTGTGAGTTTAAGGATGGGCCGAGTGTGAATTCTCCGAGATGCTTTTTTAAAAAGCATTGTGTTTTAAAAGGTTGGCAGCTGAGCGCCTAGGATAAAGGATATACAGGGTGGTCAGGATTCACGGTGCTGGATGCACGTTTTGGGCGGGGCTCCGCAGGTGCTAGGATGAATTCGGAAGAGAGAACTCAGGGCTAGCATTCATTAGCATGTAATTGTGTGGCATGAAACATCGTAAATGCAAGTCCTCTGAAAGGAAAAGCTGGAAAGCAATTGATCCTCCTGCTTACACAAAATAATCTGTCTCATTTCCAGGAACACCGATCTGAAACATGAACAAAGATAATATGGCCCAAATATGTAAGCTACATTTAAAAATACGGAAAAGGTAAAATTATCACTTGCTGGTAGGGTGACTGACTTCTTCCGTGGTATTATGTAGAGAATTTGTTTGAAGCTTTTGGTAGTTTGTTTTGGTTGTGGTGCTAGAGGTAGAACACAGAGCCTTGTGAACGCTAGCCAAGCACTCCACCCCTGAGCATTAGCCCTAGCCCACAAACCCTGAAATTAACTTTTTTTTTTTAAAAAAAGGAAGGTGATGTGTCTACACAAGCATGTAATCCTAACACTCAAGAGGTGGAGATAGTGAGTCTAGGCCAGCCCTGGCTATACAAGACCATCTCAAAACAAAAAACCCAGGAACATTGTCATTTCAAAACAGATCAAACAGAACAAAGAAGGAAAGACAGACAAGGGCACCTACAGAGGAATAAACACATCTCAAAGATTGCTGAGGAGGGCTGGAGAGATGGCTCAGCCGTTAAGAGCACTGCCTGCTCTTCCAGAGGTTCTGAGTTCAATTCCCAGCAACCCACATGGTGGCTCACAACCATCTGTAATGAGCTCTGTCACCCTCTTCTGGCGTGCAGGCACACAAGGAGGCAAAATGTTGTATACATAATAATAAATAATTTAAAGAAAAAAAGATTGCTGAGGAGTGGGAATTGAAAACTAGATCACCTGTGATGCCCACATTAGATCTAAAAGTTTCCTTTTTATTTTTTTATTTATGGGGGGGGAGGGTTGAGACAGGGTTTCTCTGTAACTTTAGAGCCTGTTCTGGAACTACCTCTTGTAGACCAGGCTGGCCTCGAACTCACAGAGNTGCTCTTCCAGAGGTTCTGAGTTCAATTCCCAGCAACCCACATGGTGGCTCACAACCATCTGTAATGAGCTCTGTCACCCTCTTCTGGCGTGCAGGCACACAAGGAGGCAAAATGTTGTATACATAATAATAAATAATTTAAAGAAAAAAAGATTGCTGAGGAGTGGGAATTGAAAACTAGATCACCTGTGATGCCCACATTAGATCTAAAAGTTTCCTTTTTATTTTTTTATTTATGGGGGGGGAGGGTTGAGACAGGGTTTCTCTGTAACTTTAGAGCCTGTTCTGGAACTACCTCTTGTAGACCAGGCTGGCCTCGAACTCACAGAGATCTGCCTGCCTCTGCCTCCCAAGTTCTGGGATTAAAGACACGTGCCTCCAGTGCCTGGCTAGAAATTTCCTTTTTACTGAAGCTGTTATCCAGGGCTAGAACTAATGGGGGGGGGGAGAGCAAGTTTTTCTCTGTGTGTAATAGCTCACTTTTTGGGAGATTGCCTAACACTACTGAGACTGTCCATTTTTAAGAGCTTACAAAAAGTGGCTGTTGAGGCTGGAGAAATGACTCAGTGGTTACTGACTCCTCTTCCAGAGGACCCAACATCAGTTTCCAGGACCCATATATTGACTCACAGCCATAACTCCGGTTCCAGGGACTGACACCCTCTTCTGACCTGCACGGGCACCAGGCAAGCATGTGGTACACATACATACATACATACATATATCATACACATAAAATAAACCTAATTTTTAAGTGGCTGTTAGGTTAACTTCTTTCCCTTTGAAAGAACATGTTGTATGTAATCGTTTCTTTCCGCCTAATGATTTATCTACCTCGTGTGCATGCAGCAATCACCTGTGCTGGCTCATATTTGCAGGGCCTCTTCCTAGCCAATGTTTACCCAGAGAAGTCACCAGGCTGAGCACCTTAGGGAACACAAAAGCTACAGCCAACCTGGTCTACAGAACAAATTCCAGGACAGATGGGGTTCCCGAGAAACCCTGTCTCAAAATGCAAAAACAACAAACAACACAAAATAAAACAGATGTTTAAGTGTGCCCACTATGCCAAACAGCCAAAGCTCTCCCTTGCTCATAAGTTCAACTACGTACATCACAGGGAAAAGTGACCAGCCTAGGTGCACTGTGGGCCTGCTGCATGGAATGCGACCTTTTAAAAAATATTTATTTAATGCATGAGTGTACTATCTGCATGTTCACCTTTACAGCAGAAGAGGGCATCACCTCCCACTACAGACAGCGGTGAGCCACCATGTAGGTGCTGGAACTTGAACTCAACATCTCAGAAAGCCCAGCAGAGCCATCCCTCCAGCCCCTGACATTTCTTTTCTTTTCTTTTCAAAAAACAATTCTGTGAGCTGGGAATAGAGCTCAGTGGTAGGCTAGCATGCTAAATTCCTGGGTTCAACCCCCAACACTGATAAAAAGGCAGAAACAAAACTCACTGTGTCATTGAAAAATAATTTTTTTTCTTGAGACAGGGTCTCCCTATGTAGCCCAGGCAGACCTCAAACTTAGGATCCTCCTGCTTCAGTCTTCTAAGTGATGGAATTACAAGCATCTACTACCACTTCTAGTAAGCACTGGTTTTTGTTTTGCTTGGTTTTAAGTTCTCAAATGGAAGGAGGGGGACAGAAAAGGTTAACTGCTTGGCCTAAAAAACTACTCTTTAAAAACAAGATGCCATAGGTCCTGGTACACATCTTTAATCCCATCACTAGAGAGCTGAAGGCAGAGGAAGGCAGATCTCTGGCTGAGGTGAGGCTAGTCTAGTCTACACAGCTAGTTCCAGGCCAGCCAGAGCTATACAGGGAGACTCTGTCTCAAAATAATCAAAAATCAATGACCACCACCACCACAACAAAAAACCCACTTGATGCAAGGGGAGGGGAGAATTGTGTTCATTAAGCTTTATCAAATGTATTTTTCCGTTTGTTTGTATTTAAAGTAGTTTCTACTGATGTTGTACACACCGTGGCACTATACAAAGTGTAAAACTTCTAAAGTTACTCTGTCTCAGAAAGCAAATGACCTGCAGGTAACACCCCCACCGGAACTGCTCTGAAAACATGATTAGGCTGTACAAACACATCACAAATTCAACAGCGCATGGTGCAGCCAAAACCTTTTCTATGAACCTCAAAAGTCCTTTGGACGTAATCACTGGGCATTCGTGTCTGGCAAGGGTCAGATTTCGAGCCCCCAATTCCGTGCTGTGTTCTCGCGTCTCAGCGCCATCCAAGTCCTTTAAAAGTATCGAAGACGCCGCAGTACCAGGTCATAAATCTCCAAACTTGACAACGAAACAGGACGTCTGCCTGTTTCCTTCCTCAGCAGGAACCGTTACGTTCTAGCTCCGTAGAAAGTCGGAGCTTCAGGTTCCTCCAGACAATCGTCTGGCTCCTCCTCGTCCTCCTTGTCTACCTCTCCCAAAACCTCTCTCAACCACTGGTCCGTGCTGGTCTCCTGCCTCAGATAGCACCAGAGGATGAGAACTGTGAGGCTGAAGGTGATCGGCAGCACTTTCCACCAGGGCCGTTGCTGCTTCTTCCCCAGGGAATGCTCGACCGTCCAGCTGTCTGGGGTGGATTTGCTGGAGGAAAACTGGACGGGGAGGTTGGGGTCTTCCTCCTCCTCTTCCCTGTCTGTGGGTCGGGCTGGAGACCGGCCATGGGGCGGCGGATGCAGGCTTCGAGAAGCCCAGCCCACGGGTCGCAGGGCCCGGACCGCTCTGGAAGAGAGTCAGCAGTAAGCGTCCCGCCGCCTCGGCCGCCTCCCGCCCTAGCCCACCAGAACCTCACAGAGCTCACCCCGCAGCCCGCGAACATAGGACACCGTTCATAGCGACCTCGGCTCGCACTCTGCGGCGCACGGCGATTTCGTTACTTCCGTCGCACAAAGCCGGAAGCCAAACTTCACATCTCCTCTTTTGCACGACTACACAACGTGTGTCCCCCGCCGCACAACGGAAATGACGTGTTTCCTGCCTCGAGCTCTTCCGTCCCGCGTCCCGCCCAGGTGACCTGCCGCCTTCCGCATGTGTCTAGTTCTCAGTCTCTCCTTAGGGACTTGAGCCTACGGGGACCCTCTCGGAAGACCCAAGGGCTGGTCAGTCTGATGCCCGCGATGCTCACAGGCTTGAGAACCCTTGGCATCTGCTGTCTTCTTTCCAGGACCATCATACGGAAGTGATTTGGTCCCTTTTCTCCAGAAACGCGTGTTCCATTCTTAGCGCTCCATCCGGGCTCTCAACCTCTTGCTTGGCCAATGTCTCCGATGCCAGCTACAGCCGCCTCAGTTATGCCCTCAGGCTGGAAGCTGGGAAGCCTTCGCACCGTAGACGCCACCGGCCAAGCCGTCCCCTCGAAAAGACATGTCGGGGCATCGCATTCGTCTACACTGCCCCAGGTCCCCAGACTCCATTTGCCCTCAGGGAGAATGGAAATGGCTCTGTGTAGACCACAGGATGTCCAGACCCTGAATAACTTACCAGCTCACAGGGAGGCGCTCCTGGAACGACACCCCGTACCTCTCCAGTGTGTGCCTGGCGTTTTGAGCTGGGAGCTAATTGAGGCTCGATGTATCTTCAGAATCAGCTCCTAGCCAGGCAAGCTTGTAATCCCAACATTGGAGGCAGAGACAGAAGAATCACTGGTTTCAGGCCAGGTTGGGCTACATAGCTAGAACACCAACCCAATTTAAAATACAAAATCAAAATCAAGAAACAGAATCACCCCAACAGTGTCTTCTGTGTACCTACTACCTATGCTGTTGTATCACACCGGGGGTGGGGAGTTGGGGGTGGGGGATACAACACCCACTGATGACAGTCACTTTGGATGTGTTCTTTGTTTTGTATTGTTTTTCAAGACAGAGTTTCTCTGTGTAACAACCTTGAGTGCCCTGCAACTAGCTCTATAGATCAGCCTGGTCTCTAACGCACAGAGATTCACCTGCCTCTGCCTCCCAAGTGCTGGAATTAAAGGCGTGCGCCAGCACCGCCCAGCCTGGATTTCTTCATGATCTGTGAACCAGTCACAAAAAATGTCAATGCCAGGGCTGGAGAGATGGCTCAGAGGTTAAGAGTATTGCCTGCTCTTCCAAAGGTCCTCAGTTCAATTCCCAGCAACCACATGGTGGCTCACAACCATCTGTAATGGGGTCTGGTGCCCTCTTCTGGCCTGCGGGCATACATAAAGACAGAGTATTGTATACATAATAAATAAATTTTAAAAATGTCAATGCCTCCCCTTCTGTCTCATGGGTCAGACAGCTGTGAGTCCCAGAAATCTAGGATCCTTTCTGGGCAAGCAGAGTCCCCATGCTTTTATTTGGCTCAGGGGATAGTGTCTGAAGGCACCAGAGCAAGGGAAGGGAGAAGTTAGGAAGATGACTCTTCAGCCCCTGGCTGCTAGCAATGCATCCTGCTGGAGGGAGGCCCATCTTTTGGTTTTTTGGTTTTTTTCGAGACAGGGTCTCTCTGTAGCTTTGGTGCCTGTCCTGGAACTAGCTCTTGTAGACCAGTCTGGCCTCAAACTCACCTGCCTCTACCTCCCGAGTGCTGGGATTAAAGGTGTGTGCCACCACCACCCAGCTTGGGAGGCCCATTCTTAGACAGCAGGCCCGAGGAGGTGGAGGGTGCCTTCACTGGGCTGCAGAGGAGAGCCACAACCCCTCAAGCACAGCAACCTAGTTCCTGAAGATATGAACTAAACACTCATGCCCAATAACCTGTCTTCACTTGAAGCTCCTCTACTAGAGGGTTGGACTTTAACTTCTCCACCCAGGGAAAAAGGGACCTGAAATAAGTTAGATCCAGAACGTGGAGGGAAATTTGCACCTCTTCCAACCGAGAGATTAGTGGGCCGCCTGTAAACCTACCAGCTTTTTTCCCTCCGGATAAGGAAGGCTGGGACCTTGTGACCTGGTTTTTGTTCTCCCTTTGCTCACGGTCTCCCTCCTTGGGCAGCACATTCAGTCTGTGATGCTGAAGGAGAGCTCAGCTTTTGGTTACTTACTGTTTTTATGAGCAAAAGAGGGTCCTGGGAGCTGTAATCTACCCCAGGATGGAACAAAATCAAGAGCCTCCTTATGACCTGAAGTATGCTGTCTTCCTATGCCCACTTAATAGTGGGGAAACCCTCACACTCATGTTCTTGCCTAAGGCACTCTCTCTGTGTTAGATCAGGAGCAATACCAGAGATGTTGGAGCCCAGCAACACCTGTGAGTCCTCCCCACGCCGAGAGGCCCAACCCAGGACCCTGGCTAAGAGCTGCTATGTCAACAGAGGCACCTGTCTGCCTAGGTCCTCCTCCCTGTGTCCTGCCCCACCTGTTCCATCACAGAACCCCACACTACAACACCACTCTCTTGGCAAAGACCTAACAGCACCTAGGAACTTAACTATAGGTAATGTGCAAGCTGAGGGGTGGGATGGGGTGGCCTCCAGAAAGTAGTAAAGCTCTAGAGACCCTAAGGTGTGAAGCCAGGGAGCCAGGTTCCTGGATGGATCTCTACAGGGAAGCCAGACACAAGCTGCCTGGGACAGCCCATGGGACCAAGCAAGGAGGTGGAGCAAGAATTAGAGTTTCACCCTAGGGTGAGCCCATCTCAGTCTCAGTGACTGTCTCAGAATAGAGACAGAAGTAGACATTATAGAGCGGGGGGTGGGGGGACAGCTCAGTCTGTAAAGTCCTTGCCATTCAAGCATGAGGACCCAGTTTGAACCTTACCAGCCACATAAAAAGGTATATGTAAGCCAGGCGGTGGTGGCACACCTTTAATCCAGACCATTAGGAATACATCCTCTTTTTTTCGAGACAGGGTTTCTTTGTGAAACAGTCCTAGTTATCCTGGAACTCACTCTGTAGATCAGGTTGGCCTCAAACTCACAGAGATTCATCTGCCTCTGCCTCCTAAGTGCTGGGATTAAAGGTATGCACCACCACCACCTGGCCTTACATCCTCTTTTTTAATTTTAAGAATTTTAAATTGGGCTGTGATGGTACATCCCTTTAACCCCAGCACTCAGGAGGCAGAGGAGTCGGATCACTGTGAATTCAAGGCCAGCCTCATCTACATAGAGAGTCCCATAAAGCCAGGGATACACAGAGAACCCTGCCTTGAAAAAAAACAAAAACAATGTCTATTTTATGTGTATGTGTTTTGCAATGAATGTATGTATGTGCACTGCATGTGTGTCTGGTGCCCATGGAAGCCAGAAGAGGATGCTGAGTCCCCTGAAACTGGAGTGAGGGATGGTTGTCAGCCACCATGTGGATGCTGGGAACAGAACCCAGGTCTTCTGTGAGAGCCGCGAGCACTCTGAACTGCTGTGCTGGCTCTGCAGCCCCTCATGTCTGTTGTTTTAAGCCACCAAGTTTATGGCACTCAGTCACAAGACCCCAGCAACGGATACAAACACCATCTTTACATTACCTGCTCCTGAAGGCTTCTAGTCCAGGGCAGTGACCCAATTCCTCAACTGCCTGTTCCTGGAGCAACCATCCTCCAACACACTTCTTTGGAGGAACCCCTCTTTCAGGCAGGTTCTGCTACAGGAGTCTGGCCAGGAAGCTGCAGAAGCAGCAGCCCTATAGTAGAAGCTCCAAGATGTGCTATGCCACCATACTGTGTGTGGAGCCTTTGCCTCGCCCCTCAGGGGCATAAACCAACACCTCAGCCCTCATTATTGCAAAGCACACAGAGAAATTTCACAGGAAGCCTAATGTCTCCCTAATGGGGAGGCAGAGGCGGCAGCCGTCAGTATGTTTAATGGCAGGGTAATTTATTGTAGCTCCACTTAAGAGTAGACATATTGGAGCTATTGATTTTCCCAGGAAAACAGATACCAGGTGCCGAGGGCAGGCAGGTCTGGGTTTCTGTAAGAGCAGAGTCCTGCTCTCCCAAGGTCTAAGGCCTGACAGTGGGTGGGGACTGGCGGGGTAGGGGACAGCGGGAAAAGACATTTGCTGGGCCCAACCCAAAACATAGCCCAATTAGGGAGCAGATGCTAAGACATATGCTTTAGCCCTGGCCTCTCCAGGGTCCCAAAATGGCAGGTGATTAGGCCATGGTAACAGGGACTTGGCCTGGCCTTGTCCACCCACTAACTGCCAGCTAGGTATGTGAGGCAACCATTCTGGGAAAGTGTGCCACCCACTGATCCAGAGTCCTCCAACCAAGCCTAACCAGAAACAGAAGCTGGAGTACAGCTACGGTGTGCAGGATACCTATCTGGTCTGCTGTGAACGTGGCTCACAACTCAGCAGTGGAAAAGGGGGTGACTCCCTAACCACGCCCTTTAAGTCTCCAGTTCTTCCCTCCATTGGCATGCTCAGCTTTCCCTGTGAGATCCATTCCTTCTGCTTGGCCTTGGGCAGAAGCACCTTCCCTGACTTCCTCCCTCAGGCCTCCCATCCCTCTGCCAGCCCCATAGGCCCCTCGTAGGCTTCTCTTCACAGACAGCTATCTGCTTTGGCTTCTCCACATTTTACAGTCTTTCATCCTAGCTTGTATACATGTATATATGACATGTATGGGCATGTGTAGTGGGGTGTGCATGTATGTAGGAAGGGCACTTGTGAGTGTGCACATGTATGCAGAGGCTAGGGGACAACTTTAGGTGTGGTTTATCATGTGCTGTTTACTTTTTAACTTTTACTCTTTGATATTTTACTGTTGCATTTATTTTGATTTTCTTTATTTTTATTTTTTTGAGACAGGGTCTCTTTATGTAGCTCTGGCTTGTCCTGAAACTCAGTACATATGCCAGGCTAGCCATGAACTCAAAAAGATCTGCCTGGCTTTGCCTCCTAAGTGCTGGAATGAAAGTCTTGAGCCACCACACCCAGCCCTACCTTTTTATTTTCTGACAATCCCATACTGGTGTGAAACGCTAGGTTAGCTGGGCAGTGGTGGCACACACCTTTAATCCCGGCAATCTGGAGGCAGAGGCAGGCAAATCTCTGTGAGTGTGAGGCCAGCCTGATCTTTAAAGCGAGTTCCAGGACAGCCAGGACTGTTAAACAGAGAAACCCTGTCTCAAAAAAAAAAAACAACCTCAAAACACACAAAAAAGACTAGGTTAGATAAATCCCAGGGTCCTCCTATCTCTGCCTCCCTAGAGATAAGATTACAATCATGGACCCCACCATTGCCAGCTTTTGACTCTGGAGTTCTCTCTTTTCCTTTTTATTTTTTGGTTTTTCGAGACAGGTTTCTCTGTGTTGCCCTGGCTATCCTGGAACTCACCCTGTAGATCAGGCTGGCCTCAAACTCAGAGTGATCCACCTGTCTCTGCCTCCTGAGTGCTAGGATTAAAGGTGTGTGCCACCATAGCTTGGTGGCTCTGGAGTTCTTGGCCTCACTTGAGCATGATCTCAACTAGGACATTGGTTCAGGGGCTCCCCATGCTGTGAGTCACAGGTTCCCAGAAATCCACTCGGTCCCATCTGCAGTCCCATCTGAGACTTCAGACTCCTGTGCTGGAACACTCTGCCTGCCTCAGTTTTCCCATCTACATCCCCTACCTCACACCAAGCTCTTCCAAAGTCCAATCTTTGATCACACAGGTGGGCCCTTCTCCAGGCAAAATTGTGTCTCATTTCCTCCCCTTGAAGCCCCCAGTCTGAGGCTCAGAAAAGCCCAAGGGTTAACCAAGTGAGCCAGTGGCAGTCTGCACCCACAGCCTCAGTATGTCTTCCCCTGTCTCCAGGGCTGGTCGGGTGGAATGCAGGCCACAACTTACATGCCCTTCTGGGTACTCTACCAAACTCCCTGAGGCCCTGGCTACCTCTTCCCTGCTTGTCCCACAAGGTGCAGGTATGCAGCTGCAGACCCCAGGCCCACCTGTCACTGTTAGGTCACCCACCTGTTTCCATTCCTTCCGTGGGTCAGCACGTTCTCATCTCCAGCAGTAGAAGGTGATGCGGCTTCAGCTCGGAGCAACTGCACACACATACCTCAACCCCATGCCTGGTTCTCCTGTGAGTTTAGGCTTCGGTGGGTGAGAAGAAAGCTGATTGGGGCTCAAGCAGTGCCACTCACAGCCAAGACTAGCGAGTGTTCTTAGACCCTGGAGTATGACATAGTCAGAAGTGGATGAAATCCAGAGCAGCATGGACACTTAGAACTGGACCTAGCCAGAAACACTTCATTCCATGGGAGAAGTCTCGTCTGGTTCTCACTGGGGATATGCCCAAGTTTCCTGCCTAAGAAGAGGTCAGAACTGGCAGTAGCTATGCCATTGTCCTCTCTGAGTCTTCCAGTATCCTGTCAGGCCTATAGGTGACCTGCGCCATGCTGCCCTCCAGGACTCAGCTCCGGGCATACGACCCAGTCTTTAGACGTGAGCAGCTTTCCAGACATTCATGCCAGATGTCAGTCTTGCCCATAGGTTGTTTTGTCACAGGATCTGATGTAGCCTAATGTGGCCTTGATCTTGCTGGGGTTATGGGCATGCACCGTCATGCCCAGTTTATATGGCATTGGGGATCTAACCCGTAGCTTCGGACTCATTATGCAAGCAGTCTCCCAAGCTCAGCACATCCCTAATTCAGCCTAGCCCTTAGAGGGTCTCATCCTTAGGACTTTCATTTCCCTGTGGTTTGCCTATGCTGGGTGAGAGTCCTGACTACAGTGTCCAGGTGTACAGTATCTTCAGGGTTGGTTCCCCTAATCTCCTACTCTGTAGGAGTCACAGACCGACTGAAGTCATCAAGTGTGGGCTCAGGTGCAGGAAAAGGCTGAAGGCCAGTGTGCTGGAGTGTCAGATGACATAACCTCAGCCTGCAGATTAGGGTCCCAAGGGTACCAAGAGGATTACAATGGCTTGAAACCAAGGTGCTGTCCTTGCCCAAAGTGGGATTGGTGTCTTGGAACAAGGAAGGACCCAGGGGAGGTAAATGGTATCCACATTGCTCTTAACTGCCTGGCCAGGTGAAGAGCCGAACTTAGAGACAATCAGCAAATGCTTTGGGCCCAAGACAGTGAAAGCATTGCTGCGATGAGCCACTTTCCTGTCCTTGGAACTAGCCGCAGTGGGAGGACTCATAGCTGATGACACCTGAATTCACTGGGGTCACATACTTCCTAGAGGGGTACCTAGGCCAACTAGAATAGTGTCCCCACTAAATGCACATCTACCCTAAGCCACAGGGTGTGAAGATATTTGGAAAAAGTCTTTGTTGGTGTGACTAATGAAGCTGAGGATGTGCAGGACTCAGGTGCCAGGGTGAACACCCTTGTAAGAGTTGCCAGCCATGCATGGTGGTGCATGCCCACAATCCCAGCACTCAGATGACCACCAGCTTATGGACAACATAGGCCATATATCAAGGCCTTGTCCCGAGATTTTTTAAAAAAGTAAAAGCCTATGTAAAGATGACAGCATCGATGGTAATGACAGCTTCAAGACCAAGAACACCAAGAGGCTGGCAGCCCTAGGATCTCAACTTCCCACAAGAAACCAGCCTTGCTGACATCTCAGTTTGGATTCTGGCCTCCAGGAGGACAGAGAATAATTTCCTGTTGCTCTTGAACCACCCAATTTGGGATCAGCAATTAAAGAAGCTAGAGGAAGCTAATACACCATCAGAAAGGAGGACCAGAGAGGACAGGCAGGCATTGCAGTCCCCCAATTCCACTGAGGTGTAGGAGCAGCCAGGAGGCTTACAAGCAGAGAAGGGAGGTGCCTTCTCTAGATACTCAAAACACAGAGGGTTTAACTGGACTGACTACAATTACAGCTGGGTTCTGGGCAAGTGGGTGGCAGCCACCACATGAGAGTCCTCCTCACAGTGCTTACTGGGCCGGTTGATCTCAGCTGCACAAATAAGGCCCAGAGGCTGGAGGAACTTGGAAGGGGTTATGAGGACTGCAAGCATTAGCTCCAATCTTGGACCTGGTGGGTGGTTGCATAGTCTCAGCCGCTTCCCCTTGCTCTAGGTCCTGTTGCTGCAGAGCATGGTTTATAGAATGCACTGCAGGCAGGATGTCCTCTGGAGAGGCGTACTCCAGAACTCAAAATAGCATGAAATTTAATTTTCCGCCTATTTGACAAGGCTTGGATGGGGCCCCAATCAGCAGCACAGATAAGGGTCCTCGGGTCCAGGGTGTGGGCCAGCTGGGCCTGAGGCAAACACTTCATGGTCCCCAGGCAGGCTGCGTGCAGGTGAGGCAGTCTGCGAGTACTCCCCCCGCGGGGTTCTGGTTGCTGGGCGCTAAAGCAAACGGGATCTGTTTGCCCAGTCTGCAATGACAATGCCGTTGCCAAATATTTGCCAGCCTCAGGCAGTTTTGGAGCCCAGCTATAAATGCTTGCACCCCAGGTGGAGGGGCCTGTTGATTGAGCGCTGCAGTCCGGTCAGGTAGGAGCCTGGGTGTGTGGGTTGGAGTCTCCTGGGATGGTGAGGAGGGATAAGGGGGGAATTCCTCCCACAGGGAATATTTCTGCACTGAGCTCTACATTAGCAATTGTTCTCAAAGGCTAGTATCAGGACCACGGGACACCTCCTGAGACAGAGGGACCCAGCAATGTAGGACACTGCTAGTGACCAGTCTCTGCTGCCCAAACTCAGGGTTTCAGGATAGCAGGGAGGGACTCTGACCAAGGGCCATTCCTACTCAGACCTCTCAGAGAATGATCATCTCCTGATACACCTAGGTAGATATTTGTTCCCCTTCCTCTGTGAAGGAGCCTGGTGACTCTAGGATCTAGATTCAGCCAGGAAGAGCCACATTACTCCCCCAGCCACCTCTTCTTTAGGCTCAATAGCTGTCCTTGCATCTTTTGGGACCTGTACAGCAATCTGTGGGGTCCACTCCTTTAGGGATCTTCCATCTGTCCCTCCCACCTTTCACAGGAGGTCTGGGTGGGGGGCACTCACATTGTGGTCAGGTACCAAATTAAAACCCAGGGCTAGCTGGGTGTGGTGGCTCATGCCTCTCATCTCTGCTTTCAGGAAGCTAAGGCAGGGTTGACACAGGTTCTCCAAGTGAGACTCCCTCCCTCCCTCCTTCCTTCCTTCCTTCCTTCCTTCCTCTCCTCTCCTCTCCCTCCGTCCTCCCTCCCCCTCCCCCCATTTTTGTTTTTTAGTTTTTTTTAGATAGGGTTTCTCTGTGTTGCCCTGGCTGTCCTGCAACTTGCTCTGTAGCCCAGGCTGGTCTCAAACTCACAAATATCCACCTGCCTCTGCCTCCTGAGTGCTGGGATTAAAGACACACACCAACACTGTCCAGCTAGACCTTTTTCTTAAAAAATAATCCCTTCCCAGAAATGGTGACACATGCCCTTAATCCCAGAACTCTGGAAACAGGGACAGGCAGACCTCTGGTTGTGAGTTTGAGGCCAATCCAGTTTACATAGCAAGTCCCAGGACAACCAGGGCTATGAGAGAATCTATTTCAAGACAAAAGAAAACCAAACCAAAGCAGAAAACAAAAAACTAAACTAAACCAAACCCCCAAAATGTCCCTCCTCCGAAAAGAACTCCAGAGCTGTGACTGTAGCTAAGGAAGAACCAGGCCGGGTGAGGCTCTTTGGCCACCACAGCCCCTGAAGCTCCCCACAGTATCTACCAGAGCCCTGGGCCTGTCTCCACTGGAATCCATGCTGGGACAAAGTAGACTCCTTGTCCAGTGCCTGTCCTTGCCTGCCTGGGCAGTTCTGATCTCTAGGTCTTCTGCCTCCTACCCTACTCTGTGGCCTGCCTGATCACAGCTGTGGTGGTTCTAATGGTTCCTCTGTACCATGAGGGCCCTGCCCTACACAAGAGGATCCTGTACACCTCTCTGACTAAGGCAGGTCCTCTCTGAGCTCAGGAGGCCCAGGGATCTAGAGAAGAAAGAGCAGAGGCAGTTCTTTCAGGACCATACATTCGGGCTGTATCCAGTGGGCACTGCCAACCCTAACTTGCCAACCTGACCTTTTACTTCCCTCCCAGCTTGTGTCTGCTACCCCAGGACCACCCCACCCTGAATTTTGGAGACCTCAACAAGATGGCTGCTGGTGTGATACGGTCTGTCTGTGACTTCCGGTTGCCCCTGCCATCACACCAGTCCTTCCTGCCCACAGACCTGGAGGCTCCAGAAACTTCCGAAGAGGAAGAAGAGGAGGAGGAAGAGGAAGAGGGAGACCATGAGCTCCAAGATGAGGGGCCACAGGGCTGCAGCCCGGATTCCCAGAGCTCAGGAGTGGTCCCCCAGAGTCCCAGCAGTCCGGAGACCCCAATGCAGCTGCTGCGCTTCTCAGAGCTCATCAGCGGCGACATCCAGCGGTACTTTGGACGCAAGGATACAGAGCAAGACCCAGATGCCCAAGACATTTATTCTGACAGCCAACTAGCCAGCTGCTCTGCCCGGGATCTGTACTATGCTGATCTGGTATGTTTGGCCCAGGATGGGCCCCCAGAGGAAGAGGAGGCTGCTGAGCTCAGTGTGACTTTGCCTAGGGGGTCTGAGGGTCAGATGCACAGATTGGGCCACAGAGGAGACAGGGCGCCACCACTGGGCCCCCTGGCTGAGCTCTTTGATTATGGGCTCCGGCAGTTCTCCAGGCCCAGAGTGTCAGCTTGTCAAAGACTGAGGCTAGAGAGGAAGTATAGCCACATCACCCCCATGACCCAAAGGAAATTGCCTCCATCCTTCTGGAAGGAGCCTGTGCCCAACCCACTAGGCCTACTGCATCCAGGCACACCAGATTTTAGTGATCTGCTGGCCAGTTGGTCGGCCGAGGGTGGCTCCGAACTGCAGAGTGGAGGCACCCAGGCCCTGGAGGAGACACCGATGACTGAGATCTAGTAAGTAGGTGCGAGAGGCAGCAGTGGCCCTCTCTCAGGCACCCAGCCTCTCTTTGTTGCCCAGGCACCTCCCTAGTGGGTCTACTCAAGCAGCCATGCAGTTGGCTCTCCCCAGAGGACCTGAGCTTATCCCAAGCCTAGAACTGCCACCGCCAGCACTGTGAAGGGAGAGCAAATGCTTGTCTAGAACCAGCCACACCTGGCTACCAGTTCTCGGATGACCCCACTAAACACATCAGGTCTCAGATGACCCCACTAAACACATTAGGTCTCAGATGACCCCACTAAACACATCAGGTCTCAGAACTCTGCCCACAGGAAGTGGACAGAACTCAGGCAAGAACAATGAGTCATTTGCACACGTCCATCTGGGGAGATCCATTCTTTACCAAGCCAGCACCAAGACTCAAGTCAGTAGTAGCAAAGGCCAGCTCTCCCCACTGTCTCTCTCTGCAGGGCCAGAGCTGATGACTCCATGTGCCATGCCCTGTGCTAGGCGGTGGCAAGGGCTGGGAGCTGAGTGCAAAGCGCAGGTTTTTCTTGAGAGGCCAGAAGAGGGACACAAGGGACCCAAACTGCTTGATCACACAGAGGAACACAGATGCTGACTCTCCAGATTCATGCTCACAAATAACAGCTGCTGAGCAGGAATGAGGATGATCTGAGGACCCTGTGTCCTTACTCCTTACATTTGTCCTCAGAGGCAGCTGGGGTGGGTCCCTGTACAGAAATCCCAGGAAAAGTGATGAAAGGGCCTGGGGATAAGCAGGGCAGGAAGGGTCCTTCAGGGTCAAATAACCTGGGCCTTCTGACTTTGGTCCCTCTCACTACTTGACACCCTTGTCAAGCCTCCGAGCTGCAGAAAATCTGTTCCATCAGACAACAGGAGACTCTGGCTCCAACAGGTACAAGAACAGGCATCTTTATTTCTGGGACAGGATTTTGGGTGCAGGCTTCCAGTAGGTCATCGGAGAGATTGTTCCTGGCCTTTAGTGGGCCACTAGGTTCAAGAGGATTGTCTTCCACTGAAGCCACCTGCGCAGAGACACAGTTTATCAATAACACAACTCCTCGAGGCTGGGAGACCCAGGATCTCAGCTGCCTACCTCACAGCCTGATACATGCCCCAGGAGTTCATAGGGACCAGCTCGCCCAGGGCTATGTCCTTGATGAAGAACTGCTGCCTCACCAGGGACATGAACACCCGCTTGCTGCCCAGTGTTAGCGGCCAGGGGCCCTCCTCGCTCCACAGGCTCAGCATGCTCTCACGCAGGGTTGCAATCTCTTCTGCCCGCTGCAAGTTCAGAGGTACAGTGTTAACAGGATCCATGGGGGATGAAACAAGGGCAGAGAAATGGGGACTGGATCACAGCAGCCGGCAGAGGATGTGTGTATGTGGGGATATAGTCTATGGAGGAAGCCCAGCAGTAGGGCCTCATATGGAGGAAACAGTGTTCAGCAGCACCCCACTAGTGAAGTGCCTGGGGCCCCATGGAGCAGACAGGAGCTGAGGGACTTGGGGCAGACCAGCAGAGGGCGAGGGGTCAATGGTTCTCCCAGAGTTTCCTCTCACCAGCTTGGTCTTGTTATTAAACTTCAGGTTCTGGATGGTCTTGTTGGCCTGGAGGCTGTTCTCTAACTTTATTATTTGCTTCTGAAACTAAACACAGCTCCAATCATGGGTAGACATGGACTGCTGATGTCCAGATGCACCCACTACTACAGAATCACCACGACCCCAGAGTTTAGGGAGACAGATGAAGGTGCCTTCTTGGGGCCCAAGGGATACCGTGGCCAGCTGGCCCTGGATCTCTGCAATCTTCCGTCCGGGGTTCTCCTCCTTCAGAAACTGCACAGACATCAGCAGGGTGGCTAGCTCCTGTCGCACAGCCTCAACCCCAAACTCTCTGTGGGCATCAAGGGCTGATTGTAGGGGGGGTCCCAGAGCTCAAGGCAAAAAGGCTTAGTCCAGAGCTGGGATTCTTGAGGCTGTCACAGGGTTGAACTTGAAAGTGCATGCAAGCTATACCACAGGAGGTAGAGCTCAGGGTGGGATTGGCTGGGGCAAGCACAGGTGCAGAGGTGAGGGGCCTGGAAGAATCCTGTGGGGACCAGTGACAATCAGGAGGTCCCAGGGGCCTGGGAGGCTTCAAACCTCACCTGGCCTTGCCCTCGACAGAGATCCTCAGGTCCACATCACTCTTGTGAAGAACACACTTGTTGGAGACATTTTCTATCTGAAGTGTGGAAAATGTAGGCATCTAAGGTAACTCAACACAGCCACCTGGGAGCACCAGGCTAGCTTAAGCAAGCTAACACCTGGCTCTTCAAGAACAGGTGCACCCTGGCCTTACCCACCTGCTGGAGCATGTTGTTCACTTTTTCCTGTACCTCCTGCAAGTGAGCTGAGACCTCTTTTAGCCACCGCACCAGATCCTGCAGGGTCTCCCTCTCTACACCTTCCCATGCAGCCTGCACCTACAATTTCAATATCCAGTGAGGGATGGTACACAGGTGGTAGACAGGAGGCAGAGTGGCCTGGACAGCCTGGCCAGACACAGCAGAGGACAGGGATGCTAGACCTATGGCAGCCCTGGTGGTCGTCCTAGGCAAGGTCATCGAGCTGAACAGAGCCATGTCCTTGAGGGGGTGACAGCTAGTAGTGACAGGAATAGAGAAGAGACTGCCACATTGCAGGAGGGTCAAAGGCCTACATGGTGGTCAAAGGCCCCTGACAGCAGCTGCTTTCTCTGGCCATACATGCCCAGAAAGGATGCAGAGCCAGCCAAGGTTGGGGGATCCAGCCACCGTATCAGGGAGTGTGTTCACAGGAGCTACCAAAGAGAACAGCCCCTCGTGTCTATTGATAGAGAGGTAAGCAAAGCATGACCTGCCCACACGTGGTAACATTATCCAGCTGTAAGGGGATGAAGCATGGGTCCATACAACAGGGATGACCCATGAAGGCAGCACAAGAGAGAAGCACAAGACGAAAGGGTTGGAATTAAGGGCCTACAGCCGCAGTTCAGAGCTGGATGCCGGGGAAGAGAGATTGTTAGACCCTGGGGTTTCTCTCTGAAGTGCTGAGCAAGCTCTGAAGCTGATTTGGCTGATAACTTTTCTAGGAATGTACTAAAACCATTGGGTTTTAGTTAGGGTTAGGGCTGAGCTCAGATGTGATCCCAACACTCAGGAGGATAAGGCAGGAAAATGAGGAGTATCAGGTCAGACTAGGCTACATGACAAGATCGTCTCTTAAAAAAAAAATCAAAACAAGGGGCTGGAGAGATAGCTCAGAGGTTAAGAGCACTGGCTGCTCTTCCAGAGGTCTTGAATTCAATTCCTAGCAACCACATGGTTGCTCATAACCATCTGTAATGAGATGTGGTGCCCTCCTCTGGTATGCAGGCACACATGTAGGCAGAACACTGTATACATAATAAATCTTTAAAAAATAGTTGTGAGCCAAATTAAGAGAAAAGAAAAACAAAACAATAATTTAAAAAAATAATGGGCTGAAGGAATGGGTCAGCATTTAAAAGCATTTGCTGCTCTTCCAGGGGACTGGAGTTTGGTTCCTAGTACCCATGTTGGGTGTCTCACAATCATCTGTAACTTCAGCTTCAAGAGATTGATGTCCTCTTCTGGCCTATCTGAGCACTCACACACATGTGGCATGTACACACAGACACATAAATAAAAAATATATAAAAGAACTCAAATAAAATATAAAACCAAACAAAATCCACTGAACTGTATGTTTTAAAAGGTGTTTTTCTTTGTTTGTATTGTTTTTTCAAGCAGGGTTTTTGGCTGGCCTGGAACTCACTTTGTAGACCAGGCTGGCCTCAGACTCACAGAGATCTACCTGCCTCTTCCTCCAGAGTGCTGGGATTAAAGGCCTGTGCTACCATAGGGGAATTGCTGAAAGGGAGGGAGGNGAAGGAGAGCGAGATAAAGAGAAAGAGAGAGAGAGAGCGAGAGAGAGAGATAGAGAGAGAGAGAGAGTGCCAAGAGGCTGAGAGTCCTGCAAGAGCCACCCTGCCTGGTTCAGAGATCAGGTCTCTATCCTTGGCCTCCTCTCCTTTACCGCCCTTCCTTGTGGGTCTGACAACCTCACCTGGGACAGCTTCATGCCTAGTGTTTGCTCCTGCAGGTCTAGCTTCCAGCTGAGAGCTAGACAATGCTCGCTCAGGTCCTTCAGCTGCTGGTCCAGCCCTGCCACTGACCCTTCTAGGACCTGGTTCTTCTCTTGAAGCTGCACGAGACAATGGAGTCAGGGAGGCTAGCTGGATGCCTATGTACACAAGGATCCCTGCTGACCTCCACCTCACTCAGCCCCTTACCAGTTCCAGTGCACCCTGAGTTTTCTGCTGGGCTAGCTTGCCAGCCATCTGCACAGCCTCCAGATTCTCCTGGATGTACGAGGCCAGCTCCCCGGCCTGGCTCTCCTCCAAGCTCACCTTGGCCTCCCTGCATATTGATTTTCAAATTGTCCCTTAGCGCTACCCAGCATGCACTGGGCAGTGAGGGGACGTGCTCACTAGCTCTGGGACCTTCCAAGCGATTCCGTGGACCAGAGGATGTGTGCTACCAAGAAGGGGCTGTGAGCGAGGGTCAGGGTGGAGGGACAGGAGCTCTAGCTGAGGGCTGCTAGTCTGTCCTAACATGTCCAATTGGCCTAGTGTTTAAGTGACTGCTATAGGGGCTGAAGCAGGACATTGTCCATCTGAGCTCAGTAGTGGTTAGCTGAGCAAGGGACTGGGTGGCTCACTGTCCTGACACGACACCCACTGGGCCTTCTGCTCAGCCATCAGGTCATGATTCAGTGACACCTGGTTCTGTTGCACAAACTTGGTCAGATAGACTACAGCTTTGTCCAGGCCCCGGCACTGCTCCAGCAGGTGACCCTCCTCCTCCTGCTGTGGCAGAAGTGGTCCTGAGCCTTGGCGCCAACCACATCTCCTCCGCCCTCTGGCCACCCAGGCCCACCCACCTCATGATATGCCCACAGGGCCCGCAAGCGCTCCTCTGTCAGTTCATGTAGCTTCTGCCAGCGGCTTTCCAGTTCCTCTCGAAGGCTGCTTTCTGCCATCAGACGTGTGCTCTCTGTAGACTTCATTCTCTGTGGAGACAGCACTAGCTGCTGTGAATCTGGGCTCTTCCCCCCACCAGGCAATCCGTGAGGACACTGGGCCCCACCCAGGCCCTCACCTGCTCCATGGCCAGGAAACACTTCTGAAGAAAACTGCACAGTTTGGCCTCCCTCTTTAGGAAGCGGATGCTCATATCCTCGCTGAATTTAGTCACCTGGTCCTGGGAGGGGTCACATGGTCACCAGAGCCTCCTCACTGGTCATCCTTCCCTACCTGGTATATCCCTCCATGTTTCCAATCCCTTGCACAGCCAGGCTGCGTGCACTGGGCAGGAAGGAAGGTAGGGCAGATAGGACCCACTGTCCCTCAAAAGGCTAGCTCAGGGGCCAGAAAGGGACCTAAGCGTCAAGGTCACAGGAGCCCAGACAGTTCAGCACATATCCAGAGCCCCAGATGCATCCAGGGAAGGTTGTGCAAGGGGCACTGGATTTCATGCCGAGCTGGAGCCTCAGTATGAGGAGGTGTGAGAGTATCCCCTTCCAAGTGGGAGCACCCCGAGCACAGGCCTCATCAAGGGGGTGGGAGGGAAAACTAGATGGAACCCTTTGGGCTTTGCCTCCTCTCTATGCTGTGTTCCTGCTCTGAGGGTCTGAAGGCTCAACCCAGACTTCTGGCCTCTCCACCTCACACCCTTTGTAGTACGGTTGTCTCCTTTTAGGACTTGATGTAGCCAGTGCCATTATGGAGTTGAACATCTGTGGTCACCTCTGAGAATCTTGGTCTGCAGTAATGGCCATGAGAAATGGCTCTGAGCAGGTAGCTTTGTCTATGGGAATGGGGCCAGTCCCTCTGGGCAAGAGAGGGGAGAGTCACAAGACCTTTCTGTGCCATTACAACCACCACTCCCCCCTACCCAACTACTCCATGTTGGAGTATAGAAGAGGGAACACTGACGGTGAGGTGTTGCACAGCCTGTTACCCATGTGCCTGTAAGAAGCCCCACTAGGCTTATTTGCCAGGCTGAACTTAGAGTCTCTCTTTAACTTTGTTGGCCCCTTCCCTACTTGTAGTGAGAACATGTTTCTCTTATATCTCCCCAGGATTGTCAGGATTTGACAAAGCCGAATATGCTGTGGCACATGCCTGTAACTGCAGTACTTAGGAGGCTGAGGTTCACAGCGGTTGTTAGGAGTTTGAGGTTAGACAGAGCTTTACAGTGAGGCTTTCACCTCCCTACATGTACCAAAGAAAGGTCTTAAGAAACCTACTTTATAATATCCATTTACCTAGCACCTTCTTCATGGTCATAGGGTTCTCCTGACAACAGGCCTAGCTCTCAGGCCACGAGTCTGGGAGAATATGGTTCTCAGGAAAGCTTTCACATCATCTGAACCACTGCTGGTCTCCCTGCCCTGTAGGAGGGAAGCCTAAAACAGGGTTACTTTTCTTTTTTTGGGGGGGGCGGGTTGAAGACAGGGTTTCTCTGTCCTGGAACTTGCTCTGTAGACGAGGCTGGCCTCGAACTCAGCGATCTGTCTGCCTCTGCCTCCCATGTGCTGGGATTAAAGGTGTGCATCACCCACTGCCAGTCTTTATTTTTCTTTTAAGATAGGGTCTCGGGGGCTGGAGAGATGGCTCAGTGATCCTGAGTTCAATTCCCCAACCACATGGTGGCTTACAACCATCTATAATGAGATATGGTGCCCTCTTCTGGCCTGCAAGTATACATCGTCTTATGATTCTTATGACATATGTATTATTTATTTATTTAGAATTTAAAAAAGATAGGGTCTCGTGTAGTACAGGCTGGCCTCACATCTGTCATGCAGTGGATGATATTGAACTTCTGAATTAGCCTCTAGCTGCCAAGGGTTAGAATTACAAGCATGTACCACCACACTCAGTTTTAGGGGTGCTGGAGGTTGAACCCAGAACTTAGTACATGCTAGGCCAGTACTCCATCAACTGAGCTACACACCAACCCCTCAGCCACTTTTTCTGCATGACCAGACAGCAAACATTTCAAGTTCACAGGGTCTCCTGTGAAGCATCCCAACTCTTGTCCAAAGTCTCCACTGTCACTTTGTTAAACAAATGCTCATGGCTCTGAGCCAATAAAACTTTATTATAAAACACAGATATTGGGGTGTTAAGTCCTGACAACAATGCTGAAGAGCCCTCAAAGGGCCTGGGCCCTCCGTGCCTAGCCTACAAGGAACCCTTCACCCAAAGCTCTTGTACTCTTGCTGATGCCAATGCGTTAGCTTCCCAGCAGCTCGGACGGAGATGCCATTACCCCTGGGCAGAAAAATGATGTTGGGACAGCTGGAAGCACCCAGTATGCTCAGCCCACACTGTTCTGTGAGGAGACTGGACACACAGAACAGAAGCTGTAGTCCCTAGTCTCTATTTATAGAGCCAAGGAGCAGGCATGTGTAACCGTTCTTCAGCCCCATGAGGAAAAGAGGCCCCTCTTAAGGGTTCCAACTAGAGGGAAGAACATTCTGCCCTAGGAATTTGTGACTCCTACTTGAGGGAAAAGCTGAGACTGAATATAGCTGCAGAAGGGGCTTTATGACCGGATGTTTCTTTTCTGATAGCTCAACTGAGATAGTCAGTGAGAGACAACAGTGTTTGAAGCGCGGCTATGTGACGGCACAAGTAAATTTTCAATACCGGAGAACGCAGCTAATGTCAGGAGTGGGCAATGCCAGGTGGGATGAGAGGCCACCACATCAGGCAGGGCAGCACTGGTGAGCCTACCTTTGTGTTACTGTATACACTGATAAACAACTGCAGGAGGTCACAGGCTAGGGACACTGGAGATCACTCAGGGACTTTTGGATGACTCCTGCCTAGGCTAGCTAGGCTTGGCTTTCAAGAGGTACCTGCATCTTGGACAACCCACAGTCCACTTTTTGGTTGGTGTCCTCTTGGTTCCTCTGCAGGGTGCTATAGGCTGCTTCCTGGCCCTGCTCCTCTTGCCTCAGCAAGTCGGTCAGCTTGGTCAGCCTAGAGGCAGGTGTGGTAACACTAACTCAGCTGGGGAACCACAGGGAGGCTAGTGGGCTTTGGGACCCTGGGTTCATCTTAGGCTGGGGTCTACAACCTGCCCAGGTCACACATGGAAGCAGAAATAGACTTTGGAGTCCCTAGTGAAAGCCCAAATAAAGGAGAGCAGGAAGGTGGGGTTCCCAGCAGTCAGTGCGGCACTAATGGCAGAGGACAGCCCACTGGTGGCACTAGGGGCACAGGGCAGGGCAGGCCTGAGACTCTCAATGTGCACACAAAACTGGTTTGGCGATAATCCAGGGAATTGGCCCACCTGAGGTTCATCGCCTGCTCAGAACATTTCCGCTCTGTGTCCTGTAGCACCTGTGTCCTCCTGATATCTATGTCAAAGCCTCTCGGATCTCCACCAGCCTGGCATAAGGAGTTTCTCTGCCAGCCCCAGAGCAGCTAGGCAGCCTTTGTTGCTGAAGCTGTAGCCATGGGACCTGACCACCAGCCTCCCACTGCCTGGACAGTCGGTCCTACTGTATGCAGAACCTAGTCTGAGTTGGACTACTATAAGTATCGTTTAAACACTAGTACCTGGGGGAAGGGGCACCCACACAGGCCCTAATACCAGCTGCTGCAGGGAAGCAGTGGTCCCAGTCCCTACCATTGAAGCTTATGCTTGTCTCTCTGTGTTACCTTTTATCCAGGGCTTGTATCTGGTTCTGGCTCTAGGGCCCAGACAGCTGTAAAGAAGAAAGGAGGACTAGGCAGGCCAAGTCTGCTGCCTACAAAGTCCCTCCAGCACCAGTGCAGGTGGGTGTGTAGGAGCCAGAGCATGGAGCCACAGGAATCAGTAGGGTCAGGGTCCAGGAAGCTGTTCCAAGCACCAGGAAGAGTCGCGTGCCTGTGTCTGCTGCTCTGCCCAATGTCTCACCTCTAAGGCCTCCTTCTCGGGGCTCCAGGCCACTTGTTGCACTTCCTGCCTCAGCTGGTGCAGTTCTGAGGCCTGGAGCTGCACACAAGCACGAACCTGCAGCAGCTCATGAAGCAGGCCCAGTGTGGCATGCTCACAGCACTCCCTGTGTGCCCTCAGGCGAACCACCTCAGCCTGCTCAGCTACCCTGTTCAGGGCCAGAGCAGCTGGGTCAAGCTATGCTTCTCTTGGAAGTTACCTCTCCCCCGCCCCATGCCGCCGTGTGTCATCTCCATTTCTCATACTCTGCAAGGCTCACCACTGCTCCAGCTGTTTCCGCTGCTTAGGGGTGTCGTGTTCAGGGACCATGCAGCTGGACGCCGGACCACTGCACTCATACCTTTCTGAGGTATACACACCCAAGGGCTCGGGACTGGCTAGGCCTTCTGTTTAAGAGAAGCACCAGGTCCTCGAGCATGACAGTGTTCAGTTGTGAAGGTGAAAGCCCCAGTGAGGAGGGGCTGTCTGCTAGCAACAGAGGAGGCACCTAGCAAGCTCACGCACAGGGACAGAGTAGTTCCTGTAATCTTGCTCAGTGCCATCCCAAGCTCCTGCTGGGTCAGAGAGCAGCCCTGCTAGAGGTTCACCCCTCCTCTCTACTCACCTGACACGGCTTCACCAGCAGTCACTACCTGTAGCACAGCTTTATGGCATTAGTGCCTCTGTGGATGTCCAGAGCCGGACACCAAGGCCAGGGGGGGCTGAGATTGGCTAGAGGGAGGCAAGTATTCCCAGGCTAGAAAGCTGCAGGGACTGGGGATCAGTTGAAGGACAGAAGGGAAGGCTTTGGGTCAAAAGATGAAAGGATTTAGAGAGGCTGTGGAACTTAGGGAAGTGAGGGTCAAGAGGGAAGGTCTATATCTTGGGGAGAAGACAGGGTCAGAGTGGAGACTATGGCCCTTTGGGGGAAGATGAGTCGGGAGAGGCTGTGGACCCCTGAGAGCAGTTAAGTATGAGGTAGTGGGCTCCTGCCCTTCCACCCACCTCTTTGGTGAATCTTGCTGAAGGAGGCAGGTAAAGCTGAGTTAGTCTAGAACCTTCTTTTTCTCACAAAACCCTATGACTTCATGGCCAACTGCCAGTGGAACCTGTCCTGTGGCTTCCCTAACTTCTGGCTCCTGGAAGGATGTGGGGGGACTACGAAGCATCCATCTTGCAAAAGGGCCTCCTCTGGCTCTGGAGTTACTGGGTTATAATCATGATGAAGAAGTTATCCAGGAACCTTCGCAGGCACTTGAGTCCTACACATAGAGCAGAAAGTAAGGGTCCTAAGCAAATGAGACACAGCTAGCCATAGATACCCAGAGGGTAGGATGGCAGTCACAGATGAGGCCACTAGGGTTTCAGCCTTCCCATGAGTCACAATGAGAATATTGGGAGAGACAAGTTTTGATTATTTTATTTAACCTAATATATCCAAAAATATCATTTCAACATGTAGCCAACACAGAATTGTGGACAGATTGCACATGCTTTTTTGGTACCAAGTCTTTGAGACCCTGTGCAGTGTTTTTCATCCCCTTGGGTCAAACTTAGATATGGCCCCTCCCAATCCAGAGCACCCCTGGCTTTGTCACAAAGACCTACCCACCAGGGCCAGTGGAGCAGGCAAGGTGGGTTAGTTACAACTTCTTATTATGCAGAGCCCGCAAGTCCAGGCTTGATGACAGGATGTCATCCAAGCAGGTGAGAGAATCCACACTGTAGTGAGCCTGAGAGCAAGGCTGTGAGAAGGGGATGAGGTCAGGGTCCCTGAACAACCCTTCCAGTGGGCCCTAGGCTAGCTTCAGTACTCGTCAAAGAGTTGCATTCACCGCTCCTCACAGACAGCAGCTACTGTGTATGTACACAAGGTGCCACCTGCACTAGTTTATCACCATTCTGCGTGCCCGAATCCCCAGAATGCTGAGCCCTAGGCAGACAGGAGTCTCTCATTTCTCATATCCAGACTCAACAGCATACTTAGTCCATCTGCTCAGGGAAGAAAGAGCCACTCCTTTCGAGGGATGACAGCTGAGAGGCAGCAGCTGCCAACTTTCCAAAGAAGGACCCATGCAGCCTTGTGACAGACATGTGCCAGAGACACTGCAACTATCTTTACAAAGTGTC
Source organism: Bramus lutescens (assembly GCA_001685075.1). Classification (NCBI taxonomy): domain Eukaryota; kingdom Metazoa; phylum Chordata; class Mammalia; order Rodentia; family Cricetidae; genus Bramus; species Bramus lutescens. The sequence goes on along the minus strand of LOEQ01000114.1, from coordinate 150,353 downwards.
CTGGGGAGAAGACTCTGAAGGTGACTGATGCATGTCAGATCTAGCTTGGTTCAGTGGAGCTAGCTTTGACAATACAGGGTTTAGAGGTGAGGCTCCAAGGCTCTGGTGCTCACAGAGCCACCATCCTAGGGAGTCTGAGGCTCATCTTAGGGCCACCCTTAGCTGGCCAGGTCCTGGGAGGTCACTGCCCAGGGTGTATACAGTACAGCCACTATGGACAGCAGGACCCTAAGTGCTGAGGAAAGACCTGCCTTCCAGTTGTGATCGAGTGCCATGACCCCCAGCTCTGAAAGCCTGGGGCAGCTGTGGGTGGACTCAGATTCAATCTTCATGGGATTTTCAGCTCTCAAGCCCCAGGCACAGAACCAGTCTCCTCATCTTCTAGACAAAGACATGAGACGGCACATGTGGGTTCCCCAATAGAGCCTACTCCAGGCTGTACAGCTCCTCATGCCCTTGCTGCTGAAGCTCTTGGCTAGTGTGGGCAGTACAACCACAGTATAGGTGCTCAGAGCCAGAGAAGAAACAGCAATAGGTAGTAGCTCATGTCTGTCTATCTGCCTTTGCCTCTGCCTCTTCCTCCCTCCCTCCCTCTCTCTCTCTCTCTCTCTCTCTCTCTCTCTCTCT
>LOEQ01000114.1:131300-149665 GCA_001685075.1 Bramus lutescens | reverse complement strand
ACACTCACACACACTCTCTCTCTCTCTCTCTCACACACACACACACACACACCCCAGCTTCTATTGGCTCAGAAAAGTGAGCCACAAGGGGTGCGATCGCACATTTCATCCTTGGAGAAGGAACCCAGGAGAGGGGCAAGTCCAAGGGGTGAAGGGTTCAGGGAACAAGGAAAGTGCTGACGATGTAAACCAACTGCCCAAGACAAAGAGTCTGGCCTCCACACCAGCCAGGCCCAGGGAAGGCATTTGCTCCTGCTGTTGCACTGCCCAGGGGGCAAGGCTTTGGCTGAGACCAGGGACCCTGGGAGGAGGTGCAGAGGGGCTTGGGTGCCACTGCACAAGGGTAGAGCCAACCCTCACGTCTGGGCCAGGGAAAGCTCTTCAAGGCCTCCCTTCCCTAGGCGGTATCTTGCCAGGTCCTTCCTAGTCACCAGCCCGACCACCTGCAGAAACAACATCAGGTTACTTCTGCTCCATATGATGGCATACTCTACATACTGTGCTAAGTAGGTGTGCAACACCAGGCTAGGTCATAGGCTCACTGTTCTGAGACAGACAAGACAAATGCCCACCCACAACCTACTAGGGATACAGGAAGCAGAGTGTGAGCCAGTTCCAGGCCTCTAGCAGAACAGAGAACAGCCTCACCTGATTGTGGTTGTCTACTACCACCAAGTGCCTCAGGCCCAGGGCCCGAAACAACTTGAACACTCGAGGAAGGGATGCCTCCTGCAAAGTAGACAACTGCCATTAGCACACTTCACCCCTCTGTGGAAAAGAGGCTTAACTCCCCTAAACCAGGTGTTTCTAGGGTCCTGAGCTGTCCCTTCCCCTCTATGCCTGACTCCAAGCCCCTGTGTGCTGCTAGTGGGGTTCTCTTAGGCCCACTGCTACTTGAAGCCCAAATTCTCTGAGGCTGGGGCTGCTGAATTCTGGCCAGAGGGTCCACCCCAGGCAGCAAGGCCCATGTGCACAACCCCTGGAAGCCTCCTATCTACCTGGCAGAAGTTATTCCAAAGACTCCGGAGGCTCTTTACTGCCTTTTCAAAGTGTACAAACAAGGCATCGAGCTTGGACCCTGGAGGTCAATCATATCCTAGTCCCGCCACCGCCTCCTTCAGGTCAATAAGTACCTGGGGCACTGTGTAGGGAGAGGGGTTCATGAATTCAGAAAGGTCCATGGTGCACTCCCGCTCATCCTGGGATACGTGGATGGACTGGATTGGGGGGAAGCGTGGGTAGGCATCACGGAAGTCCTTCAGCCTCAGCCGCCGCTGCACAAGACCCATGTTGGACCTCTCCACAAACACCTGCAGGCAGCAGCCAGTTACATGTGTGTCACTGTGAAGGATGGTGCTCAGGACATGCCCACCCATGGACTGCTGGACACACCTTGTGCTTCAGGAGCACGATGAGCTGGGAGCGCAGGATCAAGCCTTGGAGCCTGGCTGGCTGCAGGAGAGGAAAGAATCAGCCTTGAGACTGCAGTGGGAAACTCTGGCCAGATTCGCCACTGGCCCATGGTTGCTGTTTAGTGGTCCACCTCGAAGCATAGGCCTTAAAATGAGCATCTCTCACACATGCTCCTGCTAATCCCTAAATTATCTGAGACAGGGCGAACTCTGTCAGCAGAGTATGGAAGCCAGCTGCTAAGAAGGGAATCAACAGGTAGCAAGACATAAGCCAAATATGTTTCTCACATTTCTTTCAAGCCAATATCCAACACAACCCAGCAGAATAAGAACTGGGCAACGGGGTAAACATTAGCTGGGCTCACATCCCAGCAGCACCTCCTGACAGATGCCAGACACAGCCACAACACCATGACTGAGAAATCCAGTCCAGTCAGAACTACATGAGGCCTGTAGTCTATGGAGACTAAGAAAGGGATTTTACTTTACATGCAACACAAGATTTCCTGTTCACGAGCTGGAAAAACGGATTAGTGGTTACCAGCACTTGTTGCTCTTGCAGAAGACCTGGGCTTGATTCCAGGTACCCACATGGTAGCTTACAACCAACCATCCATAATGCCAATTCCAAGGGGATCTAATACCCTCTTCTAACCTCTGCAGGCACCAGGCATGCAGCTGGTACACATGCAGGCAAAACACATAAATAGAATAAAAATTAATCTTAAAAAAAAGGTATCTTGTTCAGGTGAACTACAAGATGAACTCCCCCAACATATGCTGCTCAGGGTACAAAATAAAAAGAAATTCATATTCAGAGAGGTCCACACTCTACCTGGGTGTCTCCCACATCTTCCACCACAGGGAACCCATTGTGATTGGATGCTGTGTCGCTTAGGACATCCACGATGATGCCAACCTTCTCTCTCTGTCTCAGGCAGGTCACAGGTGTGCTCATTACTTCCCTGCCAAGAGGCCCAACCCAAGGATACAATCTCAGTGGCATTTATACTACATGCTGTCAAGGTACTTCCTTAAGAGCTTTTTTATCATATCAATACTTGACAAGCTGTAAGACTTGGGACCCCAAGACCCCATTTCCCAGGCACTGGGAGAACAGCCATGGAAAGCTACAGTGAGAACCTGGTACCTGGGCTCTCCACAGGCATTCAGTGTTTTCCCTGTCCATGTCCACCACAGCACCCAGGAACCTGAGAGCTTAGCAGGTCAGCTGGCCATACCTGGCAGTGAGCGAGTGTGAGGTGACCGGGGCCTCCCAGTGCAAGAAGGGCACACTTTGCAGCTGGATGTGCATGTCATAGAGGCCCTGGGTACAGAGTCATGATTCAGGACACTGCCCAGGGGAACTTAAGGCACATTGCCTCCCTCAGGGCCCCACCACTGCCCTACTCCTGAAGAAGGGAGTAAGCTCAATGGGCCCTCTTCCTTCTGCAGGCCCCTCAAACCCCAGTGTCAGGCTACAAGGTCAGCATCCAGAGTAAGCAGAGGACAGACCACCCCTCTCATGCTGCATACCTCAATGAAGACATCGCCCACAATCTTGGCAGTCATCAGCACCAGCATGATGGGAAAGCCGTAGGTCACGTTGCTGGTGGCCTCCATCATGATGACTGTCAGGCTAAGAGTCATTCTCACGATCCCACCTGTGGGGGTAGTCATAAGCCCCAATCCCTCTAAACACAGGATCCCCAGCTCTGCTATATCTGCAATCTTTTTACCCACCCATCTTTCTAGACCCCAGAGCAAGGATTGTTACTGCCGGGCCCTGACTATCACCATCTGGCTGTGCTATGGGGCTGATGACCTCACCTGCCTCACTTCCTATTTTGCTCACGTGAATGGCAAAAGGTAGCCTCGGTGGAACTCAAAATGGGTGGGCAGGGTACAAGTGAGGCCCACTCACCAAATAGGACAAGAGCTGGGGCTTACCAAGCTGAGCAGCAGCTCCCATCAGGGCGTATTTACCTGGGTCTGCCCAGATCTGTGTAACACAACATGGATAGGTATCAGAGGCAGTGGCAACCATCACCCAAATCTGCCAGAGGAGATCAGTGAAGACACTATGCCTGGGCCTACGGATCCACACACAGCAGTGAATTCCATGGCTCACATGCAGAACACCTACTCCAGTATACTCCGCTACAACTTGTGTGTTAACACTCTAGCTAGGTGTACCTTGTATAGGGACAAGGTATACAGACTCTACCTACCACCTACCCACACCCATGAGTTCAGAAGTCTGGGCTTGCTTTGAGCTGAGGAACCTACATGAAGGACAGCAGGGCAAAAGTATGTACTGCCCACGCAGACACACTGGATCACCCAAGGAAAGACATTCAGATGTGAAAAAAAGATTCTTGGACAGGGACTGAAGAGATGGATCAGCAGTTTAGAGCACTGGCTGCTCTTCCAGAGGTCCTGAGTTCAATTCCCAGCAACCACATGGCAGCTCACAAACATCTGTAATGAGATCTGGTGCCCTCTTCAGGTCTGTAGGCATACATACAGGCAGATCACTGTATACATAAATAATAAATAAATCTTAAAAAAAATTCTAGGACATGTTACAACAGAGATGAATTAAACAGACATCATAGTCAGTTGAAGACTGCAGAGACACATGAGGGTGCACACTGTGTGTCCTAGGAAACGCTGGCAACAGATGAGCCCAGACACAAAAAGGAAGCTAGAGGCTACTAGAGCTGGGGAAGGGGAAACGGAAACAACTAAGTAACAGTGGGTGAAGAAAGAGCTCGGGATGCCCCTAATAAATGCCACTGAATTGTTGATGTTCAAAGCCATTATTCTTATGAATCACACCTTAAAAGACAGAACCCAACCAAAGGAGATCTAGGACAGGGGAGGGCAGGAATAGGATTCCTGTTGTTACCCCATCTTTAATTACTCAAATGACTGAAGTGAGAAAGCACACACAGATTAAAACCCCAAGCTCCACCAGCAGTTAGGGGGAGGAAGGGCTGAGAGGCCTACATGCAGCTCAGTGCTAGATGGACCTGGGCTCCTTTCCCATATATATATACATATATNCTTGTAGACCAGGCTGGCCTCAAACTCACAGAGATCTGCCTGCCTCTGCCTCCTGAGTGCTGGAATTAAAGGCTTATGCCACCACTTCCCGGCCCTTTCCCATTCTTCACATGTCTCCAGTTATGTGATGTGGTTCCTCGAGAGCATCAGAACTTTTGTCTACCTGCACTAGGTACCCTGATGTCTCCTGTTCTGGCCCCTTGGGTCACCAGAATACTTGAGAAATGGGGCCCTGGGATGCTTTTCCCCAACTTACTGCTGCCCCTGTGAGGTAGGACAGGGAGATGCCAAAGAGTCGGCCCCAGGCAGCCCCAATGAGCAGTGATGGGATGAAGACACCAGCAGACACTGTGAGGCCATAGGTCCAGCAGGCCAGGAAGAAGTAGACCAGGGTGAATAGGCCTAGCGTCATGGGATTGTAGGAGCCTAGGGAAAAGAAAGGTCACTGAGCTGCAGCTGGAGTTCAGGTCTGTGCAAGGATGTCCTGACTGCCATGCGCTTCCATCCTGAGAACCAGGCCACCAGAGCCCCGATTCCCAGTGGTCCCAGAAAGCTCTGCAGTCTCAGTTTCTCCAGGTGAAAGGTAGGTCTCCAGTCAGAAGTGGTGGTGAGTAGAGCAAGGTGGCCTCAAGCTGGCAGCATAGGTGTCAAATTCAGGGCCCACCCAGGCCCCAGGTGAGCATCACACTCCCCAGAACAACTGTCAGGCTGAAGTGAATGTGCCCTGCCCCATGTGGAGGCCCTCATCTGGGATGAAGAGGAAGCCCACGTTCCCGAGAGCAGCAGCAGACTTCCAGCTCAGCTGGACTCCCGGCTGCTCTACTTCACATAATGCCAGCTGCACTAGGACAGCCTCCCTGAGCCTGAGCACGGCCTGAATCTGGGAGCTCTGCAACAATTAGCAATTCAGGAACACACCAGAGGTGAGAGGTGACTAAGACGTGTCCCTTTGGGCCCCCAAGCCACTCCAGGATACCGCAATTCAGTGGTCAAACTCCAAGACCTGGAAGGTATGTCCTTCCTAGACAAGATGCTGAGGTTTTGGTGAGAAACCAGAGAAGGCCAAATCGAAAGGAACCACGTGGTCTATGTGAAGGCCAGGGTGGGAGGATGCACCATCAGTCTGTGTGGCTAAGAGCACCACGGCACAGATTACTGAGGTTAGCAGAGGTTCATGTGTGGAAGTCCATTGTCTTATTTTATGCCAAATTTATCCATTAACTTTCATGATCCTTTCCTAGAGACAACCCCCAACAGGGAAGTTCCCAGTAGCCTTATGACAGGAAACAATTAAAAACACTGTCCTCATGGGTAGGGTAGATGTCATGGTTAACTTCAGTTGTGAACATGACACACTTGTGAAAAGGGAACTAAGCAACTGCCTCCATCAGATTGGCCTGTGGGCATGTCTGTGGGGGCATTTTCTTGACTGCTAATTGACGTGGGGGTGTCCATCACATTGTGAGCAGTGCTATCCCTGGACAGAGATAGGACTGAACTGTGCAAGGCAGGTAGCTGATCAAGCAGAGAGCAGTGTTTCCCCATCGAACATTTCAGGTCCTGCCTCAGCTTCCCTTGAAGATGGAGTGTCATCTATAAGCTAAATTAAACCCATTCCTTTCCAAGTTGGTTTGGTCAGTGTTTTACCACTGACAGTAACAGAAAGCAAACTAAAACTGAAGGGGAGGGGCCAGAGACACAGGCCTAAGGCTGCTTAGCTCGGCTTGGGCATGGTGTATAGGGCTTGGCTGAGGCCAGAAAGGTCTGGGCATGGAGTCATCAGGCTAGGTTTTCTTTTGGAGAGAGCGATGGAGGTGACTCAGGTGACTATCCTTAGGAAAAAAGGAGAAGATGGGGAGCCCAGTCAGTCCCTCTCCAGGTGCTTGGCCACCGGGTACCCTTTAGAACTGTGTAACCTCATGTCCCCAACTCTGCGACGTTAGTTCCTGCACTCTAGTACACCTCACTATACCAGAGATGATTCCTCAGCCCAGCTGGGCCAAGAACTCGCCCACTGTCCTTAGTAAGTCCCAGACATGTTACTGCACATACCTGGTGGGTCATGGAAAAGGCTGACAACGCTCTTCTCAGGGGTGTTAAAGAAGGCTGCAGCCATGGAGTTGTACTCGCCATCTGCACAGAAGAGCTGCAGAGTTGAGAGAAAAGACACAGGGGGAGAGATGGCCACAGGGCAGATTCTGTGCTGCTGAGTGCTCATGTACCCTGAGTCTGGAAAGCACAGGCAGGATCTGGCCTCAGAACACAGAGCCCAAGTTTAAATTTGGCTCGTATGACCACCTTTCTGGGAGATGGAGATCCATCTGTCCCTGCTCTCCAGAAGCTTCATGAGCTATGCCTCAGAATCAACAGTTGGACACTGGCCCTGGGAACCAGTAGGCCCAGTCTTCTCAGATTAGTGCATTTACTACATGGAGGGACACATCATTTGTTTGCCTAAGGAGAGAAGCAGCTTTTGTTTGGGGCTCTTATGAGCTGCTACAAGCATCCCTATAGAGTTTCTATACAGCTACAGGTATGTACTTCTCTAATCTAAACCTGGTCCCATTCTAAAGCTCTCTCCAGGAGGTGTCTGGAAACAACTATGTGAGATCAGTCTAGTACCACCACCCATTCTCCAGGCATCTGAAACACAGCCTCAGCTTACTATGGGACCCTACATGTAGAACAAATCTAAAGTCTACTAGTATTGTTACCTTGGGGAAACTAGAGTTCAGGAGAGTTGGTCCTGTTCATAGGACCAGTCCAAGGCCTATGCCTACCTGGAGTGGATAGGACATGGAGCTCCCCTGCAGGGGCTGGCAATCTCGAGATGAGTTTTAGTTCTGCTTGCGTTGAGTGGCTGTAACAGCAGCCACCAGCATGGCCTCAATAACTTGGAGGCAGGGCCGGTGGATGTACCTAGAGACCAAAGCCAGGGTGGACTTTGCTGCAGGGATGATCAGGGGGTAGCCTCACCTGCCCTGCCCCTGGTAGTTACCATGACAAACTGACTCAGACTCCACTGATAAGAGAGCAAAACAAGCCAGGTTTAATGATCCATCAGCCCAGACTCCTGGGGTTCTCTTTCTTCCTATGGCTGTAGATTTCTCAGTAACTACCAACCCTGCTACACCGCCACAGCGGCTAAGACCAGTGCAAACATCAGGAAGACACTTGGTGCCTTCACTTCTTCTCTAGCAAAAAGGCCGCACCCCAGGCAGAAATCAGATAGTAGGTAACTCACCTAGGGCTCTGCTCTCCAGGACAAACTTCATCTGCTAACTTTCACAGACCTCAAGACCTGAGGAACGTTTCTCAGGGGAGGACCACTCCGCCTCTGAACCTCCTCCAGCCTCTTCTTGACCCCTACTTCCATCTTCCATTTCTTGTCCTTCTCCCCCAGACCACACATTCTTTTTTTCTTTTGGTTTTACGAGACAGGGTTTCTCTGTGTAACAGTCCTAGCTGTCCTGGAACTAGCTCTATAGACCAGGCTGGCCTCGAACTCACAGAGATCTGCCTGCATCTGACTCCTGAGGGCATCACCACCGCCCAGCCAGGCCACACATTCTTGAGACTTTCAGGAAAGAACCCTCATTGACAAGGCCACTACAATATGTCCATTTCCTGCACCCAGTAGTGTTGCAACTGTCAATCTGGTACACAAAACAGGGTTCTTTCTCACCTGATTCGAAACATGGTTAGCCAGTAATTCAAAGCATTGAACACAGCTCCAAGAATGCCTCCTGTGACCAGAAGAGACTAATGTTAGTTTCACAGGGAGGGCAGTAGAGGCCCCCAGAAGTGGGAAGGCCCTGGTGAGGATGCACTATCAGATGGCTTCCCAGGCATTACCACTAAGGCTGCTCTGCCTTCCACTCAGCTTCTTATAGAGCAGTATGAGCTGAGCATGGGAGGAAAAAAAAAATTCTAGGAGAGGCAAAAAAAAAAAAAGGAAGGGGAAACGTGAACCATTTTGGATAAGAATGCAGACGTTGTAAAGTCCCCATTGGCCCCCAGGTAATGCCACACCAGGTCTCAAGCTTTGCCTCAGTAGAATTAAAGCCTCTGGGGTCTTTCTGAGGTGCCCACCCTGCATGCATCTGCATAAGAACTCTAGCAGGGCAGTGCCTAAGGATGAGGAGTGGAGACCATGACAAGGCTACTGCAGACCTGCGCCACTCTGGAGCTGGGAGTCCATCCTCCCCAACACAGGCTGACTCTGGTCCATGCTACAGGGAGGGGTCCTTACCCACCACACCCATGGCGATGAAGACAGGAATCTCATGGATGGTGTAGGCCATTTTCTGTACAGAGGGGAAAAAGCAAAGGCTTTGAGAAATTGTTGCTTAAAGTGCTGGACTGGATAGGAACTCTGTCTATGTGCAATGAATCTGCTAGCACTTTTGTACAGAACCAGAGGTTCCATAAGTAAGATAAATGGTCTCTGAGAAGACCTTATAATCCCTCATGGCTGAGCTGGTGTGAGTGGCGTGTGCACCCTGGCACTTAGCACTGGAGCTATCTCACACTGCAGCTGTGGTACACTCAAAGCCCTGTTCATACTCCCAGAGCACTACAGGTTCCTTGAACTGACAAGCAAGAGCTCAACATCCCTGCTAAGAATCAGATTTTCCCAAAGTCATGTTCAAGTCTCAGTCAACAGGGTTCTGAGGTAGCACCAGAAAAGGCAAGGTGGGACAATGTGGCCAGCAAGTTACCTCTGAGTCGAATCTTCCAAAATTGATGAGGCCCGGGCTGGACAGGTCCCACATGTTTCCATGGTAGATGCTCAGAACGAAATTCAGTGTAAACGTGGAAATCATGGAAGCAAAGAACTGTGGGTGGCAGAGAGAAGCCAGAGCCTCAGAGACCTGCCTGGTGCGTCCAGCACCCTCAGAGCCCTGCCCAGCCCACTGAGTATTCAGCATCCTCAGAGCCCTACCGGATACACCCAAGCCCCTCAAAGCCACATCTGGCCCATCTAGGCTCTATGAGTTATACAGAACACTCATCTGAACACCATATGGAGGCTGGCACTTCCTGTCATTTGGAAAGTTGTGTGTCTGGATACCTCATCTAAGACAAAAGGAAGGGGGCTAGAGCCCAGTGGGGCTGGGTAGACTGCTTGGCTGGGCAAAGGTGGTGCAGCTGCTCTATAGACAAACCAGTGAAGTATGTAAGAGAAGGTAGTCTTTCTGGGGTTCCCAGCACAAAGAACACCTGGGACAGGTGCAGAGACATGGGCCCACTGGCGGATTCTACAATGCGAAAGGATGGACTGACTATGGAGAGTCCTCGAGGGAGAGAGGCAGAGCGTGACTGCCCTGGCCGGGGCACCTTCCTCACGCACTTACAATTCTCCAAGTCAGGAACTGATTCCAGAAAGAGGCGCCTTCCTCCAGGCTGAACAGGACCCCACCTAGAAGGCAAGTGGCAGGACTAAAGTGCCATCCAGGTCGAAAGGCAGCCTGCCAATTGCCAACACCCAACAGAGGCCCCAGGAATTAAGACATGACACAGAGAAGCTGCTAGGTTGTACCAGGCTACAGCTGGTGGCTGTCAGACCCTGCCCAAACCCCATCCTGGCACTTGTCAACAAACATCAGAACCATGCCTACAAAAAGGCCCTGCTTCCCCAGCCTGGCCAACCACGAAGCACCAAAGGGCATAGCCAGAGATGAGATGGGACTGGCCCCTCCTTACCCACAGGGGCTCCAAATGCAGCAGACACTCCAGCTGCAGCTCCAGCTGAGACAAAGTCCCGCTTCTCTGTGTCTCTGCGGAAGTACTCAAAGATCTGAACGAGAAAGACGGAGGGTACTGAAGGAGGTTCACAGGAAGGGAAGCTGGAAACATGTCCCACCAAGGGACCAAAGAAGCGATGTAAGAGGCAAGGAGCTTTTTTCTAGATAATCAGGCAGAGGGCCATTTTCTAATAATCACATTATTATAATCACAACAGCAGCTACTGGATTCAGAAAGCAATATTATAGATACTGAAGAAAACAGGAGAGCTAGGGGCACCCATGTACCCACAGCTGAGAACATAAGTACAAGATTCCATTTGTGACAGTGACCCAACTTCTCCACACATGCAAGAAGTCTATGAACTCCTTGTTCCAGCTCTACCTTAGTAACTGGAAAAAATCCAATGGGTGGAAAAATATAAACTTATTCTTGATTTTAAAAAGGATTGCTCAGCCAGGTTTGGTGGTGCATCTTTGGCATCTCAGCTCTCAGAAGCCTTGAGACAGAATCCTAAGTTCAAGGCCAGCCTGGGCTATACAGAGTGACTGTTTCAAAAGGCAGCTATAGACTCATCAACACAGGAGTTTAGTGCAATTGCCCATCTTATTGCTGGTAACAGTGAGAAACATGACAAAACTGTACCGTGCACCTGAGTAGCCCTTTAAGCTCTGACCTTCCTCAAGTGACTGTCCCTCTGGGAAGCTGGTCAGAGCTATAGATTCTTTCCAACAGAATCACACTAGCATATAATGCCAGAGTCCTAGGGACTGACCACAGAGAGGCCACATGGTCTGTAACCACCTGGACTGGGAGTAGACCAGGAGGTCCTTAGAGTCAGAGATAGGGACAGGAAGTAGATGTTAAGGGAGATCTAGAGGTCTGGATGAAGACTGTGTGGACAGGAGACCAGTTGAGACACATCTATGAATCATTAGTCCACATGTGTGCAGGGAAGGACTCACCTTGAAATCTCGCTTGAGCGATGTTGACCTTCCCTGTGAAATTCCAGCAGCGATCACTGAACCTGAGTGGATCATTGGCCCTTCCTGGGAGCACAAAGCAATCAGTACTCAGAGGCCATGCAGGGGTGTGTACCCAAAGAAGCTCAGACTCAGGAGGAACCAATACCACTCATTCTGTTCTTACCTTTCCCACAGCCAGTCCCCCTACCACAGACAGAATCACACCGGACACCTTGATCACCAGCGTCTGGAAACAAGGAAGATGCAGTTTGAATAAACATGCTGGACACATGCCTGAGTCCCAAGGGCTCAAGAAAAGCTGCACTGCTGCTAAGAATACACACTCATCAACCATCTGTACCACAAAAGCAGGACAGCACCCAGGGCTCCTGTTCCACACCCACTTGGGGGATCTAGTGTTGATATACCTAAGGGGTCCTGAGGGAGGGAGCTCAACCTTGCCCTATGACTGTGCCTCTGCCCTAGGCCCAACACAGCTTTATCTTGGAGACAACCACTAGCTGGGACTGACAGAATGGCCCCATCTCATCAACAGACAGGTGCTTTCACCTGGAGATTTTTAGCACCTACTCCATGAACACCCCAGCATTCCTCCCCACATCAGTCCAGGAACCATGAAGGCTGGAGCTGAGGGACTGTGACTCCCCTGAACTGCATGAGTCTCGTGGGTGCTCAGGGCAGTAAAGGGTGAGAAAAAAGCTAACTCTGTCATCTGGGCCCATTAACAAAAAAACAAAACAAAACAAAAAACAAATTATATACATCTCTCCCCTAATACATGATCTCTGGTGTAGGGAGGAGGGGACCATTGGGAAGGATAACATATTTAATGCAGGTTCTGAGGAAGTCTCCTAAGCCTAGTCTGTTAGCCAAAGGTATTTAGTACATCAAAGGTGGCCAATGCTCACCTGCCTTTTGAGACAGTGACAGAAGGCAGTAGCTGGCCAGACTCAAGGCAGAAAGGCTGGTCATGCTAAAACCAGTAATAAGTAGACTGTGTTGACAACTGCCCAGTCTCTGTGGCATTGGGATGCTATCAGTATTACACATTATGAGTATGAGAGAAAACTGAAAATAGGGAATGAAAGGCAGGCTCTCTCCTACCCTAGCTTAGCCCCTCTGGCTCTGAAATACTCAGGGAACACAGTCCTTAGTTACAGATATGTACTATGTGACTGCAATCACAATGTTCATATTCCTGCATTACTTACTGCAGACAAAGACCAGTTTTTGTCACTTTCAGATATATAATCGGCCATCGTGTACACACAGTTTATGCCAGGTGTGGAGGATCAAGCAAAGACAGACTTAATCAAACCAGCAGAAATTCTTGGCGGGCAGTGGTGGCGCACGCCTTTAATCCCAGCACTTGGGAGGCAGAGGCAAGCGGACCTCTGTGAGTTTGAGGCCAGCCTGGTCTACAAAGCTAGTTCCAGGACAGGCTCCAAAGTTAGAAAGAAACCCTGTCTTGAAAAACAAAACAAAAAACAAACAAACAAGCAAAAAAAAAATCCCAAAAGTAATTCTATACCCTGCCCTGGATCACTGCACAGCTACAGCTTACCTTGAGCCGCACTACATGGGGGATCTTCACCCCATTGAGGAAGCACTTGATCTGGGGGATTCCACTGCCAGCAGCAACTGGCTGGAAAGACAGAGGGGGCACTGAGCAGGTAGAGTAAGGGGATCAGCTTCCACAACCACAGGAAACATGGGGAGCAGGTGTGGAGAAGGGCTTCATGTCAGAAAGTAGAGGTTCCTCCCTACTCTAGACCAGAATGGAGAGACCCCTGAAAAAAACCCTGGTGGGCAGGTGTAAAGGGCCAAGGGTAGAGTCTGGTGGTCCTGTATTCCCGAGTGTGCTAGGTGAGGGAAATACTCCATTATGGACAAAACACTCATCATGTACCAAGCAGGAACTAGAACTTCCTATATATGGACAGCTGCTCTAGATCCACATAGAAGCTTCTGGATGTTGTCTATTCCTTTTATCACCCCACAAAAAGGAATAGAGGGACCTGGAAAAGTGAGGACTCTTGGAAGCCTTGGGATAAAGATGTGTTTTGGAGGGGCTATCTGTGGGATAGGAGTACAGTCTCCCTGAGGAATGGTCCTGCTGCCCCCTCTGCTTGGATCCTGACATGAGTTACCCAAACTCACGTTACCAATGCAGGCCCTAGAATACCTCACTGTCAGCTACGTGAAGGCCTTGAAAGATCTAGCTGTATGTGAATATGGGGTAGGTGTTACAGTCTACCTAACTGTGGTCTGGGTATGAACTGTAGAGTCAGGAGATGGGGTGAGGGTTGTACTGTTGGGTTAACTATGTGATAGCACTAGGAGTCAAGCTGAGGAAGCCCCAGTGTGTATTCCGCTCTGACTGAGTATTTCCCATGTGTGTACCACACTGGGATTCTCTCTGGCAGAAAGCCTCCATCCTCACAAGCTAACAGGGCCCATCCATCCTCACAAGCTAACAGGGCCCATGGTGGATAAGCTAGAGGGGCCCATCCATTCACTGAGACCTGTGCCCACTCTGGATCTAGGGTAACCAGTCTCCTGAACACAGGGCTTTACCTCTATGAAGGCCACAATCACGGATCCCACGAGCACGAAGGCAGAGTTCAGCGTGGCCCACAGCAGGAGGGAGAAGGACAGGCCGCCCTTCTCTGTGAACTTGTCGATGTCTCAGGGATCGTCAAGGATAGGCACTCTGCACTTCTGGAGCACACACTTGCCCTACTTGTCTCACTATTACGGCCAGTCTACCTGGCCCAGATCATCTCATGACCTGGGCCAGCACAACTACTGCCTAGCTAGCAGGCCATGGTGTTAAGTAGACAACTTGGAGACCCACACAGCCTGACTATGACATAGCCAACCCTTACATTGAGCTGTGTGCATGCATGGTAGAGGGTAGTCTCTAAGGAGCCAGGCCCGCTCTGTTCTTCACTGTCTGCCTGTGAAGGCACATGCTTGGGTTCTGCTAATGAACCCTCACCCCATGTGGCCCATGGCGAGTGCCTCTGGAGGATACTGTCCTTGATGACTCTGTACTTGAGGCCTGCCAGGTTCTCCACTACAATGTCAATGAAGCAGGCTACCAGGCCTGTGAGGATTCCAATGAGGGCACAGATAACCCAGCGCTTGATCTCCACTGTCCGGAAAGCCTAGATAGGAGTGGGAAACATGGTGCACTCAAAGGTGGGCACTGCAGCTAGGCACCTGCTGTGCTGGCAGATTCACGGACTGCTACCACACACAGTACAAAGTTCAGCTTTCAGCTCAAATCTGTTAACAACAGCCTCCAGTCAATGTTTCACTGATGACTGAGGGCCACGGGAAGTCACATGGAGGTAAGCAACATTCCCTACAAATTCACAACTAGCTACTAACATTAGAGACACTGTATGCCATCTGCAAAAGAGCTTTATTGACCATGATGATTATAGCCTTTCCTCAAAATTTCCAATATCTGGGGCCAGGTGTCACATGTTCAGAGCCCCATCCTCCATACACAAAACATGAAAGCGTGGCAGTAGAACCCAGAGGTTTGGGGAGGGGGTGGAACAGGGATATTGCCTGGCCCAACATGCCAGCACCCAGTACCCAAGCCAACAGCCACAAGCCCGCCCTCCTCACCGTGTGGTTGATTCGTCTCTCCTCTTCCAGGAAGAGCTGGTTTTCACTATTGTCATAGTCCAGGCTCTGCACAGACCAGGGCACAAGGTACTCGATTACTGAACCAGGGACCAGAGTGCAAGTAGAGCCAGGCAACAGGGAAGAGGGCTGAAAAGGGCAGGGCTCAGGAGGGAGGATGGGAGCCCACCTCATACTTGAGGGAGAGGAGCTTCTCGTTGTGTGGAATCTCCTTGGGGAAGGTGTGAGGAGGGTCTACTTCCTGCGGAAGAAAAAAAGGAGTCCCATGCTCTTTAAGAATAGGAACAAGGTGAAGAAAAGGAGCTAAGTCTCAAATCCCATAGTTCAGTATTATCTGACACCATGGTTGGGAAGTCACAAGAAACCTACAAGAAAACCATCCCCTGGGATATGGACATAAAAATCCTCCAATGGGACCCTGTAAACACCATAGGTTTATTTCAGGAGTACAAGGTTAGTTTAACATCCTAAAAATCAACCAATGTGCTATGTCAGGACAGAGGTCCACAGACCATCCTATTTTTTGGGGGTGGGGTGGGGGAGGGAGTTAAGACTGTGTTTCTCTGTGTAGCTCTGGTTGTACTAGAACTTACTCTGTAGACCAGGCTGGCCTTGAACTCAGAGATCTGCCTGCCTCTGCCTCCCATATGATTAAAGGTGTGCGCCACCACTGCCAGGCCACAGACCATCTTATAAACATAGACAAAGCATTATAAACAATCAACAAAGCTGAGTATGGTGGAGCATACCTATAATCCTAGCATCCGGGAGGTAGAATCAAAAGGATTGGAAATTCAAGGTCAACTTGGGTTCTGTAGCAAGACAAACAAGTGAATAACAACAAGAAAGGAATCAGCTAAGTGACAGAGTGCTTGCTTAGTAGGCACATGACTCTAGGTTCTATCTCAAGTCTAAAAGAACAACAAAAGCACTAAAGAAGCTAAAATAGGGGTCAGAGGATGATCAGAGTGGTTGCTCTAGCAGAAGAAACCCAAGTTTGGTTTCTGGGTATCCACATCATATGGCTTAGAATAGCTTGTAACTCCTGTTCCAGGGATCCAATGGCTCTGCCCCTAGGACACCAATACTCACAGGCATGCAAGAACACTTTGCACTACTGCTCTTAGGGACAAGCAGAGCCGCAGCCGACAGCACCAAAGAAAAGCAAATTCCAGGGGAAGGGGTGGCTCAGGAAACATTCCCATGTTTGTTTTTTCAAGATTTATTTTTATTATCTGTATGCATGTGTGTAGCCATGTGCATGTGAGCACAGGTACTTATGGAGGCCAAAAGAGGGTGCTGGATCCCAGGAGCTGTAAGTACAGGCAGTTGTGGGTCACCTAACATCAATGTTGGGATCTGAACTCTGGTCCTCTATAAGAGCACTATGCCCTCCTAGTCCCTGGAGAACTTGTTTTGGGGTGCCAGAATCCATCCCAATGTCAGAGGAAATGGCTTCTCTTCATCCCCGAGGACTCCTAATCCCTCAGAGACACATCTCACATGAACACCAACACTAAGCTCACTCCTGCCCAAGGTCTCTGTGCTCCACAGTTTCCTTCACACAATGCTTCTGCCCAGATCTTCACACCTGAAGCTGTTTGGCCTCAGAGACCATATCCACATCCTGTATGCTGTCTCTGGGAGATGCTATCTGCTAACCATGTGACCCTGCCACTTTCCTTCACTAAGGTCAGCTCAGTGGGAGCAGGGAACATCACACCACTCACTGGGTCCAGAAGCTCATCGTCCAGTTCCACGTTGTTCATTTGTCCAATGCGGAAAAGTGCAGAATGAGACTAAAAACAGAAGAGAGGCCATGAGGGCACCACGTAAGGGAGGGATACTACTCATTCCTATTCCCACCCTCACATAAAGGATGCGGAGACAGGAGGATCACAAGTTTAAGTCCAGTATGGGATACACATTTAGGGGGCTTGAGAGATGACTCAGTGGTTAAGAGCACTGGGTGCTCTTCCAGAGGACTTGGGTTCAATTCCCAGGACCCACAAGGGAGCTCACAACTGTCTGTAACTCCAGTTCCAGGGGATATGACCTTCATATAGATATACATGCAGGCAAAATAGCAATACACATAAAATAAAAAACTTTTAAAAAGTTTTGGGACCAACAATGTCCTAAACTGCTAAGCTCAGGAAAAAGGCAAGTAAGCTACATAGCCTACTGGCCACTGTGCTGGCCCAGAAAGGAAGCTGCTGCACAGGATGAATCCTTCTCAAGGAGTTTCAGTGCTGTTACTGCCTCCTAGTCAACCTGTACACGAGGTGTATGTGACAGGAATTGTACCAGGCCTGAGCCCATAAGGACTCTTGGAATGTCGCCCACTATGAACCCTATTCACCTCCTGGGAGAAATGTCCCGAAGCGTTGAGTGACTAGGTAGAAAACACAAGGATGGTGAAGCAGGGGCTGAGGGGCACAGCAGAGGGTAGGTGGCCAGTCTGTTTTACCTATCACTGACGAGCTAGGCAAGCCAAAGGCCATCAACAATCGTTCCACTACAGCACAGGTGTGAAGAGTCAGACACACGAGGCCTAAGAAAATGAAACCCCAGCAGTTCCAGAGGATGATGGGAGAGGTGCTGGCTATGGGTAGCACGACAGTACTTGCTCACATAACCTCGACCCCAGACTTGGTGAGCAGCAGCCCAAATCCGTGATAAGGCAGCAGCAAGCAGAACCCCAAATCAGATGAAGACTGACAGAAATGTGTGACAGCAGAACAATCCACAGACTGGGGAGGGGACAGGCGCCTGGTCCTCCTTTGCAGGGAAGTGCTGCAAAGGGCTGAGAGTTGAACAGGACTAAGGAAGTAGAAGGACAGGTTCCCTGGATCCAGACACACTGCACAACTGGCAAACTCGGTGCTCTAGTACTGAGCTACAATTACTCAACACAGCACCCTAGAAGGAACTGGATGAGAACTCAGGCCTGCTTGGGACTGTTTTGCAACTTCTAGAAATCTATAATTATTTCAAAGTTACATAAAACAAAAATTCCCCCACACCAAAAGACTGAAAAGGTAACTTTCAAAACAGAACATAAATGCAAATCCTCACATTTGAGTGAGGATGGCTGACAGGCAGAAAACAGAAAATTACAAATCACTCACACATACAAAAAGGTGACAAGAGCAAAGCTCTGAGCTGACCAGGCATGCATGCAGTGCACATATATACATGTAGGCCAGTCTGGGCTAAACAGTATGTTCCAGGCCAGTCAGAGCTATGTGGTGATATTCTGTCTCTGCTTCCACCTTATCCCCCAAAAATCCAAGGTCATCCTCAACTACAAAGTTGTTTGAGGTCAGTCTCCATAGTATGGTTACATCCATAAGGACAGAGAACAAGAGGTGGTGGCTAGGGGTCAAAGGAGGAAGAAAACTCTGGGTAGTTTCAGTTCTACAAAAAGAAAAAGTTCTAGGGCTGGAGAGATGGCTCAGTGGTTAAGAGCATTGCCTGCTCTTCCAAA
>LOEQ01000114.1:109599-126198 GCA_001685075.1 Bramus lutescens | reverse complement strand
GCCGCCCGGCAGCGTTCCCGTGACTCGCGCTTGGGACTCACGTGATCCGCCATCTATGACCACGTGACCGACGATGGTGGCCCGAGAGGTCGGCGAGCGCAGGGTCTCCTGGGAGTTGTGGTTCGCTGGTCCTTGCAACCCAGGCTGGACCCTTCAAGAGCAATATCAGTGTTTTCAGTGGTTTGTGACCCAGACTCCAGAGAAGAACTAGCCTGAGACTATCCTGAGATGCACGCCCAGTCCCTGAAGAAAGACGATGTGGAAAAAAAATTAACTGTAAGGGTTCTGGTATCGACCCTCTTAACCAAGTTGGCTTCACATGTTTCCTGTGCTATGAGCCTGAAGAGCAGCATCATTACTGTAATTCCGGGGAAAGGCTTTGAGACTCGACATTCCAGACACGGAAAGTTCTGTCCTCCGAAGAGACTAAGACAGCGTGTGCGTGTGGCGTTGCCTTGTCATAGGTTGATTTAGGCAACAGTATTTTAGCAAGGTTGAGTTTACCAAGTGTAGTCTTGGTATCGGTGTTCTATCAGTAAAGTTGTTCTTAGGAGATATAGCCTGAAATATATAGGGACGAGAATTGGGATTTGATGCTGCAAATTCAGGAACTCGGAACTAACAGTAATCATCATGGGTGGCACTCTACAGAAAAGGAAAACGGTGCAATGTTAATTTCTCGGCAGTGTCCCGGAAGTTGCTTTACAAAGAATGGTAGAAGGGAGCAAGGAAGAAAGTGTCCACTTAATGAAGCAAATAGGTACAATGTGAAAGCTACATTTAACAGAGAAATATTGGAGGGGGCTGGGGTGATGGTTCAGCGGTTAAGAGTATTGACTGCTCTTCCAGAGTAGCCAGGTTCAATTCCCGGCACCCACATGGCAGTTCACACCTGTCTGTAATGAAACTCCAGGATCCAACACCCTCCCACAGACATACATACAATACAGGCAAGACACCAATGTACGCAAAATAAAAATAATTATTTTTTAAAATATTGGAAAGACTGGGATTAGCATAGGCAACAATGGAAGAGCTCTATAAAAAGTAACTAAAATACAATTCACACTTTCTGTGGGGTTTTTTTTTTTTGAGACCTGGTTTCTCTGTGTATCCCTGGCAGTCTGGCTGCCCTGGAACTTTCTCTGTAGGCCAGACTGGCCTCGAACTCAGAGATCTGCCTCTGCCTCCAAAGTGCTGGATTAAAGGCAGACAACACTACTGCCCAGCCGATTCAGACTTTCTTTTCTTTTTGTGTGCGTATGTTATTTTTATTTTAGTCCTTAAAATCGTCTAGTGATTTCTTTGACATCTGCATGAAATATTTTCAGAGATTCTTCATCTTCATCCTCCAAGCAACACTATTCTTCCTTCATGTAATACTAGCATTTTATGTAGATGGAATTCCTTTTTTATAATTTATTTTATTTTTACTTTATGTGCATTGGTGTTTAACCTCCATGTATGTCTGTGTGAGACTGTCACATCCCTTGGAACTGGAGTCATACAGTTCTGAGTTGCCATATGGGTTCTGGGACTTGAACCGGGGTCCTCCGAAAGAGCAGCTGGTGCTCTTAACCCTCAGCCATCTCTCTAGCCCTGATCAGACTTTCAAATGACAATAAAAATCATGTACTAAGAGAGTTAACAAAGAGTCTAGGATATATATGTATATATACAGAAAAATATATTACCTTGCAACTGTTTGGGGGCTTGAAAATTTCCAAATCAAGAAAGTTTAAATTTTTCCTTAACTTCTAAGGGTGGGAGGATTACGGGAAACCTCCTTCTCTTCACATAATTTGAAGTAAAACCAAAACTAAACACAGAATAAGAGGAAGGAAGTCAAATAGGGTTCTGATTTTCCCCACAATTATTCTTCAAGTGAGTGTGTGTGCACATGCATGTATGTGAGTGTGTGCATACATGTGTATGTGTGCATATGTGTGTGTGTAATATCAAAAACAAGATTCCTTCCAACAAGGTGTATTTTTATCATTGATGTACCTAGACTTTGTCCTTTACAGGATGGTGACAAGGATATTATGACCCTCTTTTGTACTGCTGGGCACAGAGGTTGGAAAATGAAGATGGCTTGTCTGACTAAGGTCATTGGTGTTCAATGGGGCTTGAACTTAAATCTGCTTACCTTCAAAACTTTGTTCAGAAAACAGGCAATGGTGGTGCACTCCTTTAATCCCAGCGCTTAGGAGACAGAAGCAGGCAGATCGCTGAGTTTGAGGCCAGCATGGACTACAGAGTGAGTTCCAGGACAGCCAGGGCTACACAGAAAAACTTGTCTTGAAAAATCAAAACTAAAAACAAACCAACAAACAAACAAAAACCAACCCAACTTTGATTACAATTTCTTTGAATCTAGGACGGACAGCAAGCTGCTTAGAGGTTCAGAGGCAAGACATCCCCTCTTCTCTGGTTCTTCAGGGTCAGGGACCACTATTCCTTCCTTCCTTCCTTCCTTCCTTCCTTCCTTCCTTCTTTCCTTCCTTCCTTCCTTTTTTAAAGACAGGGTTTCTCTATGTAGCCTTAGCTGTCCTGGAACTAGCTCACAGAGACATACCTGCCTCTGCCTCCCGAGTGCTGGTACTAAAGGTGTGAGCCTGTCTTCCACCACCGCCTGGTTTTGTTATTCTTGACACACAGTGAGAGCTCAACAAGTTGTCAGTTGAATTGAATGCACAGGCTTGGGTCTTGCTGGATGATAGGGTGTGGGGAAAGAAAGGACGGGCAGAGGACTAAGCAGAGTAGAAGTAAGGGGCACAGTAAGGATGTAGGAGAGGACACGAAAAGTCCTAGGTCATGCCTGAGAGGGTAGATGATCTCCATAACTCTTGCTGCTAAGGTGATACAGTCCTCACAGCTCCAGACAGACCAGGCCTTCAACTTATTCTATTTTACTAACGTTTTATATACTAAGATTAAACTCAAGACCTTACACATGTCAGGCAAGTGCTCCATCGCTGAACCCCACCCTAGTCCTTGTAAGAAGAGAAATGGACAGGGTTGGACAAGTTGAGTATGGAAAAAACAAAGGCTTCTTGTTGGGACGGACTCCCTGCAGGACCAGTATTGTAACAATGTAATGGATACAGATAAAGTAAGAATCTAGTGGCATTAGAAAGAGTGAGTCTCGTGGTTCAAAGGTACAGGTGACTTTTGCTGACCTTACTGGAAGACTGAGTCATACCGATATGCTCAGACTGTCAGGTTTCCCCGATCTAACAGACTTCCTATGACTGCCTGTTCCAGATCTCTATCTGTCCTTGGGGTCCTGCCATACTGCCTCCAGCACTGCTAATTGACCCCATCTAAAGAGTTCTGCCTTCCTGAGTTCCTTTTGGCCCCACAGTGTTTCCTGGATGCAGCAGCCCACTGTGCAGTCTGCTGAAGTAAGTCCTGAGTTCTGCAGTGTGCTATCTCAGTTCCCCTAGGCCATTTCAAACACCTGAAAGCTGGGAAGAGTGTAGAAATGATGCTCTTCAGTGTTCTGTTCTGCTCTGCTCTGGCTTTGAGCCTCTGTGTCTGGTTACTTCCAGTTATTCTAGACTGAGATATGAAATTGAGAGCAAGAATTTGTAATGAAACCATTGGAGGTTCAACCCCTACTTGCTGCTAGGGGTCTTGAACAGAACAGCAATACAAGAGACCATGTTGTCCCTTCAACAATCACTAGATTGTGGCTCTTTCCAGGAGGAAGATGCTGTTCCCCACTCTCCTCAGAGCCAGAATGAAATGAAGCAAAAAAAAAAAAGGTTCCAGAATGTGTCAAGAGAGGCAAATAAGGGAGGTTTGAGGAAGGGGGGGGTCTCAACTGGATGTGCTTGAGACCAGAAGCTTGGGTCCTTGGGGAAGCAGAAGGCAGTGAGTGATTCAAGATCACAGCATGAGGTGTCCACGGGAGTTTCCAGTTCTACAGTCCAGCCTGGCTCTGACTCAGGAACAGGCAGCCTAGGATGCTGATTTTAGCTGGAGGTCTAGAGCCCTGGGCACACCAAGAGGTTGGAAAGATGCTGTTAGGAGGCTCATGCAGTGGGCTGGATGTGGCTTCGTTGGTGAAGTGCTTGCCTAGCATGCATGACTCGCTTCTGGGAAACACCTGTGATTCCAGCACCAGAGATGGAGGAAGGAGGGCCAGGAGTCCAGGGTCATCCTTGCTACACAGCGAATTCAAGCCCAGCCTGGGCTACATGAGAGCCAGTCAAAGACAAATGGCTGATTTAGAGCCCTGTTCCCATGGCAGCGCAAGTAGGGAGGGCGCCTCATACTGCCATCTGCCTCCCCCTGGATGACAAGGTGGCCAGATGGAAACCAAACCTCTGCAGAATGGATGTTACCGTGCATAGAGTGCAGGAGGCCTTGGGTACATGGCTTGATTAACATTGGGTAGGGTGTCACCTCTACTCTGCTTTCTTGCTTTTGAATTTTTAAAAACATTTATGTGTGTATTTTGCTTGCATGTATGTAAACCATGTGTGTGCCTAGTACCCGTGGAAGCCAGAAAAGGGCATCAGATCCTCCGAAACTGGAGTGACAGATGGTTATGAGCTGCCATGTGTGTGCTGGGAACCAAATCCAGGTTCTCTAGAAGAGCAGCCAGTGCTCTTAATCCCTGAACCATCTCTCCAGAACCATGTTTTACTTTTGAAATGGAAAAGGGATGAGGTGGCATGTGTCAATAATCCCAGCATTTGGAAAACTGAGGTGAGATGGGAGGGTAGCAAGTTTGATACCAATCCAGATTATAAAGTGATACTCTTTCACAAACAGAAGTCCAAACCAATGATGCAGGAGTTAGCTTTCTGTAGGCAGGAAAGGGCACATGGTGAAAACTGCAAGACGCTCACAAGTGTTACAGTGAGAATGAGCACTGAGGTTAAAAGGAAGATTGTGTTGAAGGGGCAAGGCCTGAAACACTGCAAAAAAGAAAATAGGCAGGCAATAACCAAACTGGTGCCAGGTATAGTGGTGCATGCCTTTAAATCCCAGAGGCAGAGGCAGATGGATCACTGTGAGTTTGAGATCAGCCTGTGTTGTTGGAGGCTGTTCGTTCCTTCCAGGATCCTCAGACCTGAAATAATCATACAGAAACTATATTATTTGCAACACTGTTTTGCCAATAGCTTACACGTATTTCTAGCTAGCTGTTATATCCTAAACTAACCCATCTCCATTAATCGTGGCCTACTGGCAAAGTTTCAGCAGGCTCCAGCGGAGGCATCTGTCTCCTGTGGTTGCTTCATAGCTTCTCACTGACTCCGCCCATTTTCTCCCAGCATTCAGTTTAGTTTTCCCACCTAGCTCTATTCTGCCCTATCACAGGCCAAAGCTGCTTCTTTATTCATTAACTAATAAAAGCAACACGTATACAGAAGGACTTCCCACACCAAGCCTGATCTGCAGAGTGAGTTCCAGGACAACCAAAGCTACATAATGAGACCCTGTCTGAAAAAGAAGAGAAAGAATGAAAGAAAGGAAGAAAAAGAGAACAAAAGAAAGAAAAGATAACCAAGCTGCCAAGATAAGAGGAGGAACCAGGCTCTGGTTCACTGAGGACGGGCTGGCTTCCCCTATCCAGCCTGTTTATAAATGTTGATAAAGCAGTATTGCCCTTTCATATATTCTTGCTCCTCATATAACTGTAACAGATAACTTCTAACAAAGCCTCTAGATACATAAGGAAAGAAACCTCAGACCATTCCCTAGATGACAAGTTAAACTACGAATAGTTAAGAACAACGGCAGCTATTTCTTGAGAACTAAGAGAGCTCAGTATAAATAGCAGCACTTGGACAGCTACAAGGTCAGATAGCAAGCTGGCCAAGTGAATGACAGCTCTCGATGGTCGAAGTCAACAACTAAGAAAAAGCCGGAGCCAGAAATGGACAAGGGAAAGAAGTTCAACTATAACTAATCTGATACGCAGCACATACCCAGCTCATATTCATGCCCGGGTCAGGGGAATTAACCGAGCATGGCAGCCTGCTCAGCAGCTCAGTTGCTAATGCATCTGGAGAACTTGCCAGTCTCATAGAGCTTACCTCAGCCTTTGTCCCATTCCTGC
Organism: Bramus lutescens; assembly: GCA_001685075.1. Lineage (NCBI taxonomy): Eukaryota > Metazoa > Chordata > Mammalia > Rodentia > Cricetidae > Bramus > Bramus lutescens. The sequence continues at coordinate 120,119 of LOEQ01000114.1, read as the reverse complement.
CATAGCCCTTTATAAATTCTCCATATACAAAGTGACCCAATGATTTTTTTCCTTCTTTTAGGAATTTCTTTCATTCTGCTCCCCCCATCTCAGTTATTTTTGAGACAGGGTATCTGTCCTGGAACTCACTCTGTAGACCAGGCTGACCTTGATCCACCTGCCTTTGCCTCCCAAGAGCTGCCCAGCTTCCATTTTTTTCTTAATTTCTCACTTTCAAACAATTTTTCCTAAAGCATGCTTTCTCTTTGTTTACTCCCCACCATTAATCCTCACTTTCATTAGATGGCAAATTTGAAGGCCACCTTGAAGGAAGGAGAACAAAAGGAGGAGAGGGGGCTAGAGAGATGGCTCGGTAGTCAAGAGAACTTACTGCTCTTTTAGAGGTCTGGAGTTCTCTTCCCAACACCCACAAGAGGTGGCTCATAAACAATTTCAATTCCATCCTCAAAAGAGCTCTGGCCTCTGTGGGCCACACAGCATGCACTCACATAGAACCACATAGATAGAAATATATACATGATTCAAAATAAAATCAATCCTTTGTTTTTTGTTTTTGTTTGTTTGTTAAAGATTTATTTATTTATTATGTATATGACATTCTGCCTCCATGTATGCCCTCATGCCAGAAGAGAGCGACAGATATCATTACAGATGGTTGTGAGCCACCATGTGGTTGCTGGGAATTGAACTCAGAACCTCTGGAAGAGCAGCCAGTGCTCTTAACCACCAAGCCACATCTCCAGCCCTGTTTGTTTTTTTCAAGACCGATTTCTCTGCAGATTTGGAGCCTGCCCTGGAACTAGCTCTTGTAGACCAGGCTGACCTCAAAAATCCTTTGTTTTTAAGATGGGGGTGCATTCTGAGGAGCAGATCTGTCCCCAGACTCAGTGGGCCTCTCTGTGTCCCTCTGCCTGTTTTCCTGGCTATAACAATGGACTCTTGACTTGAAATCTTGATTTTGGGTCTTCTCTGAGTGTTTTTCAGTATCATAAAGGTAATTTTTCAAAAGCACACCAAAACTGAAAGTACAAATGCCTGTTTTAATTGTCAAACCATGTTTTAAAAACAGAAATTTTTTATTGTATGTGTGTGAGTGCCTGTGTATATGTATATGCACATTATGTGTGCTGGTGTCTACAGAGGCCACAGAAAGGCATTGGAATCCCTGGAACTGGAGTTACAGAAGGTTGTGAGCTGTCCTGATAGCTGGGAACTGGACCTAGGTCCTCTGTAAGAGCAGCAAGTGCTCTTAACTACTGAGCCTCCTCTCCACCCTGATGTGTTTTGTTTTGTTGGTTGTTGTTGCTTTATAATGGCTCCATTTGGAATCTGAAGAGACGGTTGTCAAATATACAAAGCCAGAGTTTGCCAAGGATGTTGAGAAAGAAATCCATCACATGTGCTGATGGGGATATATACTGGGCAGCAAGGGTTTGCCAGGGATGCTGAGGAAGGGAATCCATCGCATGTGCTGGGCAGCAACTTTAGAAAACAGTTTGCAAGTTTCCTTCGATTCCTAGATATGAATTTACTATATGGTCCATTTGATCATGAGTACGTTCACAGGATAAATAAAAACATATCCACTTACTCAATGATATGTGTACATATGTAAGAATGGTCATAGCAACTTTATTTACATTAATAAAAAAACTAGAACAATCAAAATGTCCATCAGCAAGGACTGGAGAGATGGCTCAGCAGTTAAGCGCATTAATTGCTCTTCCAGAGAACCTGGGTTCAATTTCCAGCACCCATAAGGCAGCCAACATATTACTGTCTGTAAATCCAACATCCGACATCCTCACACAGACATACATGCAGGCAAAACACCAATGCAAATAAGATAAAAATAAATGAGCATTTTAAAAAATGTCTATCAGCTAATGAATGAATTAAAAAATATGTGTGATATAATTCAGTCACAAAAAGGGATGAGAAGTGGACACATGCTACAACAGAAATGAACATGGCAAAACCTGTACCAAAAGATAAGAGCTGTACAAATATCTATCCGAAATGTCTATCCGAATTGTTCAGGACAGGCGACCCCACAGGCAGAAAACAGATCGGGGTTGCCAGGGACATCATGCTGGCGGAGGTTGTCTGTCAACTGAACCAAACTAGATTGTAGTGTGCTTTTAATACCAGCACTCAGGAGGCAGAGGCAAATGGATGTCTGTGAGTTCAAGGCCAGCCTGGTCTAGCCTGGTCTACCAAAGTGAGCCAGGCAGGACTGTTACACAGAGAAACCCTGTCTTGAAAAACAAACAAGCAAACAAATAAAGAAATAAACCTAGATTGTGATGGTTGCAGAACTCAGCACTTTTATTAAAACCTTTCAAAAATTTTAAAAGGGTATTATATATATTAGCCGGAAGTTGGTGGTATTCCAGGTGGTGTTCCAGGACAGACAGGGCTGTTACCAGGAGAAAGGCTATCTCAAAAAACAAACAACAACAACAACAGCAAAAAGGCACATATTATAATATGAAAATTATGCTTCGTAAATTATGTTTTAAAGCATTGCTAGTAGATGTTTCATGGTAGTTCTGGAAGCTTCAACAGCTACCACAGGAAAATAGAAAAAAAAAGACCAGCTGACCTGCAGATAATGCCCAGGGCTCCTGGGAAAGGGGGAGAGAGAACAGAATGTTAAGCCTTAAGGGGGAGAGAGAATGTTAAGCCTTTTTGGAGCCTGTTCTGGAACTAGCTTTGTAGACCAGGCTGGTCTTGAACTCACAGAGATCCGCTTGCTTCTGCCTCCCAAGTGCTGAGATTAAAGGTGTGTGCCACCCCTGCCCAGCGAATGTTAAGCCTTTTTCAGGAGAGTAATATTGGAACATCCATATCCACAGGCAAGCTTCCGTGAGTCTTTAGGGAGGAGACAAATATGGTACAACTACTTCCTACATGGTTTCTAGAGGGTCCCCAGGAACTGGCCTCTCATCTGTCTGACAGCTTTTCATGGATGCAGAAGTGAGTTAGAAGAAAGGCCCCACAAGCCCAATGTTCTGTCCACCAGCTCAGCCGAGTGATAGAACAGCATGTTACAATGACATGAAAACGACCTTGAAGGTGCAGCCCGTAAAAACATCATTGTGAAAGTCAGGGGTCTCAGCACTTAAGGGGCTGGAGGGTCATGAATTCAAACACATAGTGAGAAACTGTCAAAAGAGAAGGGAAGGAGGGAGGGAGGGAGGGAGGGGGATTGGTGACTCTCTTCTGGAACCTTGGCACTCTAGAGGCTTTGAGATTGAGGCCAGCCTGGGATGCCAGCAAGTTCTGGACCAATAAGGACCACAGAGTGAGACCCTGTCTCAGAAATCAATAAACAAACAAAACCACAAAAACCCAACCAAACGAAAGAAGGATTCCACAGCAACAGAAAGTTGCAGTGTCTATTGCACGATTTCCATCTCCTCCCAACCTCCGTGTAGGAGTCTATCTCAGAGCCCAAGTGCACAGATTCGCAGTGGCGGCAGGGGAGTGCTTTGGAATGCGTTGGTGCGGAGGCTTACCCTTCCTGCTGGTCTTCACTGTGATGCAGCCGTGCGTGGCAGCCTTATGGACACTGCTCCAGACAGGTGCAGTTGGCCCTCTGCACAAATCCACCCACGGATGTGGCATTGGTCAGCATTAGAATGGCACCTGTCGGGAGCTCTTTCCCAGTGGCAAGGTTTGCCACTTCTCTAGGGACCAGTGCCCGATCCCAGATGGCCAAACCAGATATGCTCCCCACAAAGGCCTCAGAGCTGTCAAACTGACCCCCCATAGTGTCTTGTTCCTGACCCAGCACAAGGGACCCTCCAGGAGGGATCTCGTAGCCCTCTCTGAAGCGGGAGCCAGTAGCTACTATCCTTCGGTCTATGTGGAGCCAGTACCTGCCCTCCATGGAAGTCCAGATGATACAAATGTGGTGCCACTGACCATCCAGGAGTGGACGCAGGGACAGTTCCCTGAAGACCGGGTCGCCAATCACAAAGTGGATAGAGCCAGGGACCAGGGAGTCTCGGCCATGCAGTACTAGCTTGTTGTCATTGTCTTTGGTGGCATAGGAAAGGAGGGTGCCCAGGTGGCCAGAGGCCATGCGAATCCAACTGCAGAAGGACAGAGCTTGCAATGGCATGAGGAAGCCCGGGCTAAGAAAAATCACATTTTCAGTGGAGGCGTTGGGGAAAATTAGCACTGGGCCCATGCTGCAAACTGGAAACAGAGGCAAGAGAGTTATCCCCGAGCATGAGGCAGTTCAGAAGTATCCTGCTGCAGGCCTGGCCCTTGCTCCCACCTACATCACCCAGGGTCTTTGGAGTGCTTACACCCCCTCCTCTGTACTCACAATCTGAATGCTTCTGCTCCACAGGTAAGGACTGAGGATAACTTCTAGGGGAGTGGATGGATCCCCTATGTGTGACCCAGCTGTCTGCCTAGGAGACACTTCAAAACCAAGGGAGCCTCTGTCTGAGTTCTCTGGAGCAGCTGTAACTCTGCTACAAGGCTATCAACTTAAGCCAGCTCTCTCTTGGAGGTCATAAACTTGAGTTCCAGACACAGCTTCCCCCAGAAGCTCAGAGGAGCTACCTCATTCTGTTTGGAACTGGTAGGCGCCCTCCCTGCAGGCCTTGGCTCCTGGCTCTGCCCAGTTCCACACTACTCCTCCAAAGCTCTGCCTCTGTCCTCAAGTGTTCTCCAACTCTGACTCCCCTGCCTTTCTTTCTAGCCTCTGGTGACTATTATCAGCCAGAGAATCTAGGATGATTCTATAGAAAATAGATCCTTGGGGTCCATTTTCAGTGTGAATTGCCTTTAGAACTTATCCACAAATCACAGATAAGTAGTTGGCACTAGGTTCCTCTTCCATCTAGCGGCTGGTACCTGCTTGCCTGGATACTTCTCAGTTGATCTTAAATTGAGAAATCTGCTGTGTGATTGAGCCCAGTATCAGTAAAGAGGAGGGCATCACAAGCCAGCAGGATTTGGGGTAGGGACTGTCCTAGACCAGTAGAGAAGATTGTGCCTCCCTGAAGAACTCAATCAGTGAGATTTTAGGAGGCAAGGAAATGATTAGGAATATAAAAGTCATTACTTTGTGCCAGATTAGGACTATAAAAGTCACCAGCCATTTCTACCCTTTTTTTAAGGCTCCTGATGGGTTCCTGCACAACCGCAAACTAAACTATTTCACTTTTGTTTCTCTGAGACCCCAGGAATTTTATTGTGTTTCACATAGTTCCTCATCTTGAGGCTCCTGATTTAATCACTTCAGAAGAGGTCCTTCTGCCATGTGTCCTGACCTGCTAAAGACCTGCAAGTAGCAAGGTTGGGCCATTCTCTCCTCTGGCATTGGGCATATGGCCCTTGGGGGGAAAGCTTTTGGGGGTGACAGGGGTGGGAAATGACATCATAACCTCAGGTATTGCTAGGGAAACCTGGAATTGGATAGGGAGGTGACAGGCTTATGTCACTTACTGTTTCCTGGTCCTTGGTGGGTCCTTGGTGGAGCTGCTTGATGGCTGCTTGGGGATTGGAACTTCTGTGTCTTCTGGACACGGACAGTGAAGTCTTGAGGGGAACTCCCGCGTTGGAGTGAAGCCCTGGATGTCTGGCTGTTTCTCCTCAGTTGCAAAGAACCTGGGCCTCGCTGAGCAAGCTGAGTGGGGGTCCAGACTGTAGTCAGCTCCAGAGCCACAGCGCCAGGGAAGGCCCTTTGCATCTGTCCATCAAGAGCAGCAAGCCTGGCCTCCTGGCTGTGGACTTGCTGTGTCAGGCTGGCCAGCGCATCCTGTAGGGCCCTAAGGCCCAGGGCCAGGTTTGCTGTAGCCTCTCTCTGTGCCTTCTGCTCCTTTTCCTCCTCCACCCACTGCCTGCTGTTTGTGCTCAGGGAGAAGTTTAAGGCTTGAAGCTGGGCATCCACCTTCTTGCTCCTGCGCTGGCTCTTCCTAAACCAAGTTTTTAGGTGAGCCACATCCCCTTGTATGGCAGCTTGAGATTGGTTTACTGCTAGGGCTGTGGCCTGGCTCTCTTCCACCAGGCTCTGGAAGCGGGCATCCACATTGTAGTACATGTTATAGTTGTTAGCAATGTCTTGCAGGTATGTTAAGGTCACCTGTTGGAATCTCTGAAACTGTAAAGAGAACACAGCTATCACAGGGTTGGGGTGAAGCTATCCTAAGTGAACTTCAGAAGCAGTTATTCTGCATGTATTGATGGCCCTGGATATAGATTGACCAATTTTATCTTTGTCCCCATGCTAGGACATGTGGGCAGATTATCATGACTAATCCCAAAGGGCCAGGTACAAAGAGGGTGACTGTCCTCAGGTGCCACAGCTGCATGGTGTAAGATGTGGGCTCCAGACTAATGGTCCTGGCTGCCATCCTTCCCTCTGGGAAGACCACAGCCTGTTTTCTCACTGCCGTGGTCCCCAGGGTTACTCCTATGATCTGAGGGGACTGAAGATGAGCTGTTGGTATGAGTGCATTTAAAAATATTTTAGTTCTAGGCCAGTTTCACTTACAGAGCAAGTTTCAGAACAACCAGGACTACATGGAGAAACCCTGTTCTGAAAAACAAACAACCCCCCCAACTTAGATGTATGTATTTATTTATTTATTTTATTTTATGTGTATGAGTGTTTTGTCTGCCTGCATGTATATATGTATGTACTCAATGCCTTTGGAGACCCCCAGAGCTGGAGTTATGGATGATTGTGAACCATCATGTGGGCACTGAGAATGAATCTGAAGTAGTTAGTGCTCTTAATTGCTGAACTGTCTCTCCAGTTCCAAGTGCCTTTGTTTATTATTTATTTATGTTTTTGCTGTTCTGGGAACCAAATCTAGGATTTTGCTCCTTCTAGGCAAGGCATCAGCACTCTGCCATTGAACAACCTTTTTTTTTTTCAAGTTGATGTTTCTCTGTGTAATGGCCCTGGTTGTACTGGAACTCTATTTGTAGACCAGGCTGGCCTTGAACTCACAGAGATCTGCCTGCCTCTGCCTTCTGAATGCTGGGATTAAAAGAGTGTGCCACCACACCTGGCTCCTTTTCTGGTTTTTTGCTCATTTGTTTTGAAACAGAGCCTCACTCAGTAGCCCAGACTGGCTTAGAACTTACTATGTCACTCAGGCTAGCTTCAAACTCACAGAAACTCTTACTTGGATCTTCTGGGCACCGGGATTGTGGGAAATTACCATGCCTGACTTTATCGACATCAGTATAGAAAGTGCTTGGGCTTGGGCACTGCCTACATATCCCAAGTGGGATCCTTGGGCAGGGCATATGTCCTGCTTTGAGGCAGACCAGTGCTTTCATAGCCTCCACACCTACAGACACTGCCCTGTACTGTTGCTTCCTGGGCCTCTCCATCTATGCTTTTTGGGCCTCCTAGAGAGCGCTTTAAATTTCCTGCATCTTCCCAAACACATTGTCTAGTTGGACTTTAGAGCAGAGCCTAGTAAATGCTTACCTGATTTCCAAAAACAGGCGAGATTATTGTCAGCATCCAGCAAGGATAGCAAAGCAATTGCTGTTTCCAGTGAACACAGATAGCAGCTCTCTGTGTAACATCCATCTGCTACATGCTACTGGCTTTATACAACCCACTGCCCAAGTGGTTTTCACCTACCTGCTCTTCTAGTCGACGGAGCCTCTCAAAAAATGGTTTTCTTTGCCTAACGGGGTCAGCTTCCTGTAACAGAGTTCCCCGTGCATATATGGACACAAAAATAAGAAAGAAAGATAGGGTCTTCTTCAAGCAGCCCATGCTGGGAGACAGAGACACAGGGTCTGAGGTTGGTCCCTTGAGTCTGTCTCATACAGCTCACCCCTTAATGGTTTTTCTCTTTCTGTCCTGGCTGAGCATCAGGTTCTTCCTGCCATCTTAATGAAAGGCATCTGCCTTCAGTCCAATGGGCTCTGAGAACCCAAGGTTCCCAGGGAAACAAGGTTCAAACAGGCACAGTTTCTTTGGATAAGCGGATGTGCTCGAGGCTTTGTCTATCTGGCTCAGAGGCAGACAGGAGCTGATAATGACTCTAACAGGAGCACCTAGATTACAGTTCCCACCGAAAAGTCAAAGCTGGACGGGGCTTGAATGTGACCAGGAAGTTCTCAAAGCCAGGCAGGCGCCCAGCATTCCAACCTCGCACAGCTGTGTCCCATGGGTTCCCTTCTCATTCCCTTGGAAAAGAAATCCCTCTTGGTAATGTGCTGCGTTTCTCTTGAACTTATGTTTTTCTGCTAGAATGGGATAACTTAAAATTAGCTATTGTTTTTCTTTCCAGGGAAAGGGTCTTGTTGTGTTGCTAATGCTGGTCTTGAACTGCTGGGTTAAGTGATCCACCACAGCCTCAGTTAGGACTACAGGCATGTGATTGCTGTCTGTCTGTCTGTCTCTCTCTCTCTCTCATACACCACAAATTGTACATATTTTGAATTAATGTGCTATTTCAATAAATGTATTACGCAATGTTGAAATCAAGCTAAACATACCTGACTTTTCCTGACTGGCTTTGGTTATAGGCTTTGCAGGAGTATTAATGATGCTCCTGAGGAGAAAAATCCAAGTTCTGACCCTGGGACCTGTGAATATAGCCTTATGGGGAAAAAACATCTAGGCATATCTTAAGAAGGAGTTACCCTGGGTACCCAGATAGCCCTGCACTCAACAACAAGTGTCCTGATAGAGACAAGGAGGAGCAGACACCATGGAGAAGGCCCAGTGAGGATGATGGCAGAGCTGAGGACAAAGCTGTTGCACTCCTGGAGCCCTAGAAGTCAGGGAAGACAAAGGCCTTACCAGCAGCTTCTGAGGTAGCATGCCACCTTGGTTTCAGACTTTTAGCCTCCAGAGATGAGAGATGATAATGTTCTGTTGTTTGAAGAATCCTAGTTTGTAGTAATAAAATAACTCAGGAAGGTGTTCCCCACAAAAGCACCCAGCACTTCCGAGATGACATGAACCAGACTGCCATACCAGGGGACGGGCCACCAACACTAAAGTGCCTTAGGTCATGCATCAGAACACTGCAGGTGGAGAAACCCCAGGACCATCCAGAGGGGGGAAACTGTGGTGGTGACTGAGACACCTCCTAGGTGACCGCTGACCCTCTTAACATTTGTGCTGGGCCAAATGACTAAAACAATCAGAAAAAGATAAGATAGTACAGCTGGCTCATGTAAACAGAGCAGGAGCAGAGAGTAAAGACATTTTCAGGTATGCAGAGGCTTGGGAACTACATTGCCTCACCCTGCCGTTCCTGGGAAGATGCTGGATGGTACACTTCAGGAGAATGGGTGGATAAAGGTACAAGGATGTTGTGGTTTAGGGATGGAGTCCCAGAAAGTTTTCATCGTGGGGTTGTCACACCCCACCCTCCAGCCTCAGCTCTCTCGGGAGACACCGGCCTCCAGCCTCTCTGAGTCCCACACTGTCTCACATGGGTCCCGACGACTGTATTGGTGGTGGCTCCTTACTCCCTGCTCTCTGGGCTGAGCCCTGCTCATGCTGACCTTTATGATTTATTTATGTATTCATTCTGTGTGTGTTTACTCACATGTGCATGTGTAGAGGCCAAACATTTAAGTCACATGCCTTCCTCGATGGCGCTCCATCCTATTCTTTTTGAAACAGAGTCTCTCACTGAACTGTGGACCTACTGATTGGCTAGACTAGCTGGACAGCGAGTTCCCTACACCCATGCCCTGATGCTGGGGTTAGAGAGAGTTGTACAGGACTGCCCTCCAAACCACTCTGTCACGGTCAACCTGGGCTGCTTTCATGGCTGGGTTCAATGACCGTTGGTGCTACCTCACAGAGGAGGGGCAACCAGTTGTGTGTAATTCTGCCAGTGCACATGAGAATCTCAGAGAAAGAATAGAATATATAGGTAAGGAAGAATTAGGGGAGGGGTTCTGTCTACACAGTCACGGGGAGTCATCATCCGTGCTGGGTGCCAACCTTGCACTATGGTTGCTTTAAGGGCATCCATGCTCTTGCCTGTAACCCCTCACCCACGGCTCTGTAAGGAAGCCTAATAATAAACTTACTGAATCCCCAGAGTTGACTCTGGTGGAATTGCACCTCGGTTTATCAATGGGACTGTAGAAGGAGGGGTAGGTGTAGTCTGCATCTTCTCCAGGGAGGAATCTTGGCAATACAGATGCATACCTCTTCACTTGGCTTTTATGTGGATGCTGGGGATTTGAACTCAGAGCCTCATGTTTGTACATTAAGTACTTTGCCTAGTAAACCATCTCCCCAGCTCCCAGGACTAGCCGTTTTAAAAATTGTTTTCTTTACATTTATTTGTGTGTGTGTGCGTGTGCGTGTGCATGTGTGTGTGTCTGCAAGTGCTATGGAGCACTTGTGAAGGTCAGAGAACAACTTACAACTTCCAGGACTCAATTCTCTCCTTCCATCATGTGAATCCTTGGTGTGGGAAGTCCTTCTGTCTATGTGTTGCTTTTATTGGTTAATGAATAAAGAAACTGCTTTGGCCTATAGCAAGGCAGAACTT
>LOEQ01000114.1:87735-102982 GCA_001685075.1 Bramus lutescens | reverse complement strand
GGAAGAGCAGGCAATGCTCTTAACCTCTGAGCCATCTCTCCAGCCCCTTCTTTAGTTCTTAGTTGGATGTTAGGCAAAGTCACCAGATTGAGACCTGCTTTCCCTACCCAGTCACTTGTATGTCCTAGAAGCTGCCCTTCCAAGTTTGCTGAGGTCCACTTTCTTGCTTACTCGAGTCTGATATCTGTGTCTTCTGTGATGGTGGTTTTGAGTGCCCACTGTGTATTGACTGCTCTTGGATCTGAGGGCATATGCTTTTACATGTTTGTCTGGCACTATGGGGACTGCCTGTCACTCACAGATCTCTAGGACCACCCTGTGGGTGTGTCCATGGTTAACTCTGCCTTCTCTGGGACATTCCAACTGTCTTTTCTGGGTATATACCTCGAGAGAGTATTGGAGAAGAGCCATTGTGATTCCTGGTTAGTGAGCTGTGAGATACAGGCCAGCGACTGACTGGCTTGAACCTTGGCTCTTCTTGTGTCCACCGTGGTGCACACTCCAGTCTGAGCCATACCTCAGTTTAACTGCAGCTACTCTGACTGCAATCTTTCAGCCTGCTCCTAGCTGAGTTTGTTTCCACTTTGGTTTGCTTCTGTGGGCTCAACCCAGCACCCTGATGGCTCCTGTGTCCCTTACCCATGTGACTCCAGAGGAAGCTGGGCCGCTAGATCTTTGGCATGGTTTCTACCTGGCCTAAGCCTCTGTCGTCCCTAGATTTTCCCAGTAACCACGTTCTGGTCTGTTTTGTTTTGTCTTGGTTTACTTTGGATTCCATTCTTGCAGGCTCTTAAGTACTTGTCCTTAGGTCACCATGTGTCTGTGTCTGTGTCTGTTTTCTGGAAGGTGCCATCATCTCAGCTCTACTAGTGGGAGGCTGCCACCCCATCTCCTCCTTGTTCTTGATCTTCTCATGGCTCCTTCGCCAAGGAGGGAGACCTTGTGGGCAGTGGCCGCTGAGGTGTCTTTAGCCTCCCCAAAGCCCCGTTCTGCTTCTGTAGTTGGCTCCTTGTACAGGACCCCTCTGGTGCCTCTTCAGTGATGTAGGCAGAGTCATTTTGCTGGTTGAGATGATGTGTGTGATGCTTTTAAAGCATATTATTACTAGATTTTCAGGCTAAAAACAGCTCCATTTAGGTTTTCTCCCATGTTAGATATGCACATTCATCCCAAATAGCTGGAGTTTCCATGGCTGACCTGGCTGCTAAGCACAAGGTCTGTATCCTTAGTCAGATGTCCTTAATGGTTTTCCTGCTGACCTCTTTTGTAGTCAGATCTTGCTTTTCATTCCAGGTGGCCTAGACTGTTCTGTCTCCTTCGTGTCTCGAGTCTTGGGGAAGGTCTGCATCCAAGGGAGAAAAAGTGAGTGGTCCCCATACCCTCCCCACCCTTGGAGGAGGGTGAGAATCATGTGCAGGATGTACACTGTATGTCCCCATACAGTGACATGTAAGTTGACCCTTGCCCTCAATGGGGTTCCCTCATTTGGGTCTGACCCTGGGCTTGTCCATCCATGCCTGTGAGCTTTTGGGGCTGTGGACATTGGGCACCCCTGTTGCCCCCTGGCTGAGGGTGACTCCTGAAGCTTAGGGCCTCTGTGTCCCCGCAGAAGAGATTCTGGGTGTGCTGGTGCCCCAACTGACAATGCTCACCCAGGAGAGCTGTCTGTGGCAGCGGGTGTGCTGGCGGCTGGTGGAGCAAGTGCCTGACCGGGCAGTGGAGGCTGTACTGACGGGGCTTGTAGAGGCCACTCCCAGGTAAGCAGCCAGGTCCTCTNCCCAGCCAGTGTTTCTCAGGATGTCAGGGTAGACGCCACCATCACTGCCATTTCCTGTGCTGCTCTCCTGGGAGCGATACTAGAGTCCTGTGTCCTATACAGTTTAGGTGGTCCATCCTGTCTCAGCATTGCATTTTCAGACTGGCCATTGGTTGTGAGCCCAATCCCCATCTTGTGCCTGTCATCCTTCCTTCACTGGGATCCCATTGCTCATTCTTTGTCGTGTACTCTCTGACCCCTGTGATGTTCTCTGAGCTGTGTTCTTCTGTCTACTCATCTTTGTGTGTGTGTGGAGGTGACTATGGGTTGTTGGTGGGAGCAGGCCTGTTGGGCTGGCTGAATGCTCTGAGCGCAGTGCTAGCTCACCTAGCTCCCAGCATCCCTCTCTGCACAGAGCAGCACTCAGCGCTGGCTTTGAGTTCTTTGGTTGTAGGTATGAGTGTGAATTGTTCACCGATGTCCCTTGCTTGTTCATGGTGGGGTCCCAGTGTGCTTGTAATAGCTTCCCCATAAACTCTGGGCTCTGTCCTGCAAGGTTCATGGGGCCGTCAGCAGAGCACCACCTAGAGTTCTGTGGGTTCCTTGTTTGTTTTGTTTTGAGTTGACCTCAGACATGCTGTGTGGTTGAAGATGGACTCGAACTCTTGATCTCTCTCTCACAGCCATCCAAGTGTTGGAATTACAGGCATGCACTATGAATGCCAGGTCCACTTTAGGTTCTGAATCTTGTTTGTCCATTGGACTGTCTTCTGTGTACCTATTTCCTGTGCTAAAGCCATATGTCAATTTATATAGGTTTGCTTTCTCAAAATTTTAGGGGTCCCTCCTTCTTTCCAAGCCTTTGTGTCTCTTTAAATTTTTTTAAAATATTACAAATTTTTATGTGTGTGCATGTGCAGATATGTGTGCACATCTGTATGAAAACCAGGGGTCAGCCTCAGGTGTTGATCCTCAAGAGCTGTCTATCTCATTTTTGACACAGATTTTTCTCACTGAACCTGGACTCACTGAGTCCCAGGGACCCTTTCTGGTTCTGTGTATACAGGTATGTGCCACCATGCCTGGCTTTTTCTAGTAGTTCGGGGATTAACTCAGGGCCTCATGCTGTCTAGCAGGCACTTCACCTATGGAACCATATTCACAGCCCTGGCTTTTATGACTTTATGTGGAATTGTTTTCCTTTCTTTAAAACAGAATATCACTATGTATTCCTGGCTGACCTGAACTTGCTATATAGACCAGGCTGGCCTCAAAGTCAGAGATCTGCCTACCTCTGCCTAACAAATTCTGGGATTGAAAGTGTGTGCTACCATGCAGGCCTTTGTGTGGGATTTGATATAACAACCGCGGCTGGTGAGATGGCTCAGCAGGTACAGTCACTTGCTACCAAGGCTGAGTTTCATCCCCAAGTCCCACATGGTGGAAGGAGAGAACCAGTTCTTCCAAGTTGTTCTCTTGACTTCCATGGTATGTATGATATGACATGCACATGCACACAGACATAGATACACACACAGAGATACACACAGAGACACACAGATACATGCAGAGAGACACACACAGATGCACATACAGACACAAACATTGACATATACTTACATATACACACACAGACATACACATATTGAGACATACACACATGGATGCACACACATGCGCTCACACACACTAATACATGTAATAAAAAGAAGTAATGAGTGAGGAGTAACCTTGCTGTATCTGTCTGTGTGGCTGAGGCAGATTGCCACAATCTTCCTTTCTGAAGGAAGTAGTCTAGTTTGGGGTTCTGCAAATTGTTGTTTTGGGCCAAGTCAGGCTGGTGGTTTTTTTGTAAATAAAATTTTATTAGGCAGGTTGCTATGCCCATCCATTTACACATTTGTCTAGGGCTCTTTTCAGCCACTCCCAGAGTTAACTGCTTTGGAGAGTAAACCTATCTAATAGTATACTTTCTGGCCCTTAACAGCAAAGGTGTGCTGCCCTGCCCTAGAGAAGCATTCATCCTTGGCCTTGGCAGAGCAGGGAAGGACCCCCATCTTGGGTTGGTCCTGTCAGCTCTGATGTGGGATCTAGGTTTTCCATGGGTTTTTGCATTCATTCTGGGAAGAGGAAAGATTAAGGACCAACTCAGGTCATGGAAGGGCTCGGCCAAACTCTAGAGTGGGTGGGACACCGGGCACCTGTTTGCTTTTCCTTATCCTTCCCTTTGAAGCCAACTGTGATTCTGGCACTTCCCACACCTGCCCCACAGGCCTGAAGTCTTGTCCCGGCTGCTGGGGAGCCTGGTGGTGAAGAACAAGAAAGCGCAGTTTGTGATGACCCGGAAACTTCTGTTCCTGCAGTACCAGCACAGGGTGAGAAGCTGGGGCAGCGTGGGGCCTGCAGGCCTTCCAAGTCACAGGAAGAATTGCTACTAAATATGGAGTAAGGGGAACTGGGTGCATGGCACACTCCTTTAATCTCAGCACTCCAGAGGTGGAGGCAGTTGAATCTCTGAGTTCAAGGCCAGTCTGGTCTACATTGTAAGATCTTGACTGAAAAAAAGAAGTAAAGAAAGAAAAGAAAAAATAGGAGTAAGGGGGGGGCTAGGCATATTGAGAGGTGGAGACGGAACATCAGAAGGTCATTGCCCATCTCCAGCAACACAGCAAGTTCAAGCACAGCCTGACCCTGTCTCAATGACCCTAAAAAGGAAAAAAAGGAGAGAATAAAGAGCAGTTTGTGCTCAGCAGGCCTGGCGTAGTATTCTATTTACCCTCAGCACCACAGGAAATCAAAACGACGTAAGTGTGGTTAGACAGCAGTTACTTAGGAGATGTCAGCAAAATGGTAGGCCCCTCCAGCCATTTCTGAGCTCTGCAGCATCCCAGGCACCAAGTGAACACGTCACATATTTCTGGATCCCCATATTACCTAGGACGGTGCCCTTACCACCTCCATTCTGTGCATCAGGACTCATCCTTGACTGCTGCTGTCCATGTGCCTTGGAGCGCTGACTCGGAGCTGGCTGGCCGTAGGTCAGAGCAGGGGAGGATGAGGAGTGGGACACATCTAGAATGGAAAACAGCAGTGGCCAGGCAAGGGTGGGGCCCACTGTATCCTCTTGCTCACCTTCTCATTTATAGTGTTTGTAAGCTGGGCTCTACCTTGGGTACTGAGCGTCCACTGTGGACGGAAGAGCCCCGTCACTCCTCATCCTAAGTTCATTACAGGAAAGGGAGCAGATGCTGCCCACACAGGACAGTTAATACACAGGGTGACACAGCAGGTGCTGGCACCAGGGGGCAGTCAGGCAGGGGGATGGCTTGGAGAAGGTCTGGCTCTGAGGATTTGTCTGGGTGGGCTGGAGGCCTCTGAGAACTGGAATACCCACCAGTGAGCTACCTGATTGGCTGTCTAGACTGGCCTGAGCTGGCGGTGGGTCCCCCTGGTGGCCGGAGAGCAAGAGGATGGATGGTAAGGCCAGGCTAGTTGGGTGGGAGTCTGAGCAGAGATGAGCTAGTTGGACTCTGTGGCTCCTGTGCAGAGGAGCCAGGGGGAAACTGAAGTGTCTCTCACCTACTCATGTAGTGGAGCTCGGATAGGAGCCCTGGAGAGTTCTCCTAGCAACATGAGTGGGCAGCTGGGCACAGCAGCAGTGTACACAAGAAGGGATGGAGCCACCTTCACATTTCAGCCATCCTCTAAGAGGGCAGGTGGGCGATGCAGTTCTAGGTGAACAGGCAGAGATGGTCCCCCAGACTTCTGATGAACGAACACCCAAACTGTCTATTCCTGAATCTAATGCTCTGTTCTAAAGTCAGACCATAAGCCAGTCAGTGGGATGATGCAAGGGCCAGAGAAAACTTCATGCAGTCACTCCTGCTTGACTAGGCTGTGGACTTAGAAATAGTTGTAAAAAAAAGAGAGAAAGAAAGGAAGGAAGCTCTCTCTCTCTCTCTCTCTCTCTCTCTCTCTCTCTGAAATAGTTGTGAAAGAGGGTAACTGGTGGGGCTAGAAGCGTTGCTCTTGACATACAAGCAAGAGGACCTGAGTTTAAGCCCAGCTGTCTTAGTTACTTTTCTATTGCTATGATAAGACACCATGACCAAAGCAACTTATAAAAGAAGTGTTTAATTTGGGCTTATGGTTTCAGAAGGTTAATTAGAGTCCATAATGGCAGAGCTAAGGCATGGTGGCCGGAACAGCTGAGAGCTTACACCATGATTTGAAAGTAGGAGCCAGAGAGAGGGAAAGGAATAAGGAATATTGGGAATAGAGATGGAGGGTTTTTGTTTGTTTGTTTTTGTTGTTGTTGTTTTGAGACAGGGTTTCTCTGTGTAGCCTTGGCTGTCCAGGAACTCACTTTGTCACTTTGTAGACCAGGCTGGTCTCGAACTCATAGATATTCCATGGAACCTAACATTCTTCTGGACTCTGTAGCGTACACACACACACACACACGCACACAAACACTATAAGATAGAAATAAAGAGACAGACTCCAGGTCTTAGGAAAAGAAGCAGCCCAGAGAGCTGCAGCGGGACACAGGATGCTGTCGTACATCTGGGCTGAGAGGCCAGCATTGAAGGTGTCCTCTACTATGAGAGCCAGAAAGCCTGCATTTGGCAAATAACTCATTGAATTTTCAAAGTTTGGTTGAAATGGAAAGTAGAGCAATTATTAGCTGAAACTGGCAGTGTTGAGGCGGTAAGCCGGGGAGGGAAGCTGGCTCTCTGGTTTTGTGGGAGGCTGGAGCTTGGCAGCTCCGTTTATCCTATTCCTCTTCTTCAGCTCCGAAGGCCCTTGTAGGGCAGGCAGGGAGCAGTCCCTGCCTGGTAGACAGAACCCACTTTTGTTGTAGACACCCATGCTGCAGAGCCTGCTGGGGTACCTGGCTATAGACAGTCAGCGGCGGCCACTCCTCATACAGGTAAGTACCACTTGACCCACTAAGCTCGTGTGGTCCTGGGAGAAAAACAATAGAGGGAGTGTCTTCTAACGGGAAGGCTGGGGTCCAGCTTCATTTATGCTTGAACCCCTTGGGAGAGCTGTGGACCCTGACCTGAGACTTGGGTGGCTGTGGGTAGGGTACCTGTTGCCTGGACAGGCTGAGGCTCTGCTGGTTGCCAGGTGCTTCAGGAGCTGCTAGAGACATGGGGCAACAGCAGTGCTGTCCGTCACACACCCCTGGAGCAGCAGTGCTACACCAGTAAGGCCATCCTGGTCTGCCTGGCGCACCTCGGGGCGTCAGAGCTGCAGGACATCCGGGATGGTAAGCAGGCCGTGGCGTGGGTACATCCTGCCCCCTGACACTCTAAGGAGCCCTTCAGAACTCATGTCTGCTGCTTTAAGAGTTGCTGGCCAGCATGATGGCGGGTGTGAAGTGCCGCCTCGACAGCAGCCTGCCCCCTGTGCGTCGCTTGGGCATGATTGTGGCCGAGGTCATCAGCTCCAGGATCCATCCTGAGGGGCCTCAGCTGAAATTCCAAGTGAGCAGGGTATCTTATCTATGTCCTCCAGGTAACGGGGCTCTGGGTCTCCCTTGCTGATAGATCTGCTCCTCTAGTTCCTCGCTCTTCTGGGGTCTAGGATCGAGGAATATCCTGTGGTGGAGGGCCAGGGCTCAATGTGCGGAGCACTCCAGCTCCTGTGGGTGGTGGCAGAAGTGGGTCTGTATGTGGTCAGGGCCAAGTCTGTGACAGTGTAGTTCCCAAGATGTGTTCCCAGATTGGTTAGACAGGTGAAGGAACCATCGCCTGGATTTGGTCTGCTGCCTTGGGTACATTGAGCCCTGTGGACAGTAGAGCTGCTCTGGGCTGGGAGTGCATAGGGAGCATATTCTCTTCTGACCACTGATTGGCATGGGCACTACCAGGTTGGACAGTACGGGCCTTGACTGTGTTGGGCACCACATGGCTTAACTGTGAGTCTATAGATGTGGGTATGTCAGCAGTCCAGGGTCTCCAAATCCTGAAGGAGGGAGAGGCTCCTAGGCTCAGCACATCTAGCATTGTGCTTAGCTTGAGGTGGACATTCAGAAGCTGCTTTAGAAAAGGTGACTGGCTATCTGAGGCCAGGCTGCTAACCGAAATGGAGTGGCATGTGAGGAGGGCTGGCTGTGAATGAGGTGGCATCCATGGCCATGGGCCTCACTGACTCCAGTGTATCTGCGACAGTATGAAGATGACGAGATGAGCCGTGAGATGCTGGCCTTGGCCACACCCCAGCCTGTGGGGGCCTGCTCCTTGGAGACAGGGTGAGGGTCTCCATGTTCCCAGTCCCCATCCTGAGTCCTTCCTACAAGAGTTAGAGGAGACATTGGCAGATGATAGAAACCTTTCTGATGATAGAAACCTTTCTGCTCTATGTGATGTGCTAGGCTAACCTGGGTGACCCTTGCTGTTTCCTGTTTCCTAGAGGCCCATCCCTGGCTCCGGTTGCCATGGAGACCCCTGTAGAGACACCTGAAAAGACAGTGGCCAGTGATGTGCCCGCAGCTCAGTCGCAGGGCTCTGACTCAGAGCTCGACAGGTAGGGCAGGGTTCCTTGTCCTCTGTGGTCTAAGGGTTGGCTGAGGTGGCCCTCTGTTCACGTGTGGAGGAAGCTGATCATATGCAAGGTGTTCCTTGCATAGGTGCTGGTTTCCTAGTTCACTCCTCACTTGCTCATCTGAGGCAGTGCCATCTGCTCTTCCATGTGGCCATCTCCTACAGGTGTCGGGCTCTTGGGAGGGAATTTTAGTATCTTCAGGGTCTTACCCTTGAGGAGTCAAAAATAAAGGGGCACCTGAATCCTCACTGGGGATGGACAGATCCTGTCTGTTTTTCTTATTACAGCGATGATGAGTTCATTCCCTATGATATGTCAGGGGACAAAGAGCTGAAGAGCAGCAAGGAGCCCCTGTATATCCGAGACTGTGTGGAAGGTGGGTTTTACTGTGCTTACCCCACAATACCTGGCCCTGGCCCCACTTCACCTTGTCCTAGAGCTACCTGTCCAGCCTCATTTTGACACTCTGGGCACACTGGAGTCAGGGTCAGTGCTGGGACTTAATCAAAGCTTGTCTGGGTTCTGTGCAGCCTTGACCACATCTGAGGACGTGGAACGCTGGGAGGGAGCCCTAAGGGTGCTTGAGGGCCTGGTTTACAGGAGCCCTGAGGCCACTCGAGAGGTGAGCAGTAAGAGGATGTGGCTGGGTAAGTGGGGGCGGGTGTGGGGGATGGGGAGTGGGAGTGAGGCTGGGGAATCTTGGAGTGGCAGGGGCAGGTCTCCTTGTAGCATCTGTATCCTAGATCTATCTTTTTTCTTTCCCCCTGAGACCTGGTTTCTCTGTAGCTTTGGTCGGACAGGTCCTTGATCGAGAACATCTGGTCCGAGGCCTCAAACTCACAGAGAGCCATCCGCCTGCCTCTGCCTCTTGAGTGCTGGGATTAAAGGTGCATACCACCACTGCCCAACATTTTTTTGTTGTTGTTATTTTTTTTTTAGTTTTTTGAGATAGGGTTTCTCTGTGGAACAACAGTCTTGGCTGTCCTGGAACTTGCTTTGTAGACCAGGCTGACCTTGAACTCATTGAGATCCAACCTGCCTCTGCCTCTGCTGGGATTAAAGGTGTGCGTCACCACCGCCTGGCTGCATTCTAGATCTTAGAGGGTGGCACTGGATTGTTAATTGGGCATATGGGGCTGAAGGCATCCTGATTCCTGGCCTTGTGCAGGTGAGCGTGGAGCTGGCCAAGGTGCTACTGCACCTGGAGGAGAAGACCTGCTTGGCAGACTTTGAACAACTGCGCCAGAGAGCTCTGGTGGCTGTCACAGTCACAGACCCAGAGCAGGTAAGTCCTAGCATGACCCTAGCCAGACCAGGAGCATCAGAAATTGCCCTGGTGGCCCCATTCTGTGCCCAGGTTGGGCCCTTGGGTAATCTTGGAGCCTTAGCATAGTGGCTTCTCCTTTGCCTATTTAGGTAGCCAAGTATCTGACCTCACAGTTCTATGGCCTGAACTATAGCCTCCGGCAGCGGATGGACATCCTGGATGTAAGTGACTTAGACCCCTGTCCCTGTCAGGCCCTGGTTGCCTTAAGTTGGAAAGTTGACCTATAGGGACTGTGGACATAGGTCACCCAAGCTTCCTTGGTGGGATGTGGTGTGGGAAGTCCTTCTGCCTATTTGTTGCTTTCATTGGTTAATGAATAACTCTGTTTTGGCCAGTGGCTTAGCAGAATAGGGCAAGGTGGGAGTTCCAAGCAGATAGAGGAGGAGAGAGTAGGCGGAGTCAGGAAGAAGCCATGTAGCCTCCTCCAGAGACAGACTCACAGGAACCTTACCGATAAGCCACACCCGCATGGTGATACACAGATTAATATAATAGGTTAATTTAAGATATAAGAGTAAGACAGAAATACGCTGAAGCTATTGGCCAAACAATATTGCAAATAATATAGTTTCTGTGTGATTATTTTGTGGTCTGGGCAGCCGGGAACAAACAAGTGGCCTTCCCCAACAGGGATGTGAGAGGCACTTCTGTCTGCTGACCACAGGTTCACCAGTATGGGGCTGAGAGCTGGTGACAGTATTTTCTTTTGTTTGCATGGCTGGATTCCTTGGAGTTACAGGTGGTTGAGAGCCACCCAGCACTGGTGCTGGGGACTGAACTCCAGTCCCCTACAAAAGCACCAGGCATTCTTGACCACTAACTCTTACCATCCTTGTTTATATATTTTGGATAACAATTATATTGGTATGTTTTTATACAACATGAAATTTTTCATTACAGGAGAAACCAACCCTGTGTGGTTGAGTGTGATCCCACTGTAAACAAGTTCTGGTACCTGCTAAAGCACAAACAGCCCTTAAAATCTTGTATAAAAGGACTGCGTGTGGCAAGGCTGTCGGGTAGTAAACTATCTAGAATGGTGCATTCTCAGAGATAGTGCTGAGAGGTGGTTGCCAGGGCCCAGGGCCCAGGGATTGGTGTTTCAGGAGACGGAAAGCTCTGGAGTGGATGGTAGTGAGAGTCAGTGATCCTGTGCTCAGGGCAACTGAACTCAAGGGTCTCACTCTTCAGCTCTGGCTGGCCTGGAACTCAGAGATCCGCCTGCCTCTGTCTCCTGAATGCTGGAATTAAAGTTGTACCATGACACCTGGCAGCTACTGAACTCTTAAAGAGTGGGTGCCATGAAGGTTGGGGAGATGGCTCAGTCCATAAAGTGCTTGCTGAACAAACAAGGCCAGAGTTTGGACGTTGAGGCCTGGCGTTCATACGATGCTGCATGCGATGATGGTGTGTCCTGCAAGCCCAGCACTAGGGTGGCAGAGAAAGGAGAATCTGTATAGCTCACTGGCCAGCAGCTGAGGTGGGGAGCTCCAGGCTCAGTGAGGGACTCTGCCTCAAGATTAAGGTGGAGAACAACCAGACATGACACACAGTACCAACCTCTGACTATGTGTGCACATAGACATGCATCTGAATCCATACGTATTTACAAGAATACATAAAGTGGTAAAATTTATCTATTACCACGATAAATAAGACAGGAAACACCATATTTGTGGTCCTGGGATCGTGCGTGCTAGACAAGCTGTCCATCATCTCTGAACTGTACCCTCGGCCCTCTGAATTTTCTTTTCCTTCCTCTCTTTTTCTTATTTTTTTTGAGAGAGGGTCTCACTGTATAGCCCTAGTTGGCCTTGAACTCATAGAGTTCAACCTGCCTCTTTCTCCCATGTGCTGGAATTAAAAGCATGCACAACTACACCATTGCCTTTTAAGAAAAAAACATTTGCCAGGAGCTGATGGTACATATGCCTTTAATCCCAGCATTTGGGAGGCAAAGGCAGGCAGATCTCGGTGACTTTGAAGCCAACCTGGTCTACAAAGTGAGTTCCAGGACAGTGAGGATTGTTTCATAGAGAAACCCTGTCTCATGTGTATGTATGTGTGCTTGAGTACATATATGTGACCATGTGCATGCTGGAGCCCATGGAGGTCGGAGGGGTTAAAAGCTGTTATTTGGGTGCTGGGAACAGAACCTGGGTCTTCTGCAAAAGCAATAAGGAGTCTTAGCAACTGAGCCATCTCTTTGGCTCCCAGGTTTCCTTTTTGCCTTTTATTTTGAAACAGGGAATTCCTAAGTTGCCCAGGCTGGCTTTGAACTTTGATCTTTCTGTCTTAACTTCCTGAGTAGCTAGGATGATAGACCGTGTGTCCATAGGCCTGGCAAAAAATTCATGTCTCTAATCCAGCTGTGCTGTACCACCTAGTTCCAGAACATCGTCATTACCCTGTGTGGTTGCAGTAACATCCACTTTCCAACCTTTCCCTCTACCGTTCTGCTCTCTGTCTGGATTTACCTGTTCTGGATGCTTCACATAAGCAGAACAGGCAGCTGTGTGGCCTTTGACAAGGCTTCCTTTGCTGCATATGGTGCTGCTGACCATCTTCCACATGTGGCAAGTGCAGCCTTCATTTTATTCCCTTTCTCTAGTCCTCTTCTTGTGAAGCTCAGTTCCTTGGGGGAGAAAGGTAGGGGTGAAATTTGAAGAGTTTGAGGAAAAGTACAGAACATTGGTCCAGCCGTTCATTGTGAGGGAGCATTCATCTCGCCTCTTGTCCCTGCAGGAAGCTCAGATCATGAGTACTTGGGATGGGGACCCAGCTCCTATAACAGGGCTGCAGAGCTTTGTGGGTACTTGGCTGCTACTCCATTTTTAGAAGAGCATCCTTTCCCAGAGCCACAGACTATCCTGAGTCTTTTTAAACAGTTTAGTTTTTATTTTATGTGTGTGGATGTTTTGTTGGCATGTATGTTAGTGCACCATATGTGTGCAGTGTCTGTGGAAACCAGAAGGATGTGTGGGTGTTGGAAACCAAACCTGAGTCCTCAGCAAGGGCAGTGAGTACCCTGAACCTCACTGCCATCCATCTCTCTCTCGTCTAGGTTCTTGTTCTGGCTGCCCAGGCACTGTCTCGGCCACGGAGCCTCCAGAGGCTTTCCCAGCACGGTCCTCCTGGTTCTGGCACCTTGTGTTCACCAGCACTAGCTATTTCTCAGCCTGGCAATGCTATGACTCCCAACTGGCAGGTGATTGTGGAGGAGCGGATCAAAAGCAAGACCCGGAGGTTCTCCAAGGTCAGCAGGACGCTGTTCAGGTCTTTGTTGGCATAGGGCTTTTGTTTTGTGGGTGGCAGCATGAGCAGTTGGATTCTTCTAGGTGTTGTTGTATGACTGAAGGGAACCCCATCACAGGCAGGGTCAGCGCAGTGTTGAGTTAGAGCAAGAGTTTATCTATAAACTGAGGCACATCACACCAGCACAGTTTTAAAACAGGGAAGTGGAAAGAGCTCAGGAATGCCACTCAGAAACAAAGAAAATGACTGTGGCGATGTCTGGAGATAGTTCGGTTCAGCTCAGGGCTGGAGACTAGGCTGTTTAGCTTGTCACAATGCCCAGGCCTTCCTGTAGTGAGGAGTATAGCTCTGAGTAGTTGATGTATGGTTTGGGACTCTGCCATTAGACCACAGTGGCCCGAGTAAAGTCAGACTCAGCCCTTTCCACAGGGCCATAAAACCCATGGAGGCCAAGGGCAAGCCTGAGGGGCTGTGCAGCTACACCAGGGGAGTAGCCTTGCGCCTTGACCCATGCTGTGTTTGGCAGGGCTGTCCCCAGAGGGAGCTATCAAGTGGCCCCAATGAATTCAACTCTGTGGCTGGTTACTTCTTCTTCCCCCTCCTTCAGCACTTTGACAGGTGAGTTTTCTGGAACTTTAGACACACCCCTGTGGACAGTGATGTGGCACAACAGGGTATGGATGTGGGCTTGGCTTATTTTATGAGCTTGACTTAATGCTATGAGACATTGGGAAGGCCCCTTTGCTTGTGTTTGCGGTGAGGGCACAATCATCACCGGTTCTCTGCGTTGATCTTAGACTTACGAAGGTGCTGCTGCCAGTGCTGCCTGGCCTGCACAGCCTATGAGGTTTGGGTAACGCATAGACTGTGACCTTGACTTGAGGCCTGGTTTGTGCCTGGCTGCATACAGTATGCTGAGATGTTTGAAAATGCCTTCACCTTGTGGCTGTCCTCTGCCACACTGGTCCCTGGTGTGAAGGTGAGAGGAAGGCCATGTGAGCCTTTAAGGGTTTGGGTTTCTGTCGGTGGCCCTCTTTCTGGGCTCTTCTCAGCCAACCATTAGGTGCTGGGGCTCCCCCATCCACTCAGCTCTATGTTGTAGGCCTCTGGTGACCTTCGACCTCTTAGGAGATGATCAGTTGGTACTTGGAAGACTGGCCCATACCTTAGCATCCCTGATGTACCTGGCTGTTAACACCACAGTGAGTTGGGAAACGGGAGCTGAAAGCCCTGCCACATAGTTCATAGCAGGGTGGCTGCAGGGATAATCACCAGTGTCTACAGAACAGGACCCGAGTTCTGTGTAGTGTGTTCATCTCCCACCTGTGAGCAGTGCAGGAGCCCTGCACCCTCAGAATGCATCCTCCCCCCTTTTGGCCCTAGGGGCAGGTGTGTGCAAAGCTCCACCAGGCATTGCATGCACCTCTCCTGTGAGGTGTCAGGCGAGCACTGACCCAGTGGGATCCTACCTTTGGTCCAAGTGTGGGAAATGCACACAGCAGACACCTCACCAGCCATCCCTCTGCTGACTTCAGGTGACTGTGCCAATGGGTAAGGCCCTGCTGGAGTTCGTGTGGGCCCTTCGCTTCCATGTGGACACGTGAGTGGCCCATGGGGCTAAGGGAAGCACAGGGTCTCCAAGGCAGCATGGCTAACATTTCCTAACGAGAAGTGACTAATCAGGCCTGGGGGGCTCAGACAGGGCTGGAGTGACCAGTACATGTGGGCAGGCCTTCCCATAGCCTACTGGAGTGACCGGTACATGTGGGCGGGCCTTCCCATAAGTTAGCTGGAGGAGGCTCCATTCACAGTCTTCTCTCACCTTTCCCCGCCCTCTTGATTGGTAGTTACGTGCGCCGGGGCTTGCTGTCTGCTGTTTCCTCTGTTCTCCTCAGTGTACCCACAGAGCGGCTATTGGGGGACCTGCCAGATGAGCTGCTAGAAGCCAGATCATGGTTGGCAGGTGAGTGTCTGGGCTGGAAAATGTCACTAGTATGTGGAGTGGTTGAGTCTTGAGTGGGTGTGTTGTGTGTTAGCTCTAAGAAGTGTGCTGACATGAGTGTGGGGATCAAGGAGGCCATCTTGATCCTGTTCCTTGGGGACTATCGCAAGGAGAAGGCGCTCAGATCCAAAGCTAGACATAATAGTGCAGGCCTTTAATCCCAGCACTTGGGACACAGAGGCAGGTGGAGCCTGGTCTGCATTGTGAGTATTAGGCCAGCCAGGGTTACATACTGAGACCTGTTTTTTAAAAAAGATTTTAGCCAGGAGTGGTGGTGCACTTCTTTAATCCCCGTACTCAGGAGGCAGAGGCAGGCAGGTCTCTGTGAGTTTGAGGCCAGCCTGGTCTACAGAGT
>LOEQ01000114.1:44319-62429 GCA_001685075.1 Bramus lutescens | reverse complement strand
AGAGGCAGGCAGATCTCTGTGAGTTCAAGGCCAGCCTGGTCTACAAGAGCTAGATCCAGGACAGCCAGAGCTACACAGAAAAACCCTGTCTTGAAATAACTAAAACTAAACTAAAATAAAAATATGGGGTTGTCAATATGGCTAAGCAGGTAAAACATTTAGAGTTTGATCCCTGGACCCCCACAAGATGGAAGGAGAAAACCAATTCCTGAACGTTGTCCTCTGATCTCTACATACCCTTTATGAAATGCACATTGTTGTACCCCTAATACATAAGTTAATGTAAATAAAGTTTATAAAATCAAAATTTGTATCAACTCCAAGAAATGAAGATGCTCTACATCCTACAGTACTAAATATTCAACATTCTTTATTATGTTTTGAGATAGAGTTTTTTTTCTCTGTGTGGCCCTGGCTGTCCTGGAACTCTTCTTTGTAGACTGGGCTGGCCTGAATTCAGAGATCTGTCTGCCTCTGACTCCCAAGTGCTGAGATTAAAGGCATTTGTTACCATGCCAGGCAAGATTTAATTGTTTATCAATCACATTCATCTCACTAGTACACAAATTTGCTTTTGTCTTTAATAAGTGGTAAAATTTTATGTATACCAAATCATTATGTTAAAATGTCTTTATGATTTATTATCAGTAAAAGTTTGGTTTATATTCCTACTTTACCTACCTATATACCTGAGAGATGTAAACAAAAAGGGGCTGTGAGTTCAGGCAGAGGTGGTACACACCCGTAATCCCAGCACTTGGAAGGCAGAGGCAGGCAGATCTCTGTGAGTTGAAGGTTAGCCTGGTCTACAGAGCAAGTTCCAGGACAGCCAGGGCTACACAGAGAAACCCTGTCTCGAAAAACAAAACAAAGCAAAACAAAATTACGGCAGGGGTTGTGAGCGGGAGAAGTTTAATAAGCCCTGTTTGGGGTGGAGAGGTGCACAGTGGGTAAGAGCACCTGCTTCCCCAGAAGACCTGTGATTCATTCCCAGACCACATGACTCACACCACCTGTGACTCCACGCCCTCTCTGACCTCTGTGGGTACCATATACACACACAGTGCACAGATTACGCATGCAGGCTGACACATATATAAAACAATAAATTTTAAAAAGAAGCCCTGATGTACAGGGTAAAAACAACTACATGATAGCTAGGGAGCTGGCTCCAGGGGCAAAGTGCTTACTGTGAAAGCATGAAACCCAGAGTTCAGAGTCCCAGGACCCACATAAATACCAGGCGGGTATGGTGACCCACCTGTAATTCGAATCTTCGGGGGCAGAGCCAGAGGAGTAAGCTGGAGACCTACATGAGCTCCTAGATCGAGTGAAGAGACCTCAGCATATAAGCTGGAAAGTGATCAAGGAAGATACTCCATGTCAACTCTGGTCTCCACATGCATGTACATACAAATACAATTGCAACCATACCCACAAACTCCAACACATGTGTGAACATGCACATACCCCATATGTACATATATGCACACACACACGTGCATGCATGCTCATGCAAAATAAATCAACACCACCAAGAAGCCCAGCGTACAGACAGCAGAACATTATTAAGAAAGTAGATTGGTGAAGGTAGTCAGGAATGCTTTTCCAGGTTACAGAGGGGGCTTTCTGGAGTGTGCAGCCTGCTAAATGGATAGGGTACCCTGCAGGAGCACCCAGAATTGGGCTGAGACCCCTGTAGTGTGTGGTCATTATCAGGCTAGCTGTAAAGGAGGGAAGTGCAGCCAGCAAATCAAAAGAGGGGGCCACTAGTCTGAACCCTAACCACTACCTGCTCTGTTACAAGGCCTTCATCTGCTGTGGGAGGCGAGAGCCATCAGGCCCTGAAACTATACTCCCTGGGCCTCAAAAAGTCATACCATTCTGCACAAGGAAAAATTTCCTCCTCTACATCTTTCTAGAGGCCAAGATCACACTCACCTATTTTAAGCTGTGCACATACCCTAAGGGATATGCCCGTTTGACTGTTTCCTACTAGGAGTCTTAAAACTGCCAGACCCTAGTTCATCTCTTGTCCTTTTATTACATTTTTAGTTTACTTTTATTAGCATGTACACACATGCATGTATGCAGATATATGCATGCCATGGTGCATGTCTGGAGAACAGAGGCCAACTATTCTGATAGGTTCTCTTCCACCTTTATGCGGGTTCTGGGAATCAAATTTGGGTTGTCAGGCATGCACGGCAAGTGCTTTCACCTCCTGGTCAATCTTGTCAGGCCCTACCTCGTGCCCCTCTGAAGCATCACCCAGCTGCAATAGGGTCTTTAGTGATCCGGCTTCTGGTTGATGGTCACTCTAAGACTGAAGAACATAAATTCTCTGTCACCAGGGGCAGGGCCCACTGGAGGATGCCCGCTCTGCTGCGAGTAAAGCTGGGGAGAAGCCGCTACTAAGGTGCCCAGCATGGAAAGAAGGGTCTAGTCAGTGGCAACTGCTGATGCTCTGGTGGCATCCTGTGCCGGTGGCCCACCAGATGAATGGGCTGTTTGGACTGTCCAGTAAGCTTAAGGACTTGTACATCCACAGAACTCTTCATAGAAGCAGCCAGTACACAAGGCTCACTGGGTTCACATCCGTGTGTGCTGCCCCCACATCAGAGGTGGCAAGTTGGAAGCCTGAGATCTAAAAGGGGCCCCTGAGTTCCAAATGACAGGAGAGTTCTCCACACAGGAAGTAGCTTAAAACACAATGGGCAGGACAGACTGACCCTTGGTCGCAGGAAGTGGCACAAAACCCCTGGATGATGCCGCGTAACTCCACAGCGTAAATATAAAGATGGCCCTGAAAGGAGCAGGAGTCAGACACTTTCCAGCATGAAGATGGGGTGTGGCACACAGGGGCCTAGGCAGAATAGCAGCCACATGTCACAGCACCCCAAGAATAAGATGACTTCTCTTGAATTGCCATAATGGTCTGTGAAAGGACCAAAGAAAAAGGACCTCACTTCATAGATGCCATACGGGGTTGTAAGTTCTTCACACGCTTACTGGCCCAGCATGGAGATAAGCTGTTTCTCATCCGGGGTTGCCCTTTGTTTGTAAGGAGGCTGACTGCTGGACAAAGTCAGCTTCCAAGAACAGAAAAGTGCACAGAGGTCTCCAGCTATTTGGATGAGATTTCTGAGGTTTATGAATTCTAACTTCCAGGCCTGTGTTCTCATTGGCTATACCCTATTCTACATAGTCACCTACTGGATTGGGTCATTAGAGGCAAGGAAGCAGGAGACTTGAGAATCTGCCTTTGCTGTGTAGTGAGGGGAATCTGGGAGGGAGGGTGGGGCTTTGGGAATGGGTTGGATGGCAGAGCAACAGCAAGGTGGCCCACAGGCCTGGCAGAAGAGCTCACTATCTGCCCAGTACAGAACCCACATGAGATGGGGGGATAGGCAGAAGACACTGAGCCTGAGAGCTTTCAGCTATTTGGCAAATATGTATTGCATATCAATACACATTTAGGTCAAACCAAACAGAATTGCCAATACTGGTGGTAATGGTTCAAAGTTACCTTCTAGCCATTTAAAAGCCCACAGAGGTGAAGCAGCCTGCCCCTTCCTTGGGTTGCCTCTTGGTGCTCTGTGAGAAGCAGGATAGGGGATCTCCAGGTCTCTATAAGTAGGGTCTTACTTGGTGGCTCACACAAGAGAGGCCACCCATATCTCTTGTGCATGATATGGTCAGCTTCCATGTCCTCCATGCCCAGGAGGAAGACAATCAACAGCAACCCTGGAGGACAGGTTCTTCAGGGATCTCAGAAGATTATGTTCTCTTTCCTGTTCAGTTCTTGTGTTTCTGATGATAATATTTGTGGCAACCTAATTCTGAAAATCGGTCTTTCAAATCTGGAGAGAATAGCACCTCCAGCCTTCGAGGCCTGCTTTGAGCTGAGCGACTTCTCTGCAGCAAGTCTGTGAATCAGAACTCCCTAACCACTGCCAGACCACAGGACGAGGCTGCACTGGCATGCTCCTCCTGGGTCCACCTCCTGTTTCCTAGCAGTCTACACTGATACATTTGTTGTTGCTCAGGGGCAACCTGGGCCTATAAATGTCAGTGTGCCGTGCCAGCATGCCTATCTCACAGTATGAGCTTTGGTGTGACATTTAATATGGGGGTGGGGGCAAATTCTGGATCAGATGCCTCTCATGCTACAGCTCACCTGCTACCCCCTGCCGTGCTCATCTCCTCAGACCAGGTGTGGGGCAGGGAGCAAAGGAAGGGGAGGCAGGACAAGCATGGTGGCACACACCTTTAATCCCAGGACTCGGGAGGCAGAGGTATGTGGCTATTTGAGTTCGGTGCCAGCCTGATCTACAGAACAAGTTCCCGGACAGCCAGGGCTACAAAGAGAAACCATGTCTCGAAAATGACAACCCCCTCCCCCAAAAACAAAACAAAGAAAGGTGGTGGGGGAAGGCAGGCACAAGGGCTGAAGCACCACTCTGGCTGCTGGTAGAGGAAGGACATGGGGCCTTAGAGACAAATGGGGTGGGAGCCTGGGTTCAGCAGACCCAGGTCTGGTTCCTGCTCTGTCCCTTGCTGGCAGAGAGGCCCAGTAAAGCCATTTAATGTTATAGGCTCAAGACTTTTGCCTATAGGAGAGAGAGGTAAAAATGCTGAGTTTTAAGCTGGGTGTGGTGGTGCAAGCCTTTAATCCCAGCACTTGGAAGGCAGAGGCGGGGAATCTGTGAGTTAGAGGCCAGCTTGGTCTACAGAGTGAGTTCCCAAGACAGTTAGGGCTGTGTAGAGAGGAGAGAACCAAACAAAACAAACAAAACCCAAAAACCAAACCCTCCGCTGTTGCCTAGACTTCCCTTCCCTTTTAGTTTCCATGATAACACAGCACCAGAGTGAAAAAGGAATAGTTGTCTTTTCAAGACCCAAGCCAGGGGATGGGAGGATGGCTCAGTGAGTAAACTGTTGGCTGTGCAAGATCAGAATTTGGATCTTTGGCACTTACAACAAATCTGTGTGTAGTGGAGTATGCCTGTAACCCCAGAACTGGGAGGGCAGAGACAGGAGGATCCAGGAGCTCAACGGCCAGCCAGTCTAGCCAAAATGATGAGATATGGAATTGGTGAGACCCTATTTCAAAAGATAAGCTAGAGAGCAGTAGGGAAGAAACCTGAAGTTGATCTCTGGCCTCCATGTGCACATACATAAGCAAGTCTACCCCTCCCCTGCACCACGTGTACACACATGCACATACCACACACACAAAGACTCAAATAACAGAGCAGCATTCCAGCCCTGGTGGGATGTGACCATTGCAGCCAAACTAGNNNGTCCTTAAATGGCTGGGAAGAGGACAGGATGGCATGAAGACTCCAGAGTAGGTGAGGTGCTTCCAGAAAGTTCTGTTTAGAGAAGATACTGTTTGCATTGCTTTTCCACCTGACTTGGCTCTTCCCTAAGTGGCTCACCATACTGACCACCTGCCTTCCCTCCTTTTGGCCCACAGTACAGTTTGACATGATGCGTGCTTGCAACCTGGTGGCCACAGTTGCACTTGCTGTAGGTCAGCTTACCTTCGTCCTTGGGCTGACAGGCCTGCCCCTGATGTCACCAGAATCCCAGTGCTGGGAAGAAGCAATGGCTGCTGCATTCCAGTTGGCAAGTAAGTACCCAGGGCGGGCAGATTAGCCACACTGTGGCCCCCCACAAGGCTGGTGGAACTGCTGGGCCTTTTTGGTATCATGGAAGAGTACCTCAGGGCCCTGGGAGGCTTGAGGTTCGGCTGCAGGAAGGTGCTTTGCTTTTTTATTTTTTCCAAGTCTACAGAATCTGTACCACATTGTCCTTCTGTATGTCAGTGTACTCCTGATACCTATTTGAAGCAGCTGGGGAAGAGCTGGCTTATGGCAGAGGTGGGAGACAGACCCAGCCTGGTCCTAGCCNAGCCCAGCTGACGGCCACAACAGAAGGCGGGCTTTGTTGGAAATAAGGCTTCCTGGGGCTGACCTTAGCTTGGGGCACACGCTTGCTCATGATCAGTGAGACGTTCATGTAACATGTTATACACAGTCCGAGTGGACAACAGATGTCAACCCATGCATGCATGCTCCTATCCTACCTGTAACAGAGATGCAGACCGTTACCTGGCCTTGCATGACACTGGGTCCTCAGAGAGCAGAGCTGTCTTTCAGTACTGCATCAGCCACAAACCTGCCTAGCAATCTGAGGGTACTGTGTGCAAGATTAGACAATGTAGGAGCAAATTTGCTGTTATTTACTTATCTGTTTGTTTGCTTTGAGACAAGATCTCACTATGTAGCCCTGGTTGGCCTGGAACTCATTATGTAAGCAAGGCTGGCCTCCAACTCAGAGATCCGCCTGCCTCTGCCTCCTAAGTGCTAGGTTCAAAGGCATGCACCACCACACCTAGCTGAAAACTTGCTGTTTTTAAAGGCTAAGAGTGGTATCACTACAAGCAGTGACCTGCAGAACTGTGTAAGGCTTAGACTTGTGGTAGGAGTCATGGTGGCTGTCCCATTGCTCCCTCCTGTGGGCTCAGCGCTGCTCAATTAGTGAACTAGGTGAAGTGCAAGCGTCTTGCAGCTCGCTGAGGATGTCAGCTATGCAGTCTACAGACAGACGAGGGCCCACAGGTGCACAGGAGCAGGGTGTGGACACTCTAAATCGACCTTTCCTTTCTGGCCTAGAATGCCAGCCATTCCTGTGTCCAGTGTACACTCCTAACAGGGGAAATGGCAGGAAGTCTGAAGTGAATCATTCTAGGAATAATGGATCCTGGGCCTTTATCTTTCTTGAGAAACAGTTTCCAGAATGAGGTTGACCGGTATTTATGTGCTACAGAACGCCTGGTGGGAGTCAGGAAACCTGCTACCCTGAATGCTAAGAATAGTGTGGCGGAATGGTCCTGGGAAAGTCACTTCCCTGTGGCCATTCAGAGGCAGGAAGGAATGGGGGTAGGGGCTTGCAAGGATTGGGAAAACTCTGGAAGAACCCAGGGCTCAGTGGCAGGGCAGCTGGATTTGTATCCTGGCTCTACCCATGTGAATGTGAGCAATGACTGAGCCAGCTGCAGTTCACCCAGCTGCAATACAAGGTCATTTCTGTGGCTCCCACTGGTGACGAGGAACACTGAGATGAGACATGCAGATGTGACTGAAGGCCAATCCTGCCCTCTTCCCAACTTTACCACTGAACAGACAACATGGGACATGTTCAGAGGTTTCTCACTTCGCCCTCTACTGAACAGACACACAGAACAAACGGCTTCTTCCTACTGAAGTAACAGCCCCCACCATCTGAATCTGTCCTCTCAAGAAGGAAATGGAAGATTTTGAAAACATCACAGTAGAAGCTGAGCTTTAAAAAGATATCTTGCTAGGAATGCATGTCTTTAATCCCAGCATTCTAGAGGCAGAGGTAGACAGATGTCTGTGAGTACAAGGCCAACCTGGTCTACGCAGCAAGTTCTAGGCCAGCCAAGAGTTACATGATGAGACCCTGTCTAAACCAATTCCTCCCAAAAAATAACAAATAAAAAATTAAAAGACATCTTAGTGGCAAAAAAGAAAAAGAACAATAAATAGTTCTTTCACTGTTGTTTTTTAATTCTGCAATAGCTCTTGACTGTGGAACTACTTCTACTGTGATAATCAGCCCAGTTGCTGCCTGTCTTCCTTAACAGACTCTTACTTGGAGTCATCAGAACTTGGGTCTGGTGGCAGGACTGACAGCAGCCTCCTGCAACCATCTGTTTCACGAGAAAATAGTGTTGCTTCCAAATATTCATTGAATAAAAATCAAAATGAGGAAAACTTCCATTAACTGAAATTAAATTATCTTTGGCAGTCTTGGAGGGGATGCATCAGGGCCTCCAGAAGGGTACACCCCTACTTTGAGTATTTTGAGGCCAGCATGACCTCTGGAGAGGTTAGACCATCTCAGTCCAAAAACTCCCCAACAGCTGGAGCCCAACAGAAAACACAGAGCACTGAGGGTGGTGGCCCCCAGGGGCAGTTTGGGAAGCTTCTTGTGCCTCCCAGGTTGCCCTGTTCCTCTGCATCTGACTATACCCCTGACAGGTCTGTTTTGTCCCAAAAGGAAATGCATTTGGCCTGTTTAGACTCGTTTCATTGACAAACAGTACAGAGAGCAGCTATGTGCCTTTCTTCTATCATACTGCTAATTTTAGAGCCGGGTTTTTTCCTGTGCTTGGGTCTGTTTTAAAGCCAGGGAGAGACTGTGGGGCGCCAGGATGTCCTGTCACAGGACGAGGAAACGCCTGCTATTACCTGTTGTCAAGCGGACCAGTGCTGGGGTGAGGTGGGTGGGCAGGGGGAAGAAGATGCTAATGAAAGAGCAAAGTGGATTGACTGAGGAGGCTGAGAAACCTTGGCAACCAGCAGCAAACTCAAGGGAGGACTCCCTGTCTGCCTGTGCTCTCACTGGGTATGTGCTCTTCATCTCTGGGCACCGGGACCATAGTCAGCAGAACCCTGGGCTGGTAAAAGGACCATCCCTCCCCCTGCAAGAACCGCAGTTCTGAGCGCCCCTTCTCGGCAACGTCAGGGGCAGCCGTGCCAATCTACTGTTTTCATGGACTGTCAGCAGGCTCATCTGGTGTTACCCTTTTATATCCACCCCATATGCACAATGGCATCCTGCTAAGGGCTTTCTAAGCCTGATTTTGCTTTACCTGAAATCTGGAAAAATTCCTTCATGACCCTTATTCCACGCCCTCAACACTGCTCTCCGAAACGACAGACTTTCCCCTGTGAGAGCAGCATGCTGTGTGTCTGTCATGGAGGCAGGTCCTAAGAGCTCAACACAGTTAAGAGATATGCCCACCGAAGATGTGGGGAAGCAAGGAGGGGAGGAGGCTCTCACAGTTTTTCTGCCACCATGACGCAGCGCCACAAGGTCTGTCTTGTTCTTTCCACTTTCTTTTTCTCTCATTCTCCTTTTTTGGCTTTCTGTGGTAACTAGCACGGCATAGGTTAAAAAATGCCAGGGTTTTCCATTGTCTCCCACCCAAGGCCCATTAGTGCCGATCAGTTGGCTGTCAGCTCAGGAAGATACAGCATACAGAACCCTCTCAGCAGTGCCTCGAGCAACAGTGCCCTCATGATCCCAGCAGGAGGGTCTATAATGAGAAGCTAGACCTGCCAGAGTCTTGAGCATTTGGCTCCTAACTTTGGGGCTGAGTGCTGTTGTTCTGGCCTCTTCAAGAGGTCCATGCATATGGAGGCGCTGTAAGATCATGTTCCTCACGCTGTGTGCCTGTTTCTGTTTCCTCTGCTCTACACTGGAGTGGCTTCACAGCTCTGCTTAGGCATCTCAGCACTACATGGCTTTTGAGGACTTCTGAATTCTTCAGGTGTGCCCCAGCTGGAGTGCTGGATCTAGCACAAGTCAAGGGTCCCACACCTGGCCCTGCCTACTACCAAGTCCTTGTTGACTCCCTTCATCCTCTTTCACCTGAATATGAGGCGGGGCGCATGACCTTCTTTTCTGATCCATAGGTATATTGTCTTCAGGTCACCAGTGCTGTTATCCTTCCCTAAAACTCTGTGGTGACACGCACCCACACTGAGGAGATACCATCCCCAATGTATGTTCTCTGTGTTCTTTAGTGCAGAACCTGGGCTCTCCTGCATGCACGGGGTGGGTGAGCTATCCTTCCCTCTAGAGTTGGTTAATTCTGCATGTCTTGGGTGCCAATAATTTACTAGGATAAAGTTGTACATCCAAAGTGCAATTCCTCTGCCATCATTAGAGCCTTGCTGCCCAATGAGTCCACTGTGAGGGTACGACAAACAGGGTCAAGCTGGTGAGGTCATCACTACCCCATAGTCATGCCAGTGTGGCACTACTGATACATGCAAGGGCATATGGCATCCTCCCTATGGAGTTCCAGGCTTAGAAAGTTCTACAGTTTGTTTCGGGAGCCAGAGAGATGGGAGTTGAAGGTTTCAGAAAGTGACAGTGAATGTGTAATCCTGAAGGCCATGCTTTGCACTTGAATTCTTCAAAAGCTCCTCTTCTACAGCCATTACCATTATAGTTTATATAACCCATTTCCAATTCTCTTTGAACAATGGCAGTATATAGCCAAAAAAAACCCCACACCAAAACAACAACAACAAAGGCCTAAACATGGCATATAACACCAATTTATTTTCCTGATGCCTGAGGCATCCAGGGAGAATGTGGGTTGTGCAACTTATTTCGTAATTAATTATTCAGAACTGCCTTTATGGTGGAAGGAAGCCAAGACTTTCTCTTTTCCAACATGTATGTATGTATGTATGTATTGTAATATATGTGTATTATGTTCTGGTAATTGGGCCCAGGACTTTGTGCATGTAAGACAAGCACTTTACCACTGAATTACAACCTCAACTATTAAAAAAGTAAAACAATTCTTTTCGTTTTATGTGTTTTGAGATGGAGTCATGTTAGGGGGCCCAGGCTAGCCCAGAGCTCTCCGTGTAGTTCATGATGGCCTGAAACTCACTATATAGTCCAGGCTGTCCTGTCTTCTAAGTGGTTCCTACAAGCATGCATCGCCATACCCAACTTAAGTCTTTGGCTTTTTGAGACAGTCTCTTGTCATGAAGTTCAGGTAGGTTTTCAATTTGCTATAAAGCTTGGGTCAGCTTCAAACTCACAATACTCGTGCTCCCTCCTGAGTGCTATATTACCTACATGTTCCATCAAACTTGGTGAAGAATTCTCCTTTTATGGAAGCTTATCAACAAGCCCAAGCCCTTCGTGACACAGTTTTGGTTCTCTGAAATTGGTAGGTGCGTACTTGCCCATTTCTGACTCCTTGTACTTTGACTTCCGCAGTTCAACCTTTGCAAAGCCCATCTACAAAGCATGTTTTACTTCACACACTTATTAGTCAATGGATGTTAGCAGCCACCAAGACCACTTTCAACACGGCTCTGGGTTGTTCTTTATCTCTTGGCTCAGCCGGTTTTGTATCTGGTCAAAACTGCCAGAGGTCAGGCATGGTGGGTGGCGCATACCTTTAATCCTAGCACTTGGGAGGCAGAGGCAGGTGGATCTCTGTGAGTCAGAGGCCAGCCTGGTCTACACCACAAGTTCAGGGCCAGCCGGGCTACACAGTAAGACTCTGTCTCAAAACAAACAAATGAACAAACAACTTCTCCTAACAACAACAAACCAAAAACTCCCCACAACTAGCTACTAGAGTCTCTCCCGTGTCATGCGTGCTTGTTTCCTTTATCCTGTCCTGGTAACTGTAAGATTTCTTTTAATGGCAAGACTTAAGTGCACACTCGGCTGTTTACCGTTCTCGAGGAGACTGATGCTGCTAGTCTTTACAGAGTTAGTAAACACGAACTGAAATGGCGTCTTAGGAGCTGGTGGGAGATCTGATGTTTTCTTAGACTTGCGGATCTTGTCGTGGCAAAGTATCCTTGGCTTGGACTTTGCTTGGTC
Source organism: Bramus lutescens (assembly GCA_001685075.1). NCBI lineage: Eukaryota > Metazoa > Chordata > Mammalia > Rodentia > Cricetidae > Bramus > Bramus lutescens. The sequence goes on along the minus strand of LOEQ01000114.1, from coordinate 50,966 downwards.
GGGATAATTTCCTTTTCTGTGTTCTTTATCTGGTCTCAAGCATTACTCTGCATCCTAGCTATGCTTCATCTCCCTTCCCTGTCTTCCTTCCCCAGCTGAGTCATTTGGGAGCTTGAGAAGAACACGATCCCTTACTCCTCAATGCCTCAGATCCTCCGTCTAGAAAAAAACCATTTGGATCAAAAACTCAGCTTTATGTCACGTAGTGCTGGGTCTTTTAACACAGGGATTCAAGGCTAGTGATGAAAGAGATAGGGGCCTGGCTTGTTCCTTTTCCCTTGCTGCATACACATGCTGGACACGCCGACCCTAGCGGTGTCTGCGACTGCCCCTTTGTCAGTGTGCTTGTTAGAATCCAGTCATGTTCCCGCTAAGGCACAGGCACTTGGCTTACTCAATTGCGGAGGAGCACCAGAGGTCAGCCCCAGTGTCTTTCCTCTGATGTCACCTGTGTATATGTTTGACAGTCATTCCAAAAGGAAGACCTTGTGACAGAAGCTTAGGCCCCAGGAAGAAGGCAGGAAGGAAGAAAGAGAGGAAAGGGACGCTCTCCACTGTGCTGGAATTCACACCGCCCTCCTCTGGCCATCACACAGGAAGAGGCTGTTTGCTTTGGCAACGGGACTTCATAGAGATGGAACCGATCCCATGTGCAGAACACAGCACTCGCAGAAGCACTTCCCTTTGGGAGGTTTCTGGGCAGGCTGATTACATCACTGAGAATCTGGGGGAGAGAAGTCTTCAGGGGAAAGGACACGGAGGAGAAAGGGAGCCTTCTTTAGGGACTAATTTAGTTTAGGGGTAATGAAAGTAGAACTCCAAGTGAAAGCCAACCTCAACTTACTGGTCCATTTCCTTCCACCTAGGCCTATGTATCTCAAGCATAGGAGATCCACAAGAAGAAGCCAGCCTTATTTCAGAATAATGTCTGTATTGCAATATTGCGGAGTCAGCTGACTTCAGGTGCTTTCTCACACAGAACAGGAGCTCGTGTAGTCATGCATGAATTCATGGAGCGACACATCTCTGCTTTCCCATGTTTTCATTTGCTTTTTATTGATTACAATGGAAGGGGTGATTCCTTTGTATCACCCACCTTAGTCCATCTGTTGGCTCAGGGCAGGACTTGGACTGCAGCTGACTGCAGGAGCAGCAGGATGCTAATAGCTATGCCCGTTACAGTGTATCAGGTCCCCTTTTGCAGGACACATGACCCTGGGCTGGCCTTGATACACCTAGCTCCCCATACTGAGATTACCTACAGGGCTCCCCCGTGTTGGGAATGAACATACTGTTCCACTTCCCCTTTGTCTGTATGTGTTCTAATGTGGTCAGAGTTGATCTATGATAGAACTGAAGCTCATGCTGATCTTTATACAGAATGAGCCACGTACAAAACATTTGCTTTTGTTTGAGAGAGGTCTCTCTATACATAGCCCAGGCTGGCGTGGAACTCAAGGTCCTCTTGTCCCTGCCTCCCTAGTGCTGGGAGTGCTGCCCCCACCACATCAGCATCCAGTGTGAGACTTTACTAAATAGTTATGCTTTTCCACAGGGGACAACCTAGAATTTCTACTTTTTTTTTTAATATGAAAGAGCAAATTGCACTCTACTGAGACAGGTGAGATACCTGGAACTGAAACTCATTCAATCCATCCCCAGGCTACAGACTGCTGTTTTTTTTTTTCTTTCTTTTCATACAGGGTTTCTCTGGGTAGCCCTGGCTGTCCTGTAACTCACTCTGGAGATCAGGCTGGCCTCGATCTCAGAGATCTGCCTGCCTCTGCCTCCTGAGTGCTGAGATTAAAGGGGTATGCCTTCAACTGCCTGGCTGTTTTGGGGGACAGGGATCTGAACTCAGATCCTCATACTTGCATTGCAGGTATTTTGCCAACTGAGCCATCTACCCAACCCAAATTTACAGTTTTTATCTTCTAACTTATATTTTCAGGACACAGAGAGATATACCAGGTCTTTTATGCACATGCAAATTTACATTTCTTTAATTATTTATCAACACAATAAATGTTCTTCCATTTTACATGGTGTTCCTGGAAGCAGATCCATTCTCTGAAACTTTAGTTTGTGTATATGATAAATAATATAGCTAGCCATGGAAACAATGTATTATTAAACTTACACACATACTATGCTGGGGCTAAGGAAAGAAAGGAAGGGCTGCAGATTGTGCTTAGTGGTAGGGCACTTGTTTAGCATGCACACCCCACCCCACCCCAAAAAAGGAAAGAGGAAGGAAGGAGGAAAGGAAGAGAGAGAGAGAACTCAGCAAATTAACAGCTCAGTGTCAATGTGTCTGATGCTGGCAAATGTCAGGCAGGTAGAGGTGCTGTTTTCTATCCTGCATCTTATGCCTTCCCCAGTGGGAAGGACACTGGCCTGTCACAGTTAGTATATGCTTAGCTCTTAAGATGTTAGGGAACAGTAGCCCTGCAGAGAACTGCCACGGAACTGGGAGGCTGGTCTGGTCTACTGCCTATACTGACTTACTGACTGTCAAAGTGTTCCTGTTTTTTTTTTGTGTGTGTGTGTGTGTGGTAAGAACCAATCAAACACAATCTTTGGGAGGGTAAACCTAGTTCTTATCTTCCTAGGATAGATACCCTTGGTAGAACTGTAGATTCATTATCCTGTGAGCTCCAAGGCTAATGCCTAACATGGTCCTTAGGAGACTCGGCAGGTGGTGGCTCTAGTTAAGGGAGACTAATTCTGATCATCCTTTAAGATCAAAGTGGCTAAGCACTGGTGGCTTATGCATTTAATCCCATCCAGCACTTGGGAAGCAAAGGCAGGCACATCTCTGTGAGTTTAAGGACAGCATGGACTACAGAACAAGTTCCAAGACAGCCAGGGCTACACAGAGAAACTCACAGAGGTCCAGCTATCTGACTCTGTCTCCTCAGTGCTGGGATTAAAGGTGTGTGCAACCAATGCCTGGCAAGAAAATTTCTTGTAAGGGGTTACCTCCAGATCCTTTCTGTTTACACAGCAGTGATGCAAACCAACTCCAAGACACACAAGGGGGTTGTGTGGATATTTGACCCTGCGTGGTAGCTCACCCTGAGGCTGTGGCAGCCAGTTAGTTCATCTGTTACATTTTGATGCTGGATATTATAGATGTAAAGTTGAGGCCACTCAGCAAAAACGTAAAATCTTGCACCTAATGTGTAGTGAACACGTGTGTGCAGGTGCACTTGCCTGTATGTGTGTAGGCTAGAGGATGACTTCGGGTATCTTCCTCTACTGCTCTCTAGCCCTTTTTAAAAATATCATCTTGTGTGTATGTACAATGTGTGTGTAGGAGTGTGCATGTCACAGCACATGCATGGCATGCACGGAGGCCAGAGGACAATTTCTGTGGAATTGGTTCTCTCTTCCGGGGATTGAATTCCAGTGGTCAGGTCATATCAATGGGCAGTAAGAGGCTTTACCCACTGAGTCACCTCACTGGATCCTCCATCTTATTTCTGAGACAGGATCTAAAGCTGGGGCACTGACACTGGATCTGGAGCTTGCCCTCTGGGTTAGGATGGTTGCCTAGTGTGTGCTTTTCTCCTTCCCCAGGACCGGCCTGTCTCCATCCCTTATAGTTACAGGCTCACACTGTCAAGTCTGTTTCTTATATGAGTTCTGAGAATCTGAATTAAGGTCTCTGTTTGCATGGTAAGCATTCCACCCACTGAGCCACCTCTCCAGCCCTATCAAAATTTAAAAATGTTTCTTAGCATTCACAGACTAAAAGGGAAACTTGGGAAAAGGAGAGGAGGTGCATAGGCAGTAGGTAGCAACTGTCTGCTGATTAGCCATGCTTCCTCCTCCTTGCCCACCCTCTTGACATCTTTCTTTCTGCTTGGTCTTGCTTCCTTAGGCTTCATACCCTTCCTTGTTCCAATCTCTTCTCAGCCTTGACACAAGAATACAAAGATGGCATTTGATGGCTTCTTACCATACCAGGAGGTGTGGGCATTGGACTCTGATTTAAAAAAAGAAAAAGAAAACAAAACAGGAACACTTTGACAGACAGTCAGTATAGGCAGCAGACCAGGCCAGCCTCCCACTCCCATGGCAGTTCTCTACAGGGCCTCTCTTCCTTAACAGCGTAAGAGCTAAGCCTCAGTTCCAGCCTCTTCTGAGTCTTGACATAAGCACAAACACTCCTCTGGCTGTTAAACACGTCCAAAGACATGAGAATGAGGACAGTGTGAAAGCACTTCTACACGCATTAGACATAACACCAGCTCCAACTGCTTACTCTACTAACATGAATGTCTGTAGCATGAAGCCTCACTCTTCACTGGTAGGGAAGTTGCCTCTAGTAAGCAGGTGGTACAATGGGATACAGTGTGTGTGTGTGTGTGTGTGTGTCCCGTCTGTCCCCTAGAACTCGCTTTATAGACCAGGCTGGCCTTGAACTCAGAGATCCACTTGCCTTTACCTTTTGAGTGCTGGGATTAAAGATATAAACTACCACCTTTTCGCCAAAGCAGAAGCTAAAGCGAAGGCCTTGAAAGCCAAGAAGGCAGTGCTGAAAGGCGTCCACAGCCACAAAAAGAAGATCCACACATRGRCCACCTTTCCGGRYYRCCAAGACCCRGCYGCTACGAAGGAAGGCAGCCTAAATATCCCCAGAAGAGCAKYCCCYGGAGGAACAWGCTTWACCACTATMCCATCATCAAAWTCCCCCTGACCACCGAGTCAGCCATGAAGAAGATAGAAGACAACAACACACTTGTGTTCATTGTGGACGTCAAGGCCAACAAGCACCAGATAAAATAGGCTGTCAAGAAACTCTATGACACTGATTTGGCCAAAATCAACACCCTCATAAGGCCCAACGGAGAGAGAAGAAGGCATATGTTCGGTTGGCTCCTGATTATGATGCTCTGGATGTTGCCAACAAAATTGGAATCATCTAAACTGAGCCCAGCTGGCTAATNGAAGGCCTTGAAAGCCAAGAAGGCAGTGCTGAAAGGCGTCCACAGCCACAAAAAGAAGATCCACACATCGCCCACCTTTCCGGCAATCCAAGACCCTGCAGCTACGAAGGAAGGCAGCCTAAATATCCCCAGAAGAGCAAGCCCAGGAGGAACATGCTTTACCACTATGCCATCATCAAAATCCCCCTGACCACCGAGTCAGCCATGAAGAAGATAGAAGACAACAACACACTTGTGTTCATTGTGGACGTCAAGGCCAACAAGCACCAGATAAAATAGGCTGTCAAGAAACTCTATGACACTGATTTGGCCAAAATCAACACCCTCATAAGGCCCAACGGAGAGAGAAGAAGGCATATGTTCGGTTGGCTCCTGATTATGATGCTCTGGATGTTGCCAACAAAATTGGAATCATCTAAACTGAGCCCAGCTGGCTAATTCTAAATATACACTTTTTCACTATTAAAAAAAAGATATAAGCTACCACACCCAGCTTGGAATGCAAATTTTAATAGCTCTTCATGTATGAAAAATCCCACAAATCAACATGGACATGAGTTTTTTTTATTTGTTTGGTTTGGATTTTTTGAGACAGCGTTTTTTTTCTCTGTGTAGTTTTTTTTTTTTTTGAGCCTGTCCTGGAACTTGCTCTGTAGATCAGGCTGGCCTTGAACTCAGAGAGATCCGCCTGCCTCTTCCTCCCCAGGGCTGGGATTAAAGGCGTGCGCCACCTTCGTGAACTTGAGTTTTAATAATTTAGAACAAGATGGGGGAAAGCAAACTTTTTCAGCTTTTACTTTGCGGAAGGTGCAATGAGGATGAGATAACCATGGCCATATTTTAGAAAAGTCAAAGCTACGATTCCCCCGTCCTTCCAGTCTATCTCTCTTTGCTCTGGGACCACACGGGGCCCTCATGATTTTGTTCTCCAAGGAAAGCAGTGGTGGTTTTGTGAGTGAACCGAACGAACATTCACGAGACTTGCAGAGGTCAATATGCAGGGCTGTAGAGCAACAGCGGGGGCTCTCCTTAGCAGAGCTCTGGGAAGGAATTTGGGTGAACCTGAGGGGCTAGTGTTTGACCGAGACCAACTCTAGTGATGGGAGAGTCTGGCATTTTGCATACAAGAATGATGGATCCAGCTAGATGGTTGGAGGGTGTTGCTGGGGAAGAAAGTGGCACTGGTCTGTGGTAGGGGCATTATGGGATCCCTGTGTCCTCCTCCCTCCTCTCATACCCTGTTTCTTCCTGCCCTTTTCACTCTTGCTCCTACAGCTGAGCTGAGCCCTATAGCCTCCCAGACCTAGCGAGTCCCTGCAGCTGATTCCTGGGACCAGCTTCTGGGCAGCAGCATAGTGGAGCCTCCACCACCAAGACCTACAATCTCCCAGTGCTGCCTTCTCTGTTGTGCAGCTGTGTCCTCCTCATATCCTAGCTGGCACAGTCTGGGCAAAAACTGAGATGTTCCTATTATCAGAACCAACAAGTCAAGTCTTTGTCATTCCTTAAGGAAAGAATTAGTGAGAGCCAGAGTACTCACGAGGATGATCAAGAATTCAAGGCCAGCCTGGGCTCACAGTGAGATCTAGTCACAAAAGCAGAGGAACAAACAGTAATCAAGACAGTTGTATCAAACCGGACTTTCTGAATGTGGCTGACAATGAAGGCTGACTGAGAAGCCAAGGACAATGG
>LOEQ01000114.1:33793-44242 GCA_001685075.1 Bramus lutescens | reverse complement strand
CTTCCCACAGGGCAGGGAACCCTGACTGCTCTTTGGTCTGGAGAGGGAGGGGGAAGAGGAGTGGGGGAGGGGAGGGAAATGGGAGGAGGGGAGGAGGTGGAAAATTTTAATTAAAAAAAAAACAGTTGTATCACTCTTGACTGTTAACCAGTTAGCAGCTCCTGGCTCATTCCTCTTGCCCCCCTTGTGTAGTGTCAGGTTAAGAGGAGGGAAGGCACAGAAGGAAAAACAGCAGCAGAGCACAGGCAGGTGGCGGGGAGAGGGAAACTCTTTAGAAGTGAAAGGAAACCAAACATCTCAAAACCGGACCTGAGTGTTTGGGTTGAAGCCTAACCCCAGCCCCTGGCATCCATATACCCAAAGAGTCTGGAATGTTTTTTGTTAAGGCTTTACCCCAGTCATTGGCATCCATATACCCAAAGTGTCTGCAATGGTTTTTGTTAAGGCTTTACCCCAGTTGCTGGCATCCATTTATCCAGAGTCTGGAATGTTCAGCAGGAAGTTCCATCCCAAGCACCCTCCCCTGGGAGTTATCTCAGTCCAGACTCCACCCCTGAGAAAGCCCACCAAACAATAACCCCTCCCCAGAGATACTCAAGACCACTCCACAGGGTATTTAAACTGACCCCCCTCTAGAGAACAAACATGTGGTTTTCTGGTCTTCCTTCCCCAGTTCCTCTCTGGGGTGCTCGAAAGCCATCTGGGAGCATTGGTACCCATTAAATTTGGGCTTTTTCTAATTCGGTTTGCTTTGATCTGATTCTGATTAGTGCGTCAGTGGAGAGGCTTATTGGGGTGCAGAAACTTTTCATCGAGCCAGGCTCCAACCTGGCCGTGCTTGCCAGGTGTGGGCTCTAGGTCACCCTGATCAGAGGAGAGGGAACATCTGCTCCCTTTCACAGCAGAGTCATGGGTATGAAAACTCCCCAACAGGGATTTAAACCAACAAATGCCTATCTGTTTCCAGATAAAATTGAAGAACTGTTTTTGCTTCAAATGAATTAAGCATTTATAAAAAGTCAGAGGTAATGGAACTCAGTTTAACAAAATGATGGTTGGTTCTGTCTGGGGCTGGGAAGGCTGCCTGCCATGTGTGGGGACTGTAGAAGCCATACTGACCCTGAAGAGCACGCCTGATGCCCAGAGGTTGACAGGAGAGGACCCTCTATTGTCTTCTCCTGCAACCTCCCAGGTGCAAAGGGCAAGAGATAAGAAGGCTGACACAAGGTAGCTCAGCCCCCATCCTAGGTGGTCAGCACTGAAGGACAGTTGCCTCCTGGGGACTCAGATGCAACCTACTGACCTATTTTCTCCTCTCTGTAGGCTTCGTGCTGGTCATCGGACTGGTGACCTTCTACAGAATTGGCCCTTACACCAACTTATCTTGGTCTTGCTACCTGAACATTGGTGCCTGCCTTCTGGCCACCCTGGCGGCTGCGATGCTCATCTGGAACATTCTTCACAGGAGGGAGGACTGCATGGCACCGCGGGTGATCGTCATCAGCCGTTCTCTCACAGCACGGTTTCGCCGTGGCTTGGATAATGACTATGTAGAGTCTCCATGCTGAGAACACCTTATTGGGACTTTCTCTATGAATAACCAGTGTAACGTCATAGTCTAGAAACCAACAGCCTGTTCCAGGCCCTGCTTGTGCAGAGGTGTGGGGCAAGTTTGGATTACCTATATATACATATGTATGATACTCATGTACATGTATTATGTTACATATGAATATATTATGTCTATATGTCATGTGTGCCACCCTATTCTGACACAATCTTCCTTGGCCAGCACAGCATGGTTTCACATCATGCAGGTTTAAAAGGTGGAGACTGGAAGCTGAGGCAGGGAAGGAGGCAGTGTGGGCACCTTGCTCTCCACCTCCATTTGGGGTTAATTTATTCTGCATCTACTAAGATGGCATCCCTAATTAATTTTATAAAGCAGAACATCCAGGAAGCTTTCCATGAAGGTCTGATAATCCTTGAATGAAACAGAACTTATAACAGGTGGTAATGGTTTTACGCCAGAATCAGGTCAGCAGTGTACGTTTTACTCCTGATTATTTGTCTAAGTTAAAATAAACAGAAGCCTCTGAACTGTGTCTACAACTTGTGTTCTATAAACTCCATCCATAGTTGTACATTTTTTCTGAGACTTTTGTGGGATGACTTAAAAAGGGCTGAGAATACCTCACTAAGGATCCAGAGGTGGCACATACCCTAATTCATGGAGACGTCCACATCTGTGAAGTCTACATTCATGCACTCTGAAAACTATGGCCTGTCACAGCAGATCAACAAACAGAATGGAAAGGATGAAATCCGACAGCTTTTCCCAGGAAAACCTTCAGTCTCTCTCCAGCCAGGGCAGGGTAGGTACTGGATACCTCCAGAGGTCATATTGCTTTCAGACAGGCTGGATTCCTTGTCTGTGCCTTCCCAGAAATATGTACCTCTAGGGTTAAAAAAGGCCCACAGAACCCAGGGCTGCTTGACCATACCTGTGATCAAGGTCCTGGTGCACCCTTGCTAGATAGCTCCTCATGGCCAGCAGGAGGCAGGAGTCACTGCTGGCATTTGCATCAACTGAAACTGGCACTATCAGAACATGAAAGCCGGGAGTGAGGTGCTCTCCTCTAGCTGCCTTTCCTAATAAATGTCAAGTTTGTTGCTTTCAGACTTCTAGTGACTAAAGTTGATCGGTTTAAATTCTGAAGCCCATCCTGTGCCAAAGCTTATCTTTAGTCAGAACAAACAGTGAAATAGATCGGCACCTTACACACATAAAGAGTCTGCTAATGACAGGTAAGCATTTATAGATTGGCCATATGTAACACACAGCACACTGTGTAGAAATGAGCAAGTGTGTGTTCACTATAGTACACAGATTCAAGCATTTAGCTATGACTTCCTCCCACTTGTCTCTTTCTATAAAGCATTTTTATTTCTAGTCATACACTAATACTATGTATGTGCCCATACACATTAGTATTGTGTATATGCCTATATAAAGTATATTAAAGGTCTAAAAGTGGCCCCAGTCAGCTTCAGACTTCGATTACGTCCACAGTAAATGAAAGTTATCCAGGAAAGACTGAGCTATGATATTCAGCCTTGCTAGAGAGCTCCAAATTAAATGTCTATATGGCCAGTGTGGAAAAACCCTCCCAACTGCAATAAAACTGGACCTCAGTGGTTGTCAATGACAGTGGATGAGGGTTCCTGATATCCTGAGAAGTGCAATCTGTGCTGCAAAATAATCACTGCATGTAAGCTGAGGCAGGAGTTCATTCCAAGCATTTCTTTTCCTTTTTAAAAATATATAATTTATTTCTGTTTTATGTCCATTGATGTTTTGCCTGCATGCATGTCTGTGTGAGGGCGTCAGAAGCCCTGGAACTGGAGTTACAGTCAGGTGTGAGCTGTCATGTGGGTGCTGGGAATTGAACCTGGGCCCTCTGGAAAAGCAGCCAGTGCTCTGAGCCATCTCTCCAGCCTCAGGCATTTATTTTTCACAGCTTTCCTTCCTTATAGCATAATTCTCCCATATTTTACCTTACCCTTTTAATGAAAATCTGTCAGAAACTCTTGCTAAGAATTTCTGAACTCTCTCAGAAATGGAGAACATATTTGTAGATACCCTTACTGGTTTCGTTTTTAAGACAGGGCCTCTCACTCCATCACAGGCTGGCCCGGAGATGGCTGCACAGTCCAGGCTAGCTTCATTATTATAGTAGGTCTCCCTACTTCAACTTTCTAAGTGCTGGGATGACCAGAACAAGCCAGCATATCTACATTACTGGAACTTCTTTCACAATTTGTTGTTGTTGTTGTTTTTGTTGTTGTTGTTCGAGACAGGGTTTCTCTGTGTATCTTTGGCTGTCCTGGAACTCATTCTGTAGAGCAGGCTCAAACTCACAGAGTTCTGCTTCTCTCTGCTTCCCAAGTGCTCAGCTAACTTTTTTCATAAAATTTAACTGTACTTCATTGATAGTTTTGGTGTTTATTTATTAATACTTTTGAGCAATATTTAGCACCTACAGAACTTTGGATCAAAGTACTCTGAACACTTTAAAATAAATGAAAATGATAAAATAACAGCCTACAGGCTCCTGGTACCACTGATACCAGGAGCCAGGCTTGCCTGCAGCATCAAACAGTGTGCCAGATCCTTGAGCTTGGTGGCTATTAGTGACTAAAAAAACAATTAAACACTATAATATGATCACAGAAGAGCTTTTAGCTTAAAATATAATTGATAAAGAAGGCACAAATTAGTGGTTAAGAGCACTTACAGCAGAGGGTCTGCATCCACATGATAGCTCACAACCATCTGTAACTACAGCCCCGGGGGGGCCAGATGCCTTCTGACTTCCTTAGGCACTAGGCACACGTGATTCACACACATATACACAAGTAAAATACTCATACATATAAAATAAATCTAAAAATAATTTTTTTAAGAGAAAGAAGGCATTAAAAAGGCTGAAGGCTGTGGGTAAGATGCATGTCACCTTGACACTTTAGTGAATGAATGCCTTACCTTTTGATGAGTTTGATAGATTTGAAAGCTTCATCCATGTCCCCAATGGTGACAAAGAAGCTGAAGTTGAGCATGGCATCCCGAGTAGGCTTGTCACAGTCCTCCAGCCCCACAAAGTCTCGTAGGGGTCTCTTGGCTACCATCTGAGGGATGCGGTAGTCGCCAGAATCCACCCTGTCTTCTTTCTCTATTTCTCCAGGCTGGAGGACAAAGGCCCCATATGCTTGTCAAGCAACATGTAAAGGCAATGCCTGCACCCAGTCTCACTTCTAACTTCAAACAACCACTGGGAAACTTATATGCAGGGAGGCATAGGTATATGCCACAGGCCAAATGGTTCCCCCAGGGTTCTGGAAAACCTTTAATGTCACTGGAATTGATCAAAGCTTTGGTCCCTTGTTTCAGACAATAGGTTGTCCAGGAATAAACTTGCTTTCTCAGTCTCTGATTCGGTGACATCAGAGTCTCACATTAGAAATAGCTCTTTCTGCTACCCTCTTCCTGTGTTTCATTCATCATGAAGACTTTCACCAGCTTTAAATCAAGTCAGCCACACATCTACCTCTTAGAACTCAAGAACACTAAACTGTCTGTCTGTCAGGAGGTGCTGAGGAGCCCATGGCCCCTGCTATGGCTCTTCTAGTGTGCTCAGCCTCTCATTTGTGCTTGGACTCTTTTCTCCAGGGCTGGAACTCCCTTCTCTCGGCAGGCCATTTGAACATTGCTATGTACTCACACTCTCTAGCATAAATTTGCCACCATGACTACTCAATTGGTGGTGTCATCCACCTCCTCCCCAGCTCAGCTGTCATGAACGATTCAGCCTCACTCTTCTTTCTGAGCCCACCTGGCAGGCTCAGGGAGAAGATCCCAAGGAGGAACCAACACTTGACCTGAACTCTGAATATCTTCTGAAGTGTATCATGCCTCACTGTAGCTGGAAAGCCCTTCTAGGCACAGCACAGAACATAAACACAGGTTCCGTTGAGGGAAGCTGGAGTATAGGTCCACAGATGGATACACACATATAAAATATACACATACATATATATACATATATATTTAATGACATATTATATATATATATATATATATATCACTACCTAGGTGACAGAAGAGTCTGGCTAATTTGTGCGCCAAGTTGGGCAATGTCCTTCACCTTGGTAACATCATCCTTGGTGTGATTCTAATGAGAACCCAGTTTACTGTGTGAGCATCCTGGGGTGCCTTGGAATTCCTGTTCTCTGTCTATTCACCATGCCTCCTTCTTTTAGCTCCTTGTTACTGATCTCTGAGGCAAGAATTGTTGTCTATGGCCACACTACCCTGCACACATCTGAACTTGTCTCATCTTGGAAGTTAAACAAGGCTTGGACCCCATTTGCCTTTGAACAGGAGGCAGAGACTGTTTATCCTGTCATAGTAGATTGGAATAACCAGGCAGTCACATGGTAAGGGTGCTAGGAACTAAGAGTATTGGACTTTCTCAGACCATCCTGGGATGTGTGGGCACTGAAAACCTGAGGGACAGGAGACTGCATGTTGTCAAGCAGGGTAAGAGCAGCCTTGAAAGGGACACAGTGCTTCTGGCTAGTCCTTGGTGGCACTTTGTAAGGTAAACTGATGATACTCCTTATATTGCAAACATGGGTCACTCAAGCACTCTGTACCTGGAGATCATGTGAAATGGCTGCACATGCCACAGAGACACACACCAGACTAACAGCCAATGGGCTCCTGTCACACTTCACTAAGTCACATAGGCCAAACAAAAGCCCTAGCCTTCCAGAAAAGTATCCTGTGTAGGCGAACAGGGAAGGTAGGAAGTGCTGGCACACACACAATACAGCAGGAAAGCAAGAGTCTCAGAGATGGGACAAAACCAAGGTGACAAGCCAGAACCTGGGATTTCATACTTACGACAGCACCATATATGCCTCTTCTGTGGAATAGCAACTATGAGTGCAGTCACAGAAAAGGAGACGAGAAAAAGAAAACATGCATAAATGTGTGGAAGAAACAGAAATCCAGAATATAAGATTAATGTGGAAAATTCAACAGGAAGAATTTATAAGAACTTTCCAAACTTTCTGTTTTCAAATCAAAGGGAAATTACACCAAAGAACACAAAACAAGATTGAAAAATGCCAAGAAAACATCAGTCTGGTGGTGGAATTCTATTTTAAAATAAAGCAATTAAGGACACTGCACTGACAGAAAAAGGACTCCCAGAGCTCAATCACACGAATACCTTCCCAGCCATCAACTCCATTTTTAAGGCACATGGAAGTGTAACAGACAGACAGCTTGTGCACCAGTTTCCAGCAGCTCCGCATCACTGCTGCAGAGGGTAACTTGGAAAACTGGAACCAACTGTCCCTGATTCATTTTTATTTAAAATGTGTGTATCATTATATACGCATGTTTGCAGATCCTAAAGCTAGAAGTCCCATAAGGCTGATCGCAATGGTCACAAATCAAAGGGCAGTATCCACTGCCACCCTATTCTCTAGTCTCCTTTTAAAGTAAATCACAGCTCTGGTAAGAGCTGAGTGTGGCTTGTATACTTGCGGCTGTCTAGCAGTTAACATGAGAGTTTCATTAGCTTATGTGGTTACGTGGAGGGGACTGCTCACAAGATACTGGTTTTTACTCTGCTCTATCTCCCTGTGGCTATCCTATGACTCACTTTTGGCTACAACAGGCATGATTGGACACACATGTAATCCTAGCAACCTCAGCACTCAAAAGGAAGAAGAACTAAGTGTAAGTTTAAGGCCACCCTAGGCTACTTAACTAAAACCTTGCAAGAAAGAAAGAAAAAAAGAGGGGTGGGGTTAGAGAAATGGCTCAGTTGATGATAGCATGCACTGCTCTTGCATAGTTCAGTTCCCATTACCCAGGGAGCTCACCACCACCTGTACTGTTTCCTGCCTCCACAGGCACCTGCACTCATCCCCATATAGACACACACACATAAAATTAAAAATAATTTTTTAAAAAATAGGTTAGTTTCAGACAATAAGAATAGCACAGGGCTCATTTAAAGACTGTACATCACCATATGGGGAAAACAAGAGACCTAGGTAAAAGGTAACAGCTGACACCATAGGTCCCCTCTCCCCACCTTTTGGTGTGACAATGAAGGGAGGACGTCTACATTTTCCTAGAAGGTCGGGGTTCCAGCTCGATCTTTAGTTCAGGGTATCAAAGCAGTGCCAGCAGCTGCAGCCCAGTGACTACGGAGCTCCTGTGACTGAGCTTTGACACCACAAGCCCACTGGGCTCCTGGGTGGAAAAAGTCCCTCAGTGTGGTAAAACATGGATACAACAGCGTGAGACTGCCCGGACTCCGTTTCTTTTGTCAGTGTGTCATCTGAGAACCACAGCCCAAATGGATCTCAGGCATGTAACATACGTAAGTTAGGATGTGTACTAGTGTTTACTGACCCCATTTTTTCAAAAAATTATAAAGAACCATGTGCATGTACCTCATTCCTATCTAGGTTATAGAAGCTTCCTGAGTAGTGACACCAGCTACCTCACAGTGATCACCTCTGGGCTGGGAGCAGGGAGACTGGTATTGTTTGTAATTCCTAAATTCCTTAAGATGAACATAGGAGTAATTATTCTAAAAACTCAGCTAGAATAAAAGGAAATGACAAAGGCTGAAAGACCTGTCATAAGAAGGAAAGTCAAAGCTGGGTGGTGGTGTCACATGCCTTTAATTCCAGCACTCAGGTGGCAGAGGCAGGTGGATCTTAATGAGTTTGAGACCAGTCTGGTCTACAAAGTGAGTTCAAGAACAGCCAGGATTGTTACATAGAGAAACCCTGTCTCAAAAAAACAAATAGAAAAACAAAAACAAAAAGAAGGAAACTCAAAAGGGAAGAGCCAAGAGTCACAAGACCATTATCACGTTCGTCTGTCCTGAGAGCAAAGACATGTCCTGTGAGTTTTCCCAACACCGGAGACATCAGTGCTTGCTGAATGTCAGATAATTACTGACAGCTGATGGCAGACCTGATCTCATGAGAGGTGAGCCTCAGAACCTGGATGACCAGCTCAAATCTCAAGTATGCTAGAGACACATGGAAGAATTTGCCCAAGGAAGGGAAAACAGAGGATAATTGTGCAGGTATCAGGGATTCCCACCTTTTTTGTGAAGTAATAATGAGGCACTTCCATTCCAAGAAGGTTCTGGTAGATAGCAGGCCGGGGGAAGCAGTCATGGAGCAAGAAGCCATGCTCTTCAGAAGCAAAGAATGACAAAATCAAAACATCTTCCTGAAAGACACAGGACAATGTAGCTTGGTTTTAAATTTAGCAATATAATTTTCTTCTCAGTTTCTTTTCACGGTGTATGGTCATTATGTTATTTCTGGCAAGGCTTCCCAAGCTTTTTATCTACCCCCTTTGAAGAATAAGGCATCCAGCCTCTCCCATATGACTGCACTTAGCCTGTCTGTGACTAACAGACCCCAGGAGTGACTAACCATCAAACCCATCTGAGTTCATGAGGGAAACACAAGAGTGCTTGCGTTTTTTTTTTTTTAATTCTCCCTTTGAGTTTCTTTGCTCTGATTTAAAACTCATCAAGGAGCCAGGTTAAGCCCAACACCTGGGAGGCAGAGGCAGGTGGATCTCTGAGCGAGAGGCCAGCCTGGTCTACACAGTGAGTTCTATTCAGAGCTACATAGGGAGACCCTGCCTCAAAAACACAAAACCAAACAATGACAATGTTGACAACCAACCAACAAACAAAAACCCCTCTCCTCTGCTCTTGAGAAATACAGAAGGTACAAGAGAGAGCCCAAATGTTATGTTGCCTCTGTTGCATGTGAGCAGAGTAAGCTGCAGCAAATGCTGGGAGCACCTTCCTATCTGCAACTGTTTCTTAAAAAGAGGACACAATACTTTTCCTCATTACTCTAGTGTGAACTCTTAGAGCTGCACATACCATCATCACAAAAAACATAACCATTTGATCACATGACCAGTACCAGCTGCCCCTAATTATCTTTGCTGTGCCTATTATCTCCTGGGGCTGTCACACTGACCATCCGGAAAAGTCCTCTGGCAATGTGTCCTTCATTCCAGTGATACAGAAGCCTCTGTGGCTGAGATTCAAGGACAGGATTTGCTCCTGGTATTCTCAAGGTTTCAGATTTCAGAGGGTCTCAGGGGCAGACTCTCATCTGTGAGAATGCCTCCAGCAGGAAGATAAACCCCGAAACTATAGAACGGGCTTCCCCATGCCTACTTACTTGGGAGTTGTGCATGCAAACTGCTCTGAGAGAAAGGTGGGCTACAGGGGCACAGATTGCCTGGATTTTAGGCACATCTGACATCTTGCAAAATAAAAGGCTTGGGAAGTATCAGAGTCCCAGTTCTTATGTGGGTTCTGGTCTGGAGCTAAGAACACATCTACATGGAGGTTGATCCACAGAGGTGGGGGAAATGAGGAGGGCAGAGGCAGTGACGGAAGACAGCTGGTGAGAGGTGAATGGGGGTTACAGCTCTACCTCAGACCCAATCTCAGCACGTGCTAAGGCAGTAGGGATAATTCACATAGAGCTCTATAAAGAGCTCTGCCCATCTTACCAAAAGCAACCTACAGATTCAATGCAATGCCCAACAAAATTCTTCACAGACCTCCAAAGAATGGCCCTCAACTTTATATGGAAAAGCAAAACACCCAGGATAACCAAAACAATCCTGTACAATAAAAGAACTTCTGGAAGCATCAAAATCCCTGACTTCAAACTCTACAACAGAGCTACAGTACTGAAAACAGCCTGGTATTGGCATAAAAAGACAGGAGGACCAATGGAACCGAATAGAAGACCAGGATATTAATCCACACACTTTCGAACACCTGATTTTTGACAAAGAAGCAAAAA
>LOEQ01000114.1:5804-17259 GCA_001685075.1 Bramus lutescens | reverse complement strand
GACCAGGCTGGCCTCAAACTCACAGAGATCTGCCTGCCTCTGCCTCTGCCTCCGAGTGCTGGGATTAAAGTCATGCACCATCATGCCTGGCTAGTTTGTTTTTTAAAAGACTTTTTTATTAGATTTTTTTAAAAAAATACCAATCCAAATTCCCCTCCCCCTCCCATTCCCTCCACACCTTCCCACCCCACCCCCTCTAATCTTCATTGCATGCTTTTTCTTTTTTTTAATAAATGATACATATGGACATTCAGGATGGCTTAAGCTGTCACCAAGTCCCCTTGCTGTTCTGAATTGCCCTAACGACCCAGCAGGCAGTTCTTTTGGCTACATTGAGAATCCTTGTCTAACACCCTCAGCCCAGCCTTGGTAGTCACCTTGGTGGCGAATACTCCACTGATGTGCATGTCAGTACGCAGGCTGTGTGTGCTTCCCGTGGACAGGAAAGACACATTGACTAAGCTTGGGGAGATCTGCACAGCAGCTACTTGCTGGTGGAAGTGGGACGACATGGCTTGCTCACTGAGGATGGACACGGAGTCAGTGCTGCTCACTGCCAGAAGGTTCTTCCTGGAGCCCCACTTCATTACCAGGTGGGGGAGAGTCAGATGCATGAACAACAGGAGAGACACAGTCAGGAAGTATATAAATGCTCCCTATGAAAGTCTAAAAGCCATTCCTTGTTATTTAAAAAAACAACTTAAAAACTTAAAAAGTAAAATATGTACTTTGTAGGAACATTTTAAAATGCTAATAGGCTTAAGTTGTGAACTGGCAGGCAGACACCAGTGTGGCTGTTCTACCCAGGGTCTGCTCTAACTGCAGGGCATCTGCTAGGAATTTGACATTCTGATTATGACATATTCATATTTATTATTTTCTATGAACTTATAGGCAATTTAATTTAAATTTAAATTATCCAGTAGTCTTTTGCTGGTGAGAAAGAAATGTTAGTTTCCTAGCTTCAATCTGAAATGTTCAGTTCTCAGAAATAATTAAGAGCCATGTAAAAGATCAGAATCGTATCAGAAATTGTATGGCCAGAAAGGTATCAGAAGTAGCTGTGAAAAAAATCCAGATGATGTTGGACTCAGCAAAGACTTCAAAGAGGCTGCAATAAATATGGTACTTTTTATAAGCACCCTACTGCAATACTATGATGATTCTGTCTCATCAGATAGTGTCAACAAGAGACAAATTAAAAACAAAATGCTCCCAAGAAATGAAACTGAAGCCGGGTGGTGGGGGCACATGCCTTTAATCCCAAGACTCAGGAGGCAGAGGCAGGAGGATCTCTGTGAGTTCGAGGCAAGCCTGGTCTACAAGAGCTAATTCTAGGACAGGCTCCAAAGCTACAGAGAAATCCTGTCTCGAAAAACCAAGAGAAAGAAAGAAAGAAAGAAAGAAAGAGAGAGAGAGAGAGAGAGAGAGAGANAGAAAGAAAGAAAGAAAGAAAGAAAGAAAGAAAGAAATGAAACCGATATTTATACAGAAACCTGCACTCATGTTAACAGCAGCCTTAGTCATAACTGTTCCAGAGTAGAAGCAACCCAAAGCCCATCAGCAGAAAACTGTGGTCTACCCATGGAACGGGGAGGCCAGCCATAAAGAGGAGCACTGACACCTGCCGTGACATGGGAGAAGCAGGACATCGGGGAACAAAGTCACAAAGACTGGATTTTATATGCTTCAATTTATTTATTTAGTTTCTTTGTTTTATTAAATTCATTTATTTTTCATCCTGACCGAAAGTTCCCCCTCTCCTCTTCTCCCATCCCCTCCCTGCCCCAATCTAGTCCTCCTCCAGGAGACGAGGTTTTCAAAGACAGGGCTCTCTTCAGTCTCAGCTGTCTTGAACCCCCAGAGACCCACCTACCTCTGCCTCTGCCTCTGCCTCCTGAGTGTTGGGTTTAAAGGCGTGCACTACCACCCCCATATAACCCAGGCCGGCCTCATGCCTCAGGTTTCTAAGTATTGGAGTTACATATCTATATGTTTTGTTAGTATTATTTTTCTGATGCTAAATTGAATAACTGATTTTTAAAAAGGGCTCCAAGTTAATTATGTTCTATCTGGCACAGCTGACGATGAGAGCAGCAAATGTGCTACAGAGCTGGACTGGACCTGTATCTGTGTGATGTTTCCTTCAAGCTCAGTCGGTGTTTGAAGGGTCCACATGTCCTTGCCCTCCACCGCCCTGCCACATGGGTACTTTGGCATTTTTTTCCACAAAGCTACTCGCCCTTTATTGGTCCCAGCTGCCAGGAGACCTACAGGTAAAAGCAAAGCACATGTTACTTGTGGAGAAAGATTTTAAAGGTGCTGGTGGATGCTGTCTTCTGTTTCCAATCTGCCTTACTCAGGCTGCTTCCCCAGTGCTCCACTGGTGCTGAGTGCTCAGCAGGGGCTCAATGACATGCTGATTCACCTGCTAATTTTCTGTCCTTGGTATTGGCACACTCTGGCATTTGTAAACTTTCCCTAGTCCACAAATATTACCCATACCATCAAAGGTACAGGCATTGATGTATATACCGTTAGACTCTTTTGGCCAAACCTTTCAAACATTATGTAAAATAAGAAGGCTTTACTGTCACTTGTTCATCTTTGACTGATAAAAACAACTTTCTTTTTTAAAAAACAGTACCAGCTGGGCAGTGGTGGCACACTCCTTTAATCCCAGCACTCGGGAGGCAGAGGCAGGCAGATCTATGAGTCTGAAGCCAGCATGGTCTACAAGAGTTAGTTCCAGGACAGCTAGGACTGTTACACTGAGAAACCCTGTCTCAATAAATAAATAAACAAACAAATATATAAAAACAGTACTTCACTATGTAGCCTTGGCTGGCATGGAACTCACAATATAGACCAGGTTGGCCTGGAACTCACAGAGATGCACCTGCCTCTGCCTTCTGAGTGCTGGGATTAAAGGTCTGTACCACTGTACCCAGCTTCTATTTCTGAATAGGCTCTAAATCTCACTATAACTTTTTCTGTCTTGACACAATGCTTGAAGATGTTTCTATTCTTTCCATGTCAGGTCAAGAAATCTCACCTTTGAGCCGAGCAGAGGTGGCACACGTCTTTAATTCCAGCACTTGGGAGGCAGAGGCAGGCAGATCTCTGTGAGTTCAAGGCCTGCCTGGTCTACAGAATGAGTTCAATGACAGCTAGGACTGTTACATAGAGAAACTCTATTTCAAAAAAACATGGAAGGAAGGAAGGAAGGAAGGAAGGAAGGAAAGAAGGAAGGAAGGAAGGAAGGAATCTCACCTTTGGCTTTACAGAAACAAACACAGTTTATATTCTCTCCTTTTTCAAAGCCAAACTTCTCCTGTGGGCTCAGTATGTAATTCTCCCCTTGCTCTAAGTCCCAGAATCTGTAACAGAAAGAGGAAGGACTTGTGAAGGGTTATATCAGTGCCCACCTCTGACCTGACGGTTGTGTAAAGCCTGGGAACAAAACTCAAGCTGTGCTCTTCAGACTCCCAACATGAAACAGAAACATGATGTGATATGTTTACAACTGGAAGGGTGGCTACTAACGGGCAGTTCATATGTGGCACTACAGGAAGACGAGAACATGGGAGTTCTAGCTACACACATAACAGTGAACATTATGCTGAACTGAGTGGCCAAAAAGATACCAAAATGCCTATTTCTATTTATGCCAGTTTTAATAAACTATGCAGAACTAGGCTCGGCAGGGTACTCCTGCAGTCCTTGTTACTTGAGAGGCCAAGGCAGGAGCACTGCTTGAGTCCAGGAGCTGGATCCCGGCATAAAGAAACAGCAGCACATGACCCTATATAAAAAACAAATTTCTCCCAAACCAGGCAAAGTGATTCCAAGGCAGATGTGACATAGCCATGCTTCCTGAAGGCATGGGAGAAAGCAGGAAGGACAGCTAGGGTGGGTGCGGACTCCTGGGGTCGCCACTGTTTAGTGTCACAGACCTGTCTCATATGTGAAAATCCACCACACTGTGCGTCGTCCAGTGACTGGCATGGGAAGTCGGGCTCTCACCTGAGCACTGGTTCTCCGACGGCCGTGACAAGAAGGCTGCCCTCTATCAAAGTGATGTCTGCCCGGTGACCTGTTTTCCCACTCAGCTTTACCTGCATGCACGAAAGAAGCACAAGGCTCTTGCTGAAATGCCTGGTGAAACTGTGTTAGCCTGGCATCTGGTCTTCAGTGACATCACTGAGATCCACCATGGGGTCACAACACAGGGCAAATAGTGGAATGGAGAGTGGGCCTTATTTTTAAGGAGTTGGGCTGGGGAGATGACTCAGTTTAAGAGCATTGACTGCTCTTCCAGAGGACCAGGGTTTGATTCCCAGCACCCACATGGCAGTTCACAACCTTTTGTAACTCTAGTCCCAAGGGATCCAATAACCTCTTCTGGCCTCAGGGGGCACTAGGCACACTCATGGTACACAGACAAGTGTGCAAGCAAGACATCCATACACATAAAATAAAATAAAAATTCCACAAAGATTTAAAAAAGGGTGTATGGGCTGAAGCAAACAGCGACTTACACATGAAGAGATGTCTCACCTAGCGCATGGTAGGCATTTCTAGAGTGAATACTAAACACTCTTGCTCTGTCATGACTACACTTTAGGGAAGGTCTCCTATTCACATTTTGTGCAGAAAACAAACTTTCCCAGAGCCCAGCAACCAGTATGGAGCTAAACAGGTACTTGAAGCAAGATGCTATGAGCTATGGTATCTCTTCCCTATCCCATTCATAGGCTGAAACACCAACTACCTGTGTGACTGACTACACATGCAGATAGGGCCTTCAGAAGGCAATTAAGGGAGGATGGTGTCGTCTGAGAACAGATACAGCAGACAGCGCTTCCTCTCACTTTCCCTCAAGCTCATGTGTTCTTTCTCCTCCTCTCCAGACTCCATGTAAGGACACAGGCAGGCCACTCTATGTAATTCAGAAATCAATCCCCCAGCAAGAACTAAACTGGCCTATTTGAACTTCCTGCTTCCAGAACTGTGAGTTAAATGTCTGTTGTTAAACTATATGTAAGTGGCTATTTGTCAAGTTGACTCAAGCTGACTAAGACACTTAGTTCATACAATTCAAGGACCATTCACATCTGTGTTACAGGATACAACAAACTCTCCAACCTAGAGGAGTATCTGTAGGGAAAGTATGGCATTCTTTATGGTTTATGGATTCTCATAATCGAGACCAGCTGGGCATTCTAGTTCACATCTATAATCCCAGAATAGCCTAAGGCAGGAGCATCAGGAGTTCAAGGTCGGTCTTGACTATTTAGCAAGTTTCAGGCCACCTCAGAAACCTGAGACCTTATCTCAAAAAAATAAATAATATAAAATAAACAAACAAAACAGAAAACATGCTGAGAGTGGTGGTGCACACCCTTAATCCCAGCCCTCTTTGTGAGTTTGAGGCCAGCCTGCTCTACAGAGTGAGTTCTAGGACAGCCAGGGCTACACAGAGAAACCCTATCTTGAAAAAAAACCAAAAACAACCAACCCGCCCTCCCAAAACAAAACAAAACTGATAAAAGAAACAAAAGAGAGATGGAGAGATAGCCCAACATTTAAGGGCACTGGCTGCTCTTCCAGAGGACTTGGTTTCAACACCCAGGACCTACATGGTGGCTCACAACTCCAGTTTCATGGGCTCCAACTCCCTCTTCTGGCCTCCGTGGGCACCAAGCATATATGTGGTATAGAGACATACAAGCAGGCAAAACACCTACACATACTTAAAGAAAAAGAAATAAAAGGGGAGCAAAAGACTAAGAGGGGCAGCGAGCAGCAGTGTACTTAAATGAACTGTACAGGGTATACAAGTGACCTTTATCTAGGGGCATGTGGCACCAGATGCTTTTCTAGTGGACAAACATGAAGAGAGTCTCAGGGTTAACAGGACAGCTGTCTTTGATGGACATCCTGGTATCTTAAAAACATTACAGTTCAGCCAAGGTAGCTAACATTTGCTTACTGCATAAAACAAAGTAAACACCTACAGTGGCGAACAGTACATGTGAAAGAATATGGAACAGAACTGCCATTGTAACAGACACCAGGCAATGTCACCCCCAGCTCTGGGACAATAAGTGAGCCTCCTTAGAACATTCATACAGCTGGAAAGTGGGGATGTTATCTCCTGTTCTACCCAACGCTGTGTGGAAGTCCAGTGAGATGCTGAAGGTGAATTCCCTAACGGAGAAGTACACGGACTGGGAGAAAGCCTAGGTAGCCATGATCTTACCCACGCCTGTTCAGAGATACTGGAAAATCTTCCATTTTCCTCACTTACCCTGAATAGCCTAGAGTAAGAAGTGACACTCAACAGCTAGGCTACCTGCTCCTTCAAGCAAGTGACAGCTCTTCAGCCTTGCTAACCAAGGCAGAAAAGACAATCAAAACAGGCAAGAATCCCAGGTCTTTAGCACAATGCAGTAGCCCAGCTGGCCCAGCACGTTGGTCCTTCACCTACCTTCATCACTTCTTCCACCTCCCCATCAGGAGTCACCACATAGAGAGACAGGAGGAGGTTCTGTGTAACCACCACCAGAGATTCTCTCTTCTCAATGTAGAACAGCATCTGGATGGCGCTATCTGTGGATGCCACCTGGGCAGTCTTGCCTTTTTCATCCATATAGTGCACTGTCCCTGGGGAAAGAAGTGGCTCCTGGCCCATCTGTCTTTTCAATGGTACCCATGAGCAATAGTCTCTATCTACTTAAGTATGCCCTGACAATAGGCCCATCATCTATATAAAAACATAAGACATCTGCCACAATGTTTCTCAGGATACTGTCTCTGATATGATCCCTGCGTTACTGACCAGGGTAGCTGTCTCTGTGGATTCCTTCCCCACTACTCTCCTGGATGATACTGATTAGCATCCAGCCCATCTGATTCTGTAGTCTCGCACTGCTCCACCATCCATGTTCACAATCTTTAGGTGTATTTTTTCATTGCTTTTATTTGTTAACTTTTATTTTATGTGTAAGGCTGTTTTGCCTGCATATATATATGTGTACCACATGCACGCAGTGTCCACAGATGCTGTCAGATTCTCCTGGGACTGGAGTTATAGATGGTTGTGAGCCACCATGTGGGTTCTGGGAGTCGAACCTGGGTCCTCTAGGAGAGCAGCCAGAGTTCTTAACCACTGAGCCATCTCTCTAGCCCTAAAGATTTGTTTATGTATTTTATATATATGGGTATTTTGTCTGCATGTATGTCTGTACTCAAGAAGAGGACATTGGATCTCACCTATTAGAGAAGGTTGTAAGCTGCCATGTGGTTTCTAGAAATTGAACTCAGAGCCTCTGGAAGAGCAACCAGTGCTCTTAAACACTGAGCAATCTCTCCAGCTTTCTCTAGGGGTATTTTTGCCTTCCCTATATTGAGACCCTCTCTCTGCCCGCAGGTCTCATGCCATTTGGTGTATCATTTGCCATCCTGCCTGGCTCTCTCTCACTTTCCCTCTTTTGTCTTTCCCAGCTCCTTAATTAACTCTAAACTTCAGAAGTCAGTACCATAGCAGTTCCTTCTCCCCACCTAGACTCCTCCTCTTCCTGCCCTGCCCTCAACAACCACTTCAACACTGCCCAGCACCATCTGGTCAGCCTCCTTTGTTCTTAGGTGTCTGAGTGATGGGTGAGTTCCTGGGATTCTCTGCCTCATTTCTGAAGTTCTTCAAGAATCTCCACAGAGGACCTTCTTGTCCTCAGTATCATCTTATTCTCCATGGATAACTTGAGTTCTCATTAAATGGAAAGTTCAAAGTCATCTAAGTTAATTTTAACAATAGAGATTATGGAGCAGAGCCATTAGACAATAAGACAGTAGACACTAATATATTCCCCATCTTCCACAGAGGGGAATTAAAGCACATAGACAATCTTGTAACCTAACACAACACACACATCTTGAGGGATAGGCAGAGATCTAGATCTGCATCTTCCATCCTCTTCCAGGCTACTAGCATTCCTTCCACCTCAGCTCTCTATCCTATACCCTTCTCCCTGCCCCATGGTGATGCACCCACTTGGATATTCCCTCTGGGACTTCCTTATGTCCCTCCACACTGGCTCTATCTCTTTATCTTCTAAAATGAAAGGCTTTTCCTATTCAGAAATTATAAACCCCATGACCTCTTCCAACATCAGCACCTCCCTTCTCAACCCCATGTACCTCCTGTGGCTCTCATTTCCTGGGCCTCTGCCAGGTACCAACCTCACTGTCACTCTTTCTCATTTGCTTCAGGATGCATTTGTTTCAGTGCTGGTAGGGAAGTGTCTACTGTTTATACCAAGAATAAGTGATATTAAATCAACAGACAGTCAGCATGGTGATATAGTTATAATGTCAGTACTCAGGAAGTGGAGGCAGTAGGGCTCCAAGAGATCAAGCTAGGCAAAAATAAAACCAAACAATACCAGGTAAAAATATAATCAACAAATGGTTCTTAATAGTAGTCTCTGTGAGGGTTAGCTGCAGGCCTCAAGGGCAGACTGTCACTGTTCTGATTATGCTTCATTTTTAAGAACCTGAAACACATCTGGTATACAGCAAGTACTTGATGATTATGTAGACTGATAGCCTAAAATCTCTTGGTTCCCACGATTACATCCCAAGTTGCTTACCATCCATCAGACTGACAAAAAAAGACAGCACCTCTTGGGACCCCGTCTTCAGGAAACTTCCAAAGCTGCTTTTTCTCCAGTTAAACATGTCCAGGGCTTTCTCATCACCACTTACTGCTGCCTTTGCCAACTGAACCAGATCCCTGAGAGTAAAGGATACAGCAGTCAAGGTTTCTAGGATCCCTTGGGGCTGGGACAGGAGCTATGTACCCCACGCCCAGGATGAGGGGAGAGAGAAGCAGACAACATGGGCTTTATACTTACTCTCCTGGAGGGGGTTGCCGGAAGATGCAATGGGTGAGTGGTTTCCCATATTCATGTTTCAGGAGTGGTGTCCCCTGTACTCGGCCCCGCTGGTCCAGTCTCCACAGGAGCAGGACTCCAAGCTGCAAGAAGCCCACAACATGTGTAAGGAGCACATCCTGACAGAATCACTGGTTGGAGGTGACAATGGAGTAGCACAACACTAGCAATTCCTTGTTTAACATCACTGTACTCCAGGTGCACCGTGGAACAAGTCCTCTCTGTGCCCTCCTCTTCCTCACTCCTGGAGAACACCTGCCATGTGCTTAGAAGACACTGCTAATTTAGAATAAATTTTGATTTACAGGAAGATTACAAAGACAGTACAGAGTTCCTAGACATGACTCCAGTTTCCCCTACTCTATACTATAAGGTACATTTCTTAGAGGTAATGAGCTAAGGCTTGGGATATAGCTTGGCAGTAGAGTGCTTCCTTAGTACACACAGGCCTTGAATTCAGTCTCTAGCATTCCCAGGGGGAAAAGCACTTGTTTGGAATTAATGAGCTAATATCTATATCACCACCAACTAAGTCCACACTACTTTCTTCAGAATTCTTTAGTTTCCTTTACTATCCCTTTCCTGTCCCAGGAGCCTGCCTAGGATTCCACATGATATGAGCAGTCACGTCTTCTTGGGCTCCTGTGGGCCATGATTTCCCCGGTACTGCTCAGGTACAGGGCAGGGCACTGCTCTCCTGGGATTTACCTGACGTCTTCCCCATAGCTGGATAGGGGTTACAGGTTTGTTGGGGGAGGACCAGAGAAGCTGTTCCCTACTGGAAGGTCCCTACTGTGAACACAAGTGATCACTGTGATGTTGACCATGACACCTTGTAGAGGTCTCTCTTGCCCATTGTAAAGTGACTCTTTTCCCTCCCTTTCTATGCTATATTCCCGAGAAAGAAGGATACAGTATGCATTTCTGGTTTAAGGGTTGGGAATCAAGGATGAAGTACCTATATAAATTATTTGGTATTCTACAACATAAAAGATTTGTCTTTTTCCTATTATTTGTTTAGCAATAAGCAGATATTTATATCAGTATGTACTCTTACATACTTATTTCCTGCTTTGGTTATAATCTAAATGCTGTTTATACTGTTGTTCAGACTGTCCTAGCTCTGACCCCAGATTGGTGAGTGCGTGCATGTATATGTGTGTGTGTATGCACGCATGTGCGCTGGAGAACAAGTGTGTTCAATCTGGAAGTCATCAAAGGCTCAGATAAATTACACAAGGCCTATGTAGGTACATTACATAGGGCCTAGGGGCCTACATTAC
The DNA here is from genome assembly GCA_001685075.1 of Bramus lutescens. Classification (NCBI taxonomy): domain Eukaryota; kingdom Metazoa; phylum Chordata; class Mammalia; order Rodentia; family Cricetidae; genus Bramus; species Bramus lutescens. Next base: position 7,019 of record LOEQ01000114.1, on the reverse strand, counting down.
TCCCGTGCAGTCTCATTAGTTGTGGGTTCAGTCTCTGTGAGCCCCTATGAGTCCAGGTTTGTTGGTTCCGTGGGTTTTCTTGTGCTGTCCTTGACTCCACTGTCTCCCACAATCCTTCCTCCCCTCTCCTGCAGGATTCCCCAAGGTCCGCCTAATGTTTGGCTGTGGGTCTCTGCATCTGTTTCCATCAGTTGCTGGGTGAAGCCTCCCTGATGACAGTAGGGCTAGGTATCAATCTATGAGTATAACAGATTATCATTAATGAGCCTTCCACCTTTGTGTTATGAAGTAGTTTGACAATCTCCTGTGAAGTTGAATAATTCAGGATCCTTACATTTCATCATTCTCATCTGGACAAGATGAAGAAACAGCTAACCACATGGATTACTCAGGCATAAAACGAAACTCAGGTGTGAGCTGACTAAGTCCCTTGAGTCAGAATATTCAAGAAAAAAATGTTTAATCTTTCTCAGAAAACCTAACATTGTGCTGGAACTAATTTAATTATGAACTAGAAGGGGAAGATAAGGTATAAAGAATGAGTGAACATCCCTCACTAGGCTTGATCCCGGCAACTTCTCCACTCTTCCACAAGTACTGTTTTTGCTCACCAAGGGAAGCAACAGAGAACAGCTGAAACCAGAAAATATATACTTAATCTGGGGCCAGCAGGCTGTCCCATTCATTTGGCAGGAGCCCAGCATTTCAAAAAGACAGACCTTCGTTTCCTTCTCTAAGTCCAGACTTTGGGAAGGACACTGAAGCCACTTCACACCAGCACTGTTACGTGTACCAGCCGCTAGCATCTGAGGAGGAGGCTGTCCCTAGGAAGAAAAAGCTCCAGGGATCTCACTACACGTCCATTGCTCTAGAAGAGCCTAGAACGCCACCATACAGCCCAGTACCTCTTGCAGAGGTCAGTGTGAGGGTAGACATGTGACAAGCCAGTCTTTAATCAAGCTTTTGAGGAAAGCTACTGGATCGCAGCGTACCAGACTCCCTCCTGTGTGCAACAAGCAGTACAGTCTCCCACACAGACGGAGCCAGTGTTCCTTTGTGGTCATACTGCCTACAGCTATACTGTATTAAATAAGGAAGAAGGACTAATGGGGGTGAGGAGACAGCAGGAGCATAGAGTCGCCCTTAGGAATGCTAATTCTAGCCTGGCAGTGGTGGCGCATGCCTTTAATCCCAGCACTCGGGAGGCAGAGGCAG
>LOEQ01000113.1:523388-538608 GCA_001685075.1 Bramus lutescens | reverse complement strand
CGGTGGTCTGGGCTGGACTGGGAGGAATGGGCTTCCTCTTTTCCAGCATTCTCCGGTTCTCATCGCCCCGCCTCTACTTCCTGTCTGGTTGACCCACCTATACTTCCTGCCTGGCCAATCAGCGTTTTATTAAAATACATGATTGACAGAATACAGACAATTCTCCCGCACCAGGTATTGTGCTAAGTTTGTTTCTGAATCACATCAAAGTGGTTGTTTGGTTAAGTATTCTAAGCTATCAGCATTATGTTAATCATTTAGAAAATACTCAATTGACCAAATGTTTCTGACCTCACTGATTATGTTGCCATTCTCCAGACATAGCCTAAATAGCAGCACACTCCCATCATCCAGATTCTGTAAGTATTCTGGCATCTCCCCCACTACCAATGAAATGATTAGGCACAAGTATGCAGCATAAAAGGGAGAAAAACAAGAAACACGTGTGGTGTTCTCCATGTGACATCTACTATTAAGAGGCTGATTGGTATCTGTGCTCTAAGCGTGCCCTCAGCAGCCAACCATGGAATCAGCAAAGTGAGGAGGAGGACCAGGACTGATTCAAGGGACAGAATAATCACATTCTTTCTTCCGAAAACCCAAACAAGCCAAGGTTAAGCCAGTGAGAAAGTATATAGATAAAAGACAAAAACCAAATCTGTGTTCACTGTGACATGAAACAGTTCCTGGAGACTCTGAGAAAACTTACAAAGACTCCTCACAAAGCAATTGAATAATGAGCGAGATAGCATCAACAGCCTAGATCCAAAATGAACCTGAGCATCATAGGCTAGTAGCTCATTATCCTAAGAGGGTTCACACCCTGCCCCTACTTTTGTGTGAGCCTTCCCTTTTTCCACCAGCAACGAGGGTCAGAAGTTAGTTTTGCATAGGAAAGCAGTAGAATAAAAACTGACTTCCCCATGGTGGCTATCTGTAGGAGGAACCCAGGGGTATGGGCTTTCATGCTGTCCAGGTTTCCTGCAATGAGGGACTCCAGTTGTCAGGGAGGTGTCTGGAATAAGACAGTTCTGTGTAGAAAGTAGATGGTGATGATGTTGGAGCACAGAAGAGCACAGAAAAACTACCAGGGCTGAGACAGTAAGGCTTGACAGTGGCCATTTGAAAGATGAGTTCCCAACTACAGCACCACAAAGGAAGAGAATAGAGCTGTAGTCATTAAGACTCCATGAAAAGCTTACATTAGAAAAAGAAAACAACAATAGCCAAACAGTGTCTTCAAAGTCTGCCTGGTAGCATTTCTGGTTCCAAGTTTACATTTCATAAGATGGGTGTGTACACTGTGACACTTAGCACGAAAAGAGGTACTCAACCTAGTGAAGACACATCGTACTGAAGGTGATAAAAGTGGAGGCTGGAAGAGAGGGACAGCCAAGAAGACAAGACTATCCAGTCTTGTCTAAAGATCACATGAAGGTCAAGTTCAAGCTTTAGTGGTTGGTAATATGAGGAAGTGAGTTGGCTTAGTGATCCTGTCCATATTTGGAGTGACTGGTGTCTACATTAGTCAATCTGAAAACAATCTAGCCTTATTCTTTCTCTGTGAAGGGTTGAAACACTCACTGGGTGAGCTTCCACATTGAACAACAGTCTCAATCCTTCCTCACAGGGCCAATGTATGTACAGACTGTTCCCTTTCTCTCAGATCCCCAATGACGTTGCTTCAGTGACCTACTTGCTAGAGAAGGCATTGAATTAGTAGCTGCCACATGGAATCTATACATGTTAACTCTCAAAGATGGCTGGGTAGGAATACCTTTATTATGAGTAAATATATTGATTTGTTGTTCAGCAAAAGAGGTCTCCAATTTTCTGTGGTTCGCTATTTTATAAGCATACAGACAAACACAAACACACACATATATATATAAAACATATATTTCTTTGTAGTATATATGTGTATATATATAAAGATATAGATATATATCCTTCTTATGAGACATTTATACTAATTGTTGGGTGGGTTCTAATTGCTTGCCACTTTACCATTGCTCTACACAGTGCTACTGAATGCTAAGCAGTAGATATGATTTAGTCCCTGGTTGCAGGCAATAGCAGAATAGCTTAGCTTATAGTCCACTCAGGTTTGCTTATATGTGAAGATGCTATCTTGTCAGCATTTGGGTGTTTCTGCCAAATCACAAAGCTATTGAGTTAGCAAGGGCATGTCCATCAGGTGCTATTTCTCTTGCAAGCTTCCCAGGGAAGTTATCTTAATGTAGAGCATTAACAACAAAGAAGGAAAGAAAAAAAAAAGCTGTTTGTTCTTTTTTTATATAAGTATGGATATTTTGCTTACATGTATATCTTTGTATATTTACATATTTGTATATGTTCATGCTATGCCAGGATAGGCAAGAAAAGACAGTCAGATCTCTGGAGCTGGAGTCATAGACAGTTGTGAGCTACCATGTGGGTACTAGGAATCAAACCCAAGTCCTCTGGAAGAGCAGTCAGTGCTCTAAACTGTTGAGGCCATCTTTCATGCCACAAAATGGAACTTTTTAAATTCTTTTTAAATATACCAATATATAGAATGCATTTGGAGTAATGGTATTTCAAAATGTGGCCTGCGAATAGCTAACCCTGCCCTGTATTTCTTAGTAACCCGAAGAAACAATTATTAGGAAATGGTCTCCATCCTCTGAGAGTGTGCCAGCCTTGTCTTGATTTTTCTTTTAATACTGTAATACAACATCATGACTAAAGCAACTTACAAAGGAAGGCATTTAATTGTGCTTGTGATTTCAGAGGGTTCGAGTCCATGATGGCAGAGCAAAGGCATGGTGGAAGAAGAGCCAGCGGCTCCCATCTTGATTGGCAGGTTGACAGACAGGGAATGTCTCGAGTCTTTGGAGACCTCAAAGCCGACTTCCAGTGACACACCTCCTCCAACAAGGAATTAAGGCCACACCTCCGAATCCTCCCAAACATTTCCACCTCCCGAGAACCAAGTTTTCAAACATGAGCCCTTGTGGGCATTCTCATTCTAGTACTTCCAGATGATCCTCTTGAGTCTGAAACTCAAAGTTTCAGTCACTTCTACCAGTAAAGTCTTGCTCAACCCCATCGGCTCCAAGAGTCTCAATAGTCTCTTTCCCCTAGCTTCTACCTTTACAGAGCCATTTTGGCACACATGAGAAAGCCAAGGTCAGGCTCTTGTATTCAGGTACTTGGTGAATGGGCTGTAATTCTGAGCTCATTTTGTTTTGTTTTGGAGGAAATTTGATCTCTGTACCTTTAGTTTCTCTTGCCAGACATTAGCATTTCTTGAAAATGTTCCTGATAGGCTATTGTAGCTTTGAAAATGGAGCAGAAAATTTCATACATTGGCAGTTAGGGATTTTTATTTTACTATCTAAAAAAAAATCCCTCCTTTTAGATACTACACTGCACTACACTAAGTGTTGAACAGAGGCAAAATCTGACCATTGGAGACAGCAAGTGCTGATGTAATACCATCCTACATCTGAGGTCTTGGGATAGTGACTGAGCCCAAGTGATGAATTTCTTTCAACCCTGAAAGCAGTAAATGGAGTCATAATCTTAGGGATCTATTAATAAGACTCAATTAAGTAATGATGTAAGGAGTTTAGGGCAGTGCTTGGCATCCAGTACATACACAACAAAAGGCATCTCTTAGAACTATCAATTGTCACCCATGATAAATGCCTGCTATTCATGGAAGGCGTGATACACTCAGTTTCATGCAGGGGGCAGCTTCATCTGTCCTGGCCCCCTTGGGCAAGACACTCTTAACCACAATTGGCAGGTGGGGTCCTCTCATCCCAGATATCTATCTATAATAATGGTTGGCATGCTTCTTAAGTGAGGACTCTGTGAAGATAACAAGTTATTAGGTGCAGATGACAGGGCCCACCCAGTGGAATGAAAATAACCAAGAGGTCACTATACAGTTAACTCCAACATGTAAGATACAAGCATGCGGGGACTGTTCATGTCTCTTCTCATTAAAGAAATTACAGAACCCATTCTCCTTTTCCTATGGCAATCATTTTATTATCCATTCAGTTTTCCTTACATTTTCAATTGTATCACAGCTTTTCATAGTATATGACAAAATCTCATTAAGAAAATTCACAGGGCCATCAAGATGGCTCAGTGGGTAAAGGCACTTCCTGTCTAGGCTGAGCTAGATCCCTTAGACCCATCTGGTATGTAGAAAGAGAGAACTGATTCCAGAAAGATGGCTTCTGACTTCGACACATAATCCAAGAGATAATTTTAAAAGAAAATTTATTTAGCACATAATTATTCCAAAATAATTAAAAGTTAAAATTTTAAAGTCCAAAGGATTTTATAAAGGAAAAAAAAGTTTCCCATCAAACTTTTTTCATTATTCATAATTATCTCTCTTCACACACACACACACACACACACACACACACACATTTAAATAGCTTGGTGTGTTATTCTATATACTCTCTCTTCATAGCCATGTATGTATGTATGTATGTGTGTATATATTAAATGTATATGTTGATATGCATGCTTTCAAATAAAAATAATCTCATACTGAGCATGCTGTCCAATGGCTTCATTTTTCTATTAGAAGATCTTGGGTACCTTTCCCCTTTAGATCTCCCTAATTGTTTTTTAAAGTGTGTGTATACCTGCTTATGTGTCAGTGTATAGTGTGTATATTGCCCATGGTGGCCAGCAGAGGGCATCAGAGCTCCTGACACTGAAGAAATATGCTCGTGAGTCAACATGCGGGTGCTGGGAATTGAACTTGGGTCTTCTGAGAGATCAGTCAGTGTTCTTAACTGCTGAACCAATTTCTTCAGCACAGTACTAAACAGTGTACAAGTTAGACTGACCCATAAACCTAGCAAGTACATATAAATTTCTATTATCTCTGTCTAGTGTTGTTAATAATTTTGAAACCTTTGCTTAGAAGTCCTAAAGTAATATATGATTCCTTTATTAATGAGAGAATCTGTGAAATTTTGATATTTTGGTGGTTTGTATTTACTTTAAATGGGCCAGAATTCTTATATTCTTTATTCAACTTCCTCAAAGAAAATGAGTCATTGACCTTCAAGAACTTTTTGTTTATTAAATTAAAACTTTAATAATTTACATGACAGGTATGTTTTTCTATTGATATTGTTGTTTTACTTTGTTGACTACAGTTTCTATTGAACATAAATATTTGAATAACTTAGTTGTGAAACCAATCCATATCTTCAGTTACTACTTACAGTTTTCTGACTTTACTGAGATCTGTCATATTTAGTTCAAGAATATTAGGAATATTTTTGCTTTATTTATTTTTGCCTTTAAAATATTCAATTTAGTCTGTCTATAACTTGTTAGAAATAAGGAATATACATTAAAAATTTATTCAAATAGCTGCACAATTGATCAAACAATATTGACTATATACTGTATCTCTCTTTAATGGCTAGAAAATCCTTTTAAGAATTTAAGGATTAAAATCTTCATGTATCAATGAAAATATGCATCTGGATGCTTCATTGTACCCATGAAAATTCTAGTACCATTATTCTAATCATTTCTCTTTTGAAACATTTTAATGTTTTGGATGTTACTTGGTAGATTTTACTTTCTTAGACTGACTTCAGTTTCTTTTAAATAAAATTTAAAATAGTTTTTGTGAAAATTATTGTACATATTTTATTGAGTTTTTGAAAACTTACACATTATTTTAGATGAATTTATAGATGTATAAGGCTGACTGCGATTTTTTTAAAAAAAAAAAGAATAAGTATGTGCTTTTCAGCTTATTTTACCTTCATGTGACTCAGTAATATACAGTTTTACCTGTGGGTAGATCTTGCCCATTTCCTGCCGACTTGTGGGTGTTTTACTGTTCCACTATGCTTGAAAATGGGTGTTTGCAGTTAATCTTATCATTTGTGTTTGCAAGTTTTAGATTATTTTGCTGAAGTTTTAAACCACTACCCTGAGGAATTTCTCGTCTTGTTCCTCTCATGTTTCCCTACGCTTCTGTATTATACAAACTCATCTGCTTCTGGAATGTAGGTGGAGATACAGGTGTTTTCCATACAGATCTTTCACTGTGTCTCCATATTTGAGAGTTTTCGTAATAAGATGAGGAAAAACAAAACAAATCATAGTTTCTGGTTCTATCAGTCCACACTTTGAATGTTTCACTGTACCCACTGATGGTTATATGGGCTCATAAGGTATTGTTTATCAGAGGTTTCATTTGCCCAAACACTTATTAATGCTATAGCCTCTGTTATTAGATGCATTTTCTTATTTTGTATAATCCTCTCTACCTCACTTTCTTTTCCTCAGAGAAGGGCTTACGGGACTAAATGATTAGTGTTTATTTTAATTGCTGTATTAAAAGTTTTAGAAAGTAATCCATGTTTCTCTAAAATACTTTAGAATTGGTTCATAATTATATTATTTTCTGCTATCATTTGTAAGCCCATACGACACAAGATCCCCACATGGGGAGGGCACCAAAGCCAGTCTTTAATTACTGCCTTGACATTTCACGCTATTTTTGATAACAACAAAATCTGTGAGGGTCTAGAGATAATTAAAATACATCATTAGTGTTACCAGTTTATTGGTCAAATAAGTAATTATTTAAAATCTTCAAGATTATTAAAACTAACATCTGTTGGGACAATTTGGCAAAAACTTCAAGTCCTGATGATTCTCCACACATATGCAGCTAATTTTATTGCTTCTTTGCATCACTGCTCAAACAGAATGAAAAGGTTAACACTGGTTGGGGTTTTTATCTGAGAGAATGTACACACATGCCTCATTTAGGAGCTGATATTGGGTATTTGGTGCTAGCTATTTGCAGCAGAGCAGGCTCTTGGCTTGTATAGAGTTTACACACAGTCCTACCTCACAGACTGCTTAAGAAATCACATGCTTACATGGACACATGTTGCCATGTGAACAATCACTAGAAATGACTTCAGGGTTGGAAAAGACCCTCAGTTAACAGAGTGCCTACCCGGCATGCATGAGACCTTGCTTGAGATTCCAGCAGTGTTAAACTGGACATGGTAGCATTCCTCTAAGTCCAGCATTCAGAATACAGAGGTAGGAGACTAAGGAGTTCAAGGGCATCCTTGACTACATAAGTGAGTTTAAAGACACTCTTGACTCCATGAAATCTTGTCTCAAAAACAAAAGTTATATACATAACAAGATTATTTCAGTAGGACAACTTTCTTGATTGTCTCTGTTGGTGTGCTTCTAAGTCGTTTTTAAATAATAGAAATGTCTTTCCCAGGAGATGATAAGGCATATAAGGGACAAAAATAACTTCTTCCTTTTTCTTTTGTTCCTCTACTAGCCAGTGGGGACACTGCTTAGTACAGGGCCTTTTCAGAAGGTGGCTGTATTACTGACAACCCCTTTGGAATTTCCTTATTGCTTTCTCTAACTTAGCCCTTGTCAAGAAGATAACAGAACAGAATTCTAGGCCCCCCATTTTGTTTGCAAACTTCTCTGGGGATTTAAGAATACAGCAAGCAACATCTTTGGCTCTGGCAGTTGGTTCACCTCAATTCTGCTCACGAGAGAAAGGACTTGTATTCTATATGTGGTACTGGCCTCACACAATAGAATAGTATCTAGCACAATGTAGATGCTCAGTGTGTATTAGCTAAGTAAAGGAGTGACAGAGATCTCAAGTAAAACTTCAAGATCTCAAGTAAAACACCGTCAAATATGGGGTTCAATCTGCCCCCATTGCTATGTGCTCTCTTATAAACTGACCTGAGCCCTCTTGTGCTATTGGATGGTGAGCTACACTGTTGCTCAGAAGAGAACCCAGGACCCTGCCTTAACCCTGTAGATGAGAAAAGCAGGGTCCATGTCATTTCAAAGTCATATGCTAGCTTCCTAGTGCATACTCGGCCAAACTGAAAAAGACTCTGAGGTCAGAGCAGCTGCCAGGGAGACGTTTAGACCGGAGTCACGTGGAAAGGACACTATCCAACCTGTAACGTTGATTGCGGGCTGTGCAGTGCGCACCAGGTTTCTCTGCTCTTGTGAGCTGTCATCCATCCTGGGGTGGGTTTTGGTAATGCAGCTGTCTGTGAGCCATTTCTGCTCCTGTAAGTAACCCTGCATCCATACTCCTGTAAGTAACCCCTCATCCATACTCCTGTAAGTAACCCTCAATAAAATTCCTTCTCTCACCAAGTCAGACTTTGGTGGTGTGTGTACTTTGGTCTCTCATGGATTCCCAGTCTGGGGTAAGTAGACACGTGTGTTGCATCTTCCCAGGAAAAGCTTTATCACATATCAGCTGGCCAGGGAGGTCCATGCACTGGTGTAGGCACCACAGGTGAAGTAACTCTACAGGAGATGTTCAGTGCTCACCGACTATGACTAGCATTTTGCTAATCTTGACTTTGCTAGAGCAGAGCACAGGTATCTTCAGACAATAGTCTCCTATGTCTTAGCAATCCTGCTACTGGCCAGCCAGTATTAGCAAGTAATGCTATTTGTTTTCTTCATCCAGACACTTTAGAGTATTTCTTTTTGTCGGACCATCTTTAGTCAAGTCATGGAATAGTGAAGCCATCATAGTTCTTTATAAGGAGAAATCCCATCACGACCGTTAGGAAAGTGCCACACACGGGATTGCCAACAGTTCCACGGGTAACCTGCTAGATTTGCCTGAAGGAGTATGAGCAAACACTGTGTGTGTGTGTGTGTGTGTGTGTGTGTGTGTGTGCATGTGTATGTGCATTGTTAGGTGAACATAGGGCCTCCCACATGCTAGACAAGTCTCCTAAAACTGATCTATATTCCCAAACATGACCATATTCTTTTCTATGTTCCTTTTCTTTTTAACCTACAATGAGTTGATTTCAAAATAGGGTTGATCTTTCTTATAGTTTTGTTTATTTTACCATAGTTAAAGTAGAATTTTGAAACAAATACTTAACCATCATAGGCTACCTGGGAGATACATTGGAAGATGCAGGGTCAGTTATGGAAGATTGAAGACTACACAGTTGTGGATGTCCTCGTCTTCCTTGGTGAAATGGCATCGTTTTGTCTTGTTTGTTTTGCTGTGTTTTGTTTCCCAGTGATTATGCACCTCGCTCCCAGGGAAGTATTGTAATTGATCTTTGCCAGATAATATGATCTTTGTCCAGGGAAGGATATAAGATTCAGTTTAGGTCAATGGAAAGGAAGATCAGGCTTTAGCAGGCTTTTGGGGAGCATTCCCCTTCCTGATAAACAGAGAGAGCTTTATTAAGGCAGCCCTGTGTGTTCTCTTTCTTCCTGTTTGGAACACTATCCCAAGAGAATGCAGTGCTCGGAGCCCGCTATGTGAGTGACAGGCTGACCGTAATTAGAAACCTTGAATTGAGTCTTTAGTTAGAGGAACCTACTCCGTTACAAAGCCACACAGCTCCAGACATCTATGAGCACAAAGTGCTTTATTATTCAAACAGCATGAGCTGTAGGTTCTGTTTCCTCTCTAAGTATATCTATCTGGTCCAGATGTAGGTAACAAGGAAATGCTTGCTCATCTCTCAAAAGATCTAATAAAAGATTTCCTGTGTTTCCTTACAGTCATTTCCCTATGGTACTAGCAAATATACCTAATATGTTTCATAAGCCTAAGGGCACACTGATGGAAACTTTTATATTCTGTTTTATGTAAATCATTACATTGAATCGTAGAATGTCATTGGATAATCTCTAAAAGCATGATCTATGATAGTATATATGTGCTATGATTAATTTGCATAAGGAGGGACAGAACTTCCCTTTGCTGACTTAATATTTGGAACAGAATTTTTGTTGCCTTGAGGCTGGTCTACTGCTTTCAGAGCAAAGAAGAGGCAAAACTTGCTAAGAGGGCAACTTACTAAGGAAAATAAAAATCTACCCTTTCGTCAGAAGACAGGATTACTTGGAATGCGAGACATCACATTCTCAGAAGGTCTGTGACATCTGTAAATAATGCTGTGGGCAACTTTAAGGAGAGGGACGTGAGCATGAAGTTTTGAGACTAGACAATGGTTTCAAAAGTCATTTCCTCAGAAGGGCAATCAGTGCAGACCCCTGCCCCCCACCTCACCCACCACATCTCCTTTTCGAGTCATCTCAGCTGTGTTTGCAAAAGACAAAATGCTGGTTAGCAGCTGGGATCCTGTGGGGACACTGAATTCTTTACCTTTGCCGTGGTTTTTACCCACTCAATAACCCTTGAAATGTCTTAAAATGAAGGAAACCCCTCTGCTGTGTTTCTCCGTCTACCTAGCAGTGCAGAGAAAGCCAGAGGGGAAAGCCATCCACTCCATGAGATGTGCGTGCTTGGGCATTACAAGTTTGGCCAATCTGTCTTTGATCATGGCATCAGAAAGTATACCCTGCAGCCAGACTTCCTGGTAAAAGTGAGTCTTTTTTGCATATTTATTCATGCTTACAGAGAGATGATAATCCTTGGATTGTTTCATCTACTGGGCTCAACTATGCTAACCTATTAATCCACCCAATAATTCTATGGAGGCACATCTTAGATAATCCTCATGTTATGCACTAAGAAATGGAGGCACAGCTGGTAAGAAATAAAAGTAAGCTTCTAGTTCTAGAACTCATATTCTTGACCATCAGAGCACAGATCCCCAAACTTTCTTGGTTTGGTATGCTCTTAGCATTTCATAAATATTTCTTCACACTTTCAAGGAACAGAGACTGTGGGGAGTGCTGCTAACTGGTTTGTTCTTCATGGCTTGCTCATCCTGCTTTCTCACACAACACAGGACCATATGCCTTTGGGTGGCACCACCCAGAGTGGACTGGGTTCTCTCACATCCATCATTTAACATGGAAATACCCCGCAGACTCGCCTACATCCAATCTTATGAAGACATTTTCTCAGTCGAGATTTCCTTCCCAGATAACTATAGCCTGCGTCAAGTTGCTTATGAGATAGAAAACAGGTAATAGAGGACGCATATTTTAGTTCATTCGTAAGTAGCCACAAATTAATGAATGCCTCATTATGACCTGTTGAGCACTAAGTAACAAATCCTAGACTCAGAGTATGCACACAATCTGTGTTTCCTAATTCTTTTTGATTATCATGTGTCACTTATTTTTATAATAGTAGCTGCCAAAATTCAGTTTTATAATAATAATAATCTTTCTGTCAGTAAAAAATATGTACCATGATCTAGAGCTTAAATTTCAATCACCTCCCCCAGTTGTTCTCACATCACTGATGTCTGTCAACTAATACCGTGTTCCTCTCTAATATTTAAATGCTCTGTGTAGCTAACACAAGCTCTCTGTACTCCTTTGGGGGCACTCTAGCCCAGTGTGGGAGCTCTGGCTATGGGCAGGATCGCCTGTGGGCTTCAAAACCCAGGAGAAAATGGAGCTGTGACTGTCTCGCCCTGCTGAAAGATTCTATTCAAGTTGTCAGATACGTTACAGTGTAAAGCTTTGTTTGTTACTGCGTGGCTGGACTAGAACCCACAGCATGGCACATGCAAGACAGGAATTCTATCGCTGAACTATGTTCCCAGCTCTCCAAAATTTACATGGAATTGTGGGGACTTGTTTACTTGGCTTAGCACTCACATGAACAAAATGATGGAAATCAGAGGAGGTGAAAAGGATGATGGTTTGGCCTTTATCCATTCTGGGTTTCCATAGATGAGAAACCTGGACTTGGGCTGATCAGTTTCTAAAATCCTTTCTAGACTTTTTAAAATTTATTTATTTATTTATTCTTCTCTCATATGGTACATCCCAACTAAAGTTTCCCTCCTTTCTCCTCCCGCCCACTCTACCCCCTCTCTACCAGATCCACTCCTCCATTTCCTTTCAGAGAAGAGCAGGTCTCACAGGGATATCTAGCAAACATGCCTGATAAGTTACAATAAGTTACAATAAGACTAGGCACATACCCTCATATCAGGACTGGAAAAGGCAACCTAGTAGGAGGAAAAATGCCCCCTCCCAAACAGGCAAAAGAGTTAGAAAAAGCCTCTGCTCCCACTGTTAGGAATCCCCCAAGAACACCAAGTTACACAGCCAAACATACACGCAGAGGACCTAGCACAGACCCATGCAGGCTCCCTGGTTGTCACTCCTGTCTCTGCGAGCCCCTATCAGCCCTGGTTAGCTGATCAGTATATTTCAACACTCAGGTCTTTTCACACGCAGATATAACATTGCTTTTTCTCTAATGTGTCAAAGGAGGACTGTAGTGTCTGGCATCCTAAACTGCAGAAGGCGTACGCAGCTTTCAGTTGGAAAGCATCTCTTTGTGCCCACTGTGAAGGGGGTGAGCAAAGCCTCATAATCTAGAAGTATAAACTGACATTAGGGCCACCCGCGGGCTGTGATAACGGCTGTAAGAATTCTAAGGCAAAGAATTGTAACGAATTCTTGGTTTACAATTTGTGTTCAGTCCCACCCTGTAATTCTTCCCATTCACAGTCATTTTAAAACTGGATCCATTACCAAGCACTCATTGCCCTAGCTCTGTTCAGCTCATTTCCTATTCATGATGATGGAGGTCGACGTGTTTTTTAATCTTTTAAATTTGTGTATTCTTCATAATTTATTGTTTGACCAGCTCCTACATGGCTATAATGTGTTTTGACTGAACCCACTCCCAGTCTCTTCCCAACACCAGGCCAGCCCTTTTCCCTCCCCACTTTGTGTGCCCTTTCTTAAACCCAGAGTCCACTTATTTTTGCTGGCACGTGCATGCGCAGTGGGGCATCCGCTGGAGCACGGCCAGCTTACCTGAAGCCACCTCGGAGGAAAACTGATTCTCACCCTGGTAGCAGCCATCAGTTGACAATAGTTCTGCAGTTAGGGCTGGGTCTCCATGAGTCCCTCCCCTGAACACACTAGGGTGTGGGATGGCTTGACTTCATACAAGTTCGTGTGTCTGTTGTTCCTGTATGCAACTTCCCTGTGCCACCTGGAAAACCATTTCCTGACAGTCCCCACTCCCCCTGGCTCCTTCAGTCTTTCACCCCCTTTGTGTTGGTCTCTGAGTCTTGTAGGGAGCAGGGTGAAATATAGACATCCCAGTTATGGCTGAACGCTCCAGTCTCTTAATCTCTGCACGTGACTCTGTTAGTCACTATCTACACAAAAAAATTTGCTGTGACGAGAGTTGAGTGCTGAACTGATTGCTAGGGTTCAAGTATTTAAAGGGTGGTTTAATTCTATCTCCATTTAAGGAATAGTTTTGGCGGTAAACAGAAACATATCAGAACATTGCAAACTCACCATGATAGCTCATATGTCAAGTTCAAGCCTACTGAAAGCTAGATTCCTCGTTATCCGCCTAAACCCTGAAAATGAAAAGAATGACTTTGCTTGTCGACTGTGGAGATCCCCTTAGCAAAGAGCACACAAGTCAGAGAGTAACTGCTGTTGCTTTGGGGCAGGTATTTTCATCTGGTTCAGTGAGTTATTGAAACGAGAGTTGGAGATGTCATTCATTGTATTACAGTCTCCTCTTTACCATAACAAAATTTTCTGGCTGAGTGCAAAGAAATGCTTTTCTCAGGTAAAATGTTTCTTCCTAAACGATTTTTCTCTTTGTGGATGGCTCTTTGTTCAAAAGCCAACTGCTTCCCATTTTACATGCTAATTAGGCCTTGTTCATTATATTTTTTCCTTCAATATTCACTTGGTTTTATATACTTTGTTCATTATGTTTAAAGTCATCAAATTGTGGGTAAATGCAGATTATTAGTCACATGAAAAATATTCAAAGGAGTGGTAGATGCGGTTTGGATGACACATTGTAAGAAACATGCTCAAGGAGCTTTGTACTAAAAGCCATCTACCAAGTCCTGAATAGGGCACCAGGATGAGATGCAATGCCCAGGGGCAGTGACAGCAGCAACGGGCTTCCCACCTCCCAGCTCTGAGGTGATAAAGGAAAGGAGTCTTGACTCTGATCCAGAAAGAGCAGTTATGTAGAAAGGGCCATCTGGTAGCAGCTGCGGCTCTCAGCTGTGGCTCTACCAATGAAGAGACCTCCCAGCGAGGAAAACAGATGCAACAAATACCCCAGTTCTGTTCTTTTCCTACCTTCTCATCTTGCTGGATGGCAGACCCAAGAGGAAGACAGAGGACAGGGGAGGTGATGCTTTAGAGCGGCCACTATCTAGGCAGCAGACTAGGGCAGTGAGGAGGATTTCCGGGTGTAGGAACCGGAACTCGCCAGCATGAGCAGCAATGGTTAGAGCCGCAATTCAGGTGTTCAGTGTCCGCCAAAGACCCAAAGGTTAAAGGATGGATCCTCAGAGTGGTGTTGTGACACAGGGAGAAGGTGGTAGAACATTGGGAAGATGTCCTCGGAGTTTGCGGGGCATGGGACTACTTCCTGTCCCTCTCTTTTGCTCATTCAGCCTGTTGAGAGGGTCTTTGCCCTGCTCCGTGCTCCTCCTCTACCGGAAACTCTAAAACAATGGGCCAACCAGTCACAGAATGGAAGCTCGGAAGCTTTCTTTATGAGTTGATTTTCTCATATATTTAGTTTAGTGAGGCAAAGTCGAATAACATGATCAGTAATAGGAATAAGTGATCCACGAAAAAGAAAGAATCTATAGGTTGGGGGAATACAATATGGCATTGACTTTCCCTGAAGTATATATACAAAGAGTATTCAGGAATTTCAGTCATCTAGTAATATAAACTCTAACATATAAAAATGCAACCCTGAGTGCATACCAATTCACAAGATTAAATAAAATTTGCACCATATTTTTGTCATCACACACGATCTAAAAATAGAATTCATCTACATATTTTGTCCCTCTCATACTGTGCACAAATTAAGTTGAAATTTTGATGTGAAATACAGCTGATATCAGCACCATATTTTCTACTTGATTTATGTGCAATTTTGGGTGGACTTTTGTTCATTTGTAAAGCAAATAAACCAGAGGGAAATTTTAATAAGAGTGTTGATCAAGAGGTCAAAGGCCAACAGAAATAGAAAGCATTCTGTATGGTTCTAAATGTTGTTGTCCTTATCTGAGGGCCACTTCTTTGTAATGAGGCTTAAACAAAAGAAAGAAAGGAAAAAAAGAAGGAAATAGAAGAGAAAAGAGAAGAAAAAATCTTCATGGTCTAAATGCTATCTTCCATTTTTTTTCTTTTGGTTTTTTGAGACAGAGTTTCTCTGTAGCTTTGGAGCCTGTCC
>LOEQ01000113.1:497912-523348 GCA_001685075.1 Bramus lutescens | reverse complement strand
CCTCAGACTCACAGAGATCCACCTGCCTCTGCCTCCCAAGTGCTGGGATTAAAGCCGTGTGCCACCGCCACCTAGCTTGCAAATTTCTTAAAGGAGTCTCCTAATGTTTTACCTGCTAGGTCTCACTAATCTGAGTGTGTTCTGTCTGGGTCTCTTTGTTTCTGTAATAACTATGTTGGCATTTTACATGGCAGGGTAACAGGTGCATCATGTTTCTGCATCAGCATCCATGGTCTATAGACAGGAATTATTGATAGGCCTGGTCCACTCCTAAGTGCACACTCAACAAGAAAGAGTGGAAAGAAAAGGAGAGCTGGAAGAAAAAGAATGCTTCTTACTTAGATGAATCTAAATGACCGGCATGAACTGGATTTCTTCAGCATGGTACGGCAGTCTCTCATGACACTTAAATATTTACCAGTCTCAATTGTTACAGTGGGTTTCTTTCTGGCATATTTTAAATGGATTTTTGCCACTTTGACTTGCTTGCATTCTCTGGCTTATTTTGATTTAAAGATTTATCAGTGAGTTAAATAATGCACTTTGCTCAGTTTGAGAAATAAAAGTACTGTTGTTCTTTCATTCAATCAGTTTGCAAATTAAATCAGATTTTTAACGCTATTTAATAGCAGCTAAGTCTACTGAGCATTGACTTTAATTAATTTTCTTTCTCTGACTCTGCAAAGCAATCAACAACAAAACCAACTCCAGTTGCCTTTGGGTTGTTGGCTGAGTGAAAAACAATTTCTTTCGTGGCAGATCTCAAATTTTGGTTCCTGTAATAGCGTAAGCCCATTCCTTGTTCTTGGAGTGATGAATCTGTGTAGATGTCCTTTGTGGCCATCAACATTTCCATCGTTAATGCATCAAGTGACTGCAGCTCTTGGCCTTCAGCTGGGGCACTTGTCACTCCTATCTCCTAACTAAACAGTACTTTTAATTTTCTAATGGGCTCCAACTCCTTCCCGGGAAGGTTCAGTTTCCGAGAGAAGCTTTCACAGCTTTCTGATAAAGTAACAGCTTTGTTGGACATGCCACTGGATACTGGCACATTAACCTTCAACCAGATTGTTTTACAACCCAGAAGAAGCATGTATGGGAATAAACGAAGGAGGTGACTCTACGGGTCATGGGAATTATTTTGGCAAAAAAAGGCAGTGTGAGATATGTCTAAGGAAAATATTTAGTCCTGTGATTTGGGACTAGGATGTCATTTAGCACTTTGGGAACACTTCCCAAAAGCAAGCAGAGTTGGCCAATCGTTCTGATGTGTCTGGGCTTCCTGTCTCTTTCTTGTTGTCGCTGATGGCCACTAGGCTCCCAGGAGATAAGAGAACCCCCAAACCACCAGGACAACTGGAGCATAGCCTGCTGTGTCCTCACTGTGGCATCAGGGTCTTTGCTTCTTCAACAATGTGGTGACAATAAGAGAAAGGGAGTTGCTATGGACAGTCGGTAATTTTGGACAGTACAAAGCGAGCATGAGCTGCTACTGCTGTCCGGTTTCGAATAATCTGCGAGGAAAAGCCTAGCCGCTGGTGGCATACAGAGTCCCAGCTGCGCACAGTAGGTGCTGCACACACACCAGAGCTGACACTCTTCCTTTCTTCCCGTACTGTCCTGTCAGAAATCGATGACAGTAAGTCACATCTTAAGTGACACCCATAGGGAGGAGTCCCTGCTTCTTCCAATGACCAGCATGGGAATCTTACATCTTTTCTATTGAGTTTTCACCAATGCCCTATTTTCTGTCTGCTGAAGAGAACAGATCGCTGCTTCCTGGATGCTATAAATGCTGAATGGGTTGGGGGGGGTGGACAAATGACAAGAAAGAAAAGCCACCAGCTTGTGTTAGATCCTGGTCGGGGTTTGTTCCAACCATCAGAGCGAGCCTGGGAAAGGCTCCGGGGACTTCGCTTCTCGATCTTTCCGGTTTTACCTCTACCCTGTTGTGATTCTTATGAGCGCCAGTAAATTCCTCCCTAGAGCAAATTCTAGGCACTGCCCCTGGTCTGGTGCCTGGCAGACCACGGGGACGCCAGGCAAGTTCTTTCCATCTCCCCCACCCCGTGCATTTCTCATCTCTCCTTGTTTAGTGTTAAGAAGAATACTGCTATTAAGAACATCTGTGATAGCAACTTTGTTGTGAGCTCTTTACCAAGAAACACCGTACATGGTTTATCCAGGGACCAGGATAGACAAAGAAAATGGAGACTAGTGCTTCTTCTCCTCTTTGAGTGGATAGTGTCTCTCTCTGGGATAGGTGAAGGTGCCTGTGTTGTTAAAAATCTCGTTCCTAACTGCGCTGTGGCAGATGCTGGGTCTCTGTTCAAAGGGATTTTCCATATTCTTCTTGGAGAAACAAAATACGCAAACAAGAAAAGTGGTTCAATTTCAGAATTTATCGGAACCTGGTGCTGTCCCACTCAGACTAAGGCACCATGTCACTTCGTGCTTCCTGCACTGACCATTTCCATCATCAAAGAAAGTCAGCTTGCTTAATGTTATGGTGTGTATGTGCGTGCGCATGTGTGCGTATGTGTGCATGTGTGTGAATGTATGTATATGTGTGTGTGTTTGCGTGTGTGTATGTATCTGGGTATGGGGTGTATGTGTGTGCGTATGTGTGTGTGTGTGCATGTATATGCATATGTGTGAATGTATATATTTGTGTGTGCATGTGTGTGTGTTTGTGTGTATGTGTCTGTGTGTATGCATGCGTGTATGTGGTGTATGTGCATGTGTGTGCGTGTGCGTGTGTGTGCATGTGTGTGCATGTATGTATATGTGTGTGCATGTGTGTGTTCGTGTGTGTATGTGTCTGTGTGTATGTGCATGTATGTGCATATGCGTGTGTGTGCATGTGTATGCGTGTGTGTGTGTGCACCCACGTGCGTGTATGTGTTGAAGACAAAGTAGGAATGGCCTTTCCTTTTATTGAGTTGAATCATTTTCAGCAATTTGAGACACCAAACTCCAGTGAGGTTTTGCTGACTGGTCTAAATTGTATTACTCAACTCTTGCCCTCCAAAGGTGACTGTCCCCAGAAGAGGAAACATGAAGCTTGGCTGGATAACATCTCTAGTACAAAGCACAGCCTGAGCTATGCTTTAACAAGACACACAAAAGCAATGAAGGTAAACTTGCAAGAAGAATTGGGAGGGAGTGTTTAGAACTCTCAAAAATGATTTGGAAGATTCTAATTCCCTTACCCAATGCTCAGAGCCCCTTCTAAAAGTCTGAGGTACAGCCTGGGCATTCAGAGTCATAAAAGCCTAGGTGACTCTGTGAAGGCAGCTTTAAGTGTAGATTCCCCAGTGGCAAGCCAGTTGCTTCTAAAATGCAAATATCCATGCATGTCTCCCACACTACAGAACACCAGGAGAGACTGGGGATAAGCCCCTAAAATACAAACATCCTTGTCTCCCTCCCTCATTAGAGAATCCAATATCTCTGGTCTAGAAAACACCAGAGAGATTGAAACTAAGGTTGGGGGAATTGTCCTCCTCACAGTATCCAAGTAATAGTGAAGGTCCCGCTGTCCTTATGTAACACACCTAGAAGTATACAGACCCATCAAAGGGACACTAGCCCACTTGAGCATGACTCTTGCTGTTCTTGCTCTCCTGGGCCATTCTTTCAGTCTTGCTAGAAACCCTTCGATTCCACTTCTAAAGCAAGCCACCCAGGTCGATTCTCTCATTTGGCTACTTCCTCCCAAGGCTGACTACTGAAGTCCAGCAGTCAGAAGCCCCCTTTGGATCACCTAATTAACATGTCCAATTAAAATTAAGCACCTCATCAAAACATAGGGTTTTCCCCCTCACCTTTATAAACTGTCATTGGTCTATGTGCCATGTCTGCCTTCCCTCTATCCAGAGGCAGTCCATTGTCTCTCTGTGACAAATATCCCTTACCCCTCCCCCTTCTCCCCTCCCCCTTCTCCCTTGTCCCCTATCTCCTTTACCACTACATCCTCTCCCATTCTAACCCAGACCTCCCCTTTGGCTCCTCTTTAGAATTACACCTGCAAGGCCATTTGCTACTTTTTGGCCGGAGTCAGAAAGCAGCGATTATAATTTTTCTTCCCTACTTAATAAAGAATCTCTCTGGGAAACAGGTGTTTGAGTGTGGTTTGTGCCTAATCTGGGGTCTGGGAGAAAACCCCCACTTTTCCGGGGGGTCTCCTTCACCCATGTGGTGGCTCTTCTGACTCCAGCGACCCTTTCTTCTTTGGTCTCGTTTTTTCATTGTTGTTGTGGTTCGTCTTTAACAATGTGCTTTAGTGAAAGACAGCTGACCAAGTTTTAGTCATCACAGTACAAGAGCAAAGTAGCGTCCTTTAAAGCAGAGGACTTTGCTTCTATGGCATACCTTTAACCAAGTGAATCTCAACTGGGGGTGTTTGTGCTCTCATCAAGATTTAACAATATCTCCAATTATTTTCCTTGTAACAATGCATTTGGGTTAAATATGGAACAGTGGAGCTCTCTGGGAGTCTAGTGAGCCAAGGGCAGGGATGCTGCTCAACATCCCAAAGTGCACAAGGCAGCCCCAGGATTACTGAAGATTGTTCCAAGAGGCCAGCAGTGGTCATGCTGAAGACCCGTGCCAAGCTTAGGGACAAACCATTTGTGTGGCCAAAACTGAAAGGGGAAAGCGTAGCCTATACTCTGAGAGGCCAGATACTTATTTGAAGATCAAGATTTTATTGCTAGGAATTGTGGAATGGATGTGTATGGGTTCAGTTTGTTGTACCATAGTGTTCTATACATTCTAACCTTCAGCTCTAGCCGAAGGGGTCTGAAAGCTGAAGTTCCTTCACTCATCCCCTATCTGTTGTTTTATAACCAGGATGCGAATCTTATACCCAGCACCAGCAGCCCAGGTTTATTTTGTTGTTGTTGTTGTGGCTGCTGTGTTTTTGGGTTTTTTTTTTGCTTTTTAAAGCAAAACTATACATTTTCATAAACATAAACACAATTCTTTTTTGTTCATGCTAGGGTTGAACCCGGAGTCTTTGAAGGCCAAACAAACACTCCATCTACCACTGAGCTACTTCCCCAGCTCTGGGTATTTTGAGACAGGCTATTACTGTGTAACACAGGTTGGTCTTGAATTTGTTATTCTGCCTCAGACTCCTCTGAGTGTCTGGATTAGCCCGCACTCCCCACATTCACCTAGAAACAGAACTTCAGTGCGTTTCTTCTTGTGTTGTTCCTAGGCAGCTGTGATCACATTTTAACAACTTAATTTCCAACAAATGTTTTAGAAGGAACTGCTAGACATTGACTGCTCTGTATTGGGCTGCAGTGGGAGTCTTCCGTTTATAACGTGAACTCTGCACTCCCCTACTCTAGTCCCAGACCAGTCCTTCGTCCAGACCTTTTCCAGTGTTTAATGCCTTGTAGAGGAAGACAGCATAACATAACACTGTAGTCTAGGAGCTGACAATACAACTTTCTTTGATGAGTGAGGAAAGAATGTTCCAGAAACTTAGCTTCTAGTCCAAGAACCTTTTCAGTGGTGAATATGCCCCTGAACGAGCTCTTTGCTATTTCTCAGCTGCTAATTATGTCTAAATGAAGGAATCGAAAGGGGAGACGTCATAAATCATCCAATATTTGTGTCATGAAACTGACTCTAAGAGCTCTGTGCAGAAATACAGAGTGGAGAGGAGGGTAGCTGAACTTAGATGCTTCTGATTGCAAGCTCACATGTGGACGCTACACTTCTGGATTGATTCTTGCACATTGTCTACTTGTCCATGAGCATGGTGGATATACGAATGTACTGAGAGGGCACGCCTCTGTGAAGACAGAGCTTTCTTAAACAGTGTTAAAAATGGAATAGCCAAAGCCCCTTTCAGCTCCATTGCAGTTAAATTCAATTTTAATTCTAAAAGAGTAACAGTTCATAGATAATGAATGAAGTTGTCTGAACTCTGGAAGAAAAATCAATGTGGTTCTGTCTGTGAAGCAATTCTTCTTAATGCCTGTGTCTTTTTATAATGACATTATATATAATTCAGAAAGTTTTTCTCTTTTTTAATATCAAGACAAAATGTAATATCTACCCTGGGTTTATTATCGGGTTTAAAAAATAAAAGGTAACTCAAGAGACATGTAGAACCTTCCTGTGGAAAGTTTCATGGTGGGGACTTTGTCTTTCATTCGCTCCTCCATCTGACAAGCGTTTGTCCTCAGCAGCCTTCCATAGGGCATTCTCACAAAATATTTTTCACTACAAAGAGATTCTATGTCCTGATGTAGAGGTCAGGGTCTTGGTATCTTGTTGACCGTAAACAAAGCCACACAGGGACAGCAACAGTCTGGAACTCCTCCTGTGTGTCTTTCTTCAGAACTACAGTTTCCTTTGAAACCATCATGTGGACAACCCTGCAATGGAGGCTGCCACTAAAATGTGCAAGGGATGGAGGGTTCCCTTTGATCTGTACCTGCCCTTACTTCCTATGTTTTCTGAAAAAATAAATAAATAAAACAAAATTCCACGGGGTCAACACTTAATTACCCTTATAACTAGAAGCACTGAAACACGTAACTGCTTAAAAATACTTAATATGAAACTGTCAGTGTGCAGATATTGGGAATAATTCAGATGTAAATTAGCATAAGGTTAGACTCACTGAGACAATGTCACAGCGCATGGGTAATATGTTTTAAAGTTTTACTTTCCAAAGTACTCACCTACTTGTTTTCTTTAGAATGAATATTAATTCTTTGAGAATTTCATACAATGTGTTTTCATCATATTCACCACCGGCCCCTAACTCCTCTCAGACACACCCTCTTACTCCTTATCCCTCCAACTTCATGTTCTTTCTTTTATAAAATAACTCAGCAACCTCAATTTGCACTTCCCAGGTACTCCCAGGTATGTGGAGTATGGTAAACCTACCATGGGCCACAGCCCTTAGGAAAAACAACTTTCTCCTCCTCCAGAAGCCATCACTTGTTCATAGCTACTCTGTTCAGTGCGGAGGCTCACGAAGCTTTCCCTATCTATGGTGGAACAACGTAGACTGGCTTGATCTTGTGTGGGTCTTCTGTAGGCAAGACCACAGCTACTGAGTTCATTAGTATAGCATCCTATTATACCCTAAAGACACTGCTTCATTTCGGACCTCCCCAACCTCTGGCTCTTACAATCTTTTTATGCCTCCTCTAACTCCCAGGTCCCTGAGTTTGGGGAGATACATATCTTCATCTCTAGGTAATATATCCATCTCATTTGTGGCTGAATGCTCCACTGATACGTATTCTCTGCACTCTGACTGGTTGTGAGTTGCTGTGTTAACGACCATCCATTAGACAAGGAAACTTCTTTAATGATGACCTACTTGTTTTGTTATCTCCCAAGTTTCAAGTTCTAAAGCTAGTTAACAAACTACAATGCACAGAAATCATTTAATAGTCATATAAAAATAGACTTCAATTCAAGTTGAAGAATTTGTGAAAGTTGGTAAATTTTACAATCCTCACAGCATATCCAAATATTTTGAAAGGTGAGTTCTTCAAAGTTGCGATAGCAGCAGGTATTTGGAACTAGAAATATCTTTGAGATTATATGTTCTGCTGCTTTCAAAAGATGTCTTCTAGAAAATGTCACAGATTTTCATTTCAACATTATTTGGTAGCAGTCACAGCAGGTGAGGAAAGTCTAAGGAAAGCAATGGAGAAAGATGGCTGATGTCCAAACTTCTCCATTTAACTTCACTTTCTGAGCCAATTTATAAAGAAGGAAATGCATCACCTGGGGCAGATTTCTTTCATTCAGAGGAACTGTACTTCCGCGAGGATGTTTTTCGGCACACATCAATAACCAGGTGTAGACATCTGCCAGAGACGCAGATTCTGCTTCACATAATAGGTCCAATTTTGCCGGCTAGTTTTGTAAACAGAGGATGATTACCCCTTCAACAGAGATCAGATGAAATCAAACAACAGAAACGCTGGCGGTTACCTCTACGGTGACATGCAGGGAGTCCCCTTCAGGGTTGATTAACTTTACATAGGAATCTAAAATAATTATGACTGCACATGCTGGAGAATGAAATGGTCCCATCAGGCTGTGATTATCAGCAGTATCAAGAAAAGAGTTTCAGCGAGGCAATCAGAATTCACCAATTATGCAGAGTATCTGCAAGAAATGATGTTCATGCAAAAACGAGTAACTGGGAAAAGACTTTTAAAGCAAGCAGATGGGCTCATTTGGACTCCTGACAGTCAACTTACATGAACTGTATGCAGACGTTCAAACATTTGACCCACAGAAACAGCCAACTTGTAAAGTCACATCCTCTGTAACTCTTACTACATCCTGACAAGTACGTGTACACTCCTCAGTCACAGGTCTGGAAAAGAAAGCCGAGCAATTCCCATTCAAACTGATTTATTTCTCCTGTAACTTGGCTGTCCCGAGCATTAGTTTACAATCTGCATATCAGTTAGGTGTAAGACCAATACTTGGCTTACCTGCTTTGGAACTCTGTTCGTAGTCTGTGGAGTTTTATTTGGCAATCTCACTGGACCAACTAACATAGATGGCTCTGGACGCCCATGAGTATTTCCTGTACGGAGTAAAGTGGGCCGATCCTCTATCAGAGTGGGCTGGGAAGGACCCTCAGAGCGAGAGCACCTTGCTGCAGCATCTCTAAGAGACAGAAGTCTGTGGAGAGAACAGTGCCGCTCTTGCTGCTCTACCTTCTTCACTCTCTGCTAGCTAATGCAACGACTTGGATGTAGCCATTATTGTTGCAACTCTTCCACTGGACCCGACTTCTCAAGCCCTCCAGTGTAAACTGACAGTTCTAGAGGAATCCTCCTGGCCTTAGTTCTAGACTGGAGTGTGTGAGGCATCCAGTCTCCTGGACGGAGCAGCTCACGGATTCTCAGCCTCTCTGCTATGCAGATAGCCATTGTTAGAGCACTCAGCCCACGCCATGTAAACCAATCTGATAGGTTTCCTTGGTAATCTATGCTCATTCTGTCTGTTCCATTCCTGGAATTTGCCCTAAATCAGGGTTCATCTTCAGGATTTATCCAACAGGTCACACATTATAAAACTGCACAGATTTCTGTTCGTTCACAAATGAATTCAAGCAAGAGAAGTATCTCCAAAACAGAGTTTTTGTTTGTACATAATACATATTTCGACATCTCAAAAGGGGGAAATGCTTAAAGTAGGCAGAATTGAACAGCTTGTCCACATAACACAACTACTAAGTTTCAACAGAGGTGTGTTTCCGTAATGTTCTGCTAATAGATAAAGCACACCCAAACTCCAGGTGGCACTGGTATTTTTCTTATGGTTGCGAAAGTTGGCCTTGAAGGTTTTCTGTTCTCACTGTTCTTTTCATGCATGTCAATATCACCTAGTCCAGAAAGCACAAGAGGGCTTCAACTGACTGTTGCATTGGAGAAGTTAGGTTATCTTCTAAGTGGTCTTTCTTTGTAGAGACAGCTGGACCAGCATCCTTGCATGGGCAACTTCTACAGTATTACAAAACAAAAACATCAAAGGTTCCAAGCATCTTAAACCTGAATCCAGAACCAGTGTTGTTCCAAACTCATTCTGTTGAGCCAGCTGGCTGCACAGACTGGCTAGGTGCCACAGCTCTGTCTTGTCTGTGGTTTTAACTTCCGTGGATTTGGTTGTCTGCAGGCGAGCATGTTCTGAAAACAGCAAGTATAAAATTACAGAATAAGCAATCTGAGTTTTAACTTGTACTCTGTTCTAAGGAACATGAAGAAATATGAGATTAGCCTGCTCTGTCCTGCCAAGGGTGTGAGTTCTTTCCAGAGCATCCATGCAGCATGCCCCATTATTCTCCTAAGTAGCTGTCTTGGCTTTCAGACCAATTTTTCAGTGTTGTGTTCAAGTGACCTTGAACTGCTAGCAGAATGATCCTGGAAATGTAGGTGCTTGTGTCTATGTGAAACGGTGAACAATATTTTTAACCCAATAAGGAAGAAAAGAAAGCATATGCTGAGATTGTATGGCTTATGGTAAGAGCATAAACCTTCCATCTATGACATTATCAAGAAGGAAAAAGGAAATCCGGGCTAATTTTCCTGCCCATTCCGTCACAGTGCAAGGTTGGTGGGAAGGGCATTACATCTGCGGGGGAGACTTTTCCATTGAAGACAATGTGCAGCCCTTTCGGCACTGAACTGATGTGAGAAATTCAGCACGAGGTCTCCCCAAAGAAGATGTTTACATTATACAAGGAGCTATATTCCCTATCACATTGCCAAGCTAAGTCTGCCTTTGAACCATAGCCTCACACTTGAGCAAACTGCTCACTCTCTTCGAGCCTTAGTTTTCCCACCTGTAATGTAGGGAATCAAAGTAAAATCAGCTTACAGACTTTTTGAAGGGTGTAATCAGGTGACATTTACCACAGGTGGATATGCATTTTAAAAAGCATCATTTACATAGAGTGTGGTCTATAGACACACACTTGCTAAAATGGACTCTGCTTCTGACGGCTCATGCATGAAACCCAGCAAGCACGGAGGAACTACCATAGCATCTTGGGCAATGTTCTTTCTCATTAGCTCGTGATTTTAACAAGCCCGGGGCAGCGTTCCACATGAGCCCAGTCCCTCACCATTTGCAGCAAACTGACTCATTCCACGCCTCCTACAAACATTTGGCCAGAAGAACAGCCTATCGGAGAGCGCCGTGGTCCTGCCTATTAGACTTCATTATCAGTGAAAACTTGGAGCTCGTCCAGGAAAATTACTAGGTACTCTCTAAAAAATTAACTTGATTTGTAACCTAATAAATTTCACAGAGCAATAAAAACCTCGAGGAAGCCTCTTTTTCTGCTCCTAGGAAGAATCTGCAGAGTTTGATGTTTTTCCAATTGAGAGCTGTTAAGTTGAGCTGAAGCGGGTGCTCGCAGTTTACGAGGGTGCCATTTGGTAACCCGAAGGTGGCAGATGTGAAGGCCCAAAGTGGAGGATGGTGGTGGGGCCAGCACTGGGGGCCTCCAGCTGCTTTCCCCATGGGCTCTTCATCAAAGTCTCTCCTATTAGGAACGTGACTCTGTGCAAGTGGCTATAGGTCTTTGAATAAATATTTCATTAGTCATGATGGCTCTGAAAACCTAAAGCTGTGAAGGACACATTGGAATCTCTGTGATTTATGATAATGCTCTGAAGGAAACTTGATCACTTCAGCCCGGCCATACGCAGCCGGGTGGAATGTGCAGATGAACTGAACTAGCAAACCCTGCAGATTTTGTTTCTTGATTAAAAAAAAAAAAAGGCTTAAGTCAGATCAGTTAACAAGCGATTTGAAACGGGGATTTAGCAGGGCAGCTGTTTCAGATGAAGTCCCTTCCAGATCCTCCCCTCGCCCCTCCCCCTTCCATATTTTTCTTGTAAGGCTTCAGAGCAGTTTATCTTCCAAATGTTTTTTGATGCTGCACATCGGCGATTAAAAACCCAGCCTCCTGGTGTTGTCTGGTGTGGGTCTGTGTTACTTCTGCTCCTGCAGCATAGGTAGTATGCCTTGCCATACTGGGATGCCCATACAATCTTATGTGCATACATGATAATTTCCATATTAAAGACATAAGAACATTTATCTCAGAAGCTCTATATCATGCACAAGTTTAAATTTTAGTATATTATCTCATGATTATTATTCCTTCTGTATCGAGAGAGAAATTTAGAGAAGTGTGTTGCCTTCCTAAACTGTACACAAGTCATAAATGAGATGGCCAAATCAGTTCAAATTCTAGACTAACAGCTTAATGTTAGCATAGTAAGTACATGATAAATATTTATTGAAGGAGTGGATGGACCATTGTGGCCGTTGTCTACATCACTGGGCACTGCAGATGAATGAACAGAGCACTTAAAGACTTCAGAATCTACAATTTACTTGGGCCTGTCTTTTCCAGAAACCACGATTCTATGACCCTTGAGGAAAACAAACAGACCTAAAGGGAAGAGAGTTGTTCGTAGGCAAAGACCAAGTCATCCAGCCTGTCCGTCCCCACTTTCCCATGGTGATGGGAGCTGTGAGGGAGTCAGCCTCCTTGCCTTCAATGTTCTCTTCCCGTGGCAGAGATCCACACTCCCTATCCAAAAACACTTGGGCAAAAGTTCAAAATATCTTCGAGCTTGCGAAGGAAATACAGTGTCTGTTCTAAGTATTGTTCGTGTGTAGGCCCAAGGCAGCAGTAGCAGAACACAGATTACTGCAGCCAAATGAACATTCTTCCTTCTCAGACAGTCTGTGAGTAACCTCACATCAGACTACAGCAGGCCCTATGACCCAACAAGCTCTGGAGCCAAATGTACAAAAACATTTGCAAGTTCGGAATTTTCAGTTTTAGGATTGTGGGCAACTGATTATGATCTTGAATCCCAGTGAGAGGCCAATCGTAAACACAGAGGAGATGTTCTAAGTGACTTTTAACCTTTTGAAAAGCAAACAAACACACATCACTGTGTCTGCCTTGTGGAAACAGAAATGAGATTTGGGCCCTCTTTTCTAGACACAGAAAGCATCTCTAAAGGTATGCATTTCTCCACTAAGTCTCAGGGACAAATCTTACTCAAGGGCTTCTAAACCCACTTGACTGGACTCCTTAAGTAACAAATATTTACAGGAAAATGTACTTTTTATTTTGATTGCAGGACACATACCTACTTGTTGTCTGTGGTTTTCTCTCCTGCCTGGTTCCCGCAGTTGTTAAGTCCCAAAGAAATCTCACAGAGGTCTACATTAACTATAAACTGATTGCCCCATTAGCTCAGGCTTCTTATTAACTCTTATAACATATTAGCCCATTATTCTTATCTGTGTTTGCCAGGTGGCTTGGTACCTTTTCAGCGAGGCAGTCACATCTTGCTGCTTCTGTGACTCAGTCATGATGGCAGAGGAATGAGCTTCCTTCTTCCCAGAATTCTCTGTTCTCATTGACCCACCTCTACTTCCTGTCTGGTTGTCCCACCTATATTTCCTGCCCGGCTACTGACCAATCAGAGTTTATTTAAAATATAATTGACAGGATACAGACCATTGTGCCATACCACCTACTTTGCAAAACCTTTTTTTTTTTAACCTCATTCCCAAGTAAACAAGAGTCTAATGTATACTTTGGTGTCATTGTTGCTATTGTTTGTCCCAGCAGTGTCACAGGTCCCTAAAAACAGTTACAATGCAGAAAAGGATGAACATAAAATCAGAACAAATGGTAAAGGTCTTGGGCACCTTACAGCCTAGTCTTGCAGCATTGGGGGAGGCATGGTGAGAGTGGTTGGATGATTTACTGGGAAGATGTGGAGTAACTATTCCTCATGTTCTTGCCCCCTTGAAATCTCTGTGTCATCTTCAAAAGTTTTTGGAAACTGTATTTTATACACTGGAACATCCGTCCTGCTCACTTGATCTTGGATATAAAAGCAACCATTTTGAAAGGAATGCTATTTAAGAGTCCCTTGAGAAAAATGCAGAGAAAACTAAACATCTTACCAGCAGGTGAGTGCTCTAGCACTTTTGCTCAGCCAAAACTGCTAGAAAACAGGTATTTCCTTGATACTATCTCCACCAACCCAAATGTCTCGGCCTAGACCGATGTTCAGCTTTTGGTAGATGGCAGCACTGGAAACTCGGGGTTTCCCAAAGGACTGTGACCGCAAAGCGCATGGAATCATGATGGTCATAAGAAGCCAGCTGCAGAGGGAGGACAAAGCATGACAGGATAAGGCCAGGCCGATGGGAGATGTCATATGGGGAAGGAAGACAGAGTACCTGATCACTTACACATCTTTAGTTTAGGTGCCTGACTGATTTTCAGCTTCTAGCCTTCCAGGAACCAGCAACCAAGGGGATAGTTCATCCTCCCATTTTAGCCTCTGGGCCAATTCTGGGATCACATACAAGGACACACACTGTGCCCACCATTGAGGCTTCGGTCAAATCTCACATCTTCAAGTGCATCTTCCCTGATCTCATGGACTACATGCTATCTCTGCCGGTCTTTGAAATGAGCCCTCTGACTTTTCATTGTACGGTTTTGGATGGGACTGTGAAATCTTTAAAGGCCCCTGTGTTCTTTTAGACCTGGGACTCACAGCCTGCTTGCTCCCTCTGCAATTTTTCCACATTCCCAGTACCCACCAGAGCTCCTGGGGCACAGGAGTATCCAGTGACTATTTCTATAAATGAGGCCAATGTGGCTTTTGGCATCTCTCTTTACTTACTGAAGAGTCATGCATGTGTTGAGTGAGTCTCTCACTTTCTATCTCCCGAGTCTGTCCAGTTTCCTCAGAAGTGAAAAGATCGTGGAGCCAACCTCTCTGAGCTGTTAAGTTAAGATGCCAACACAGGTAGTCATGGACTTGTCCAACAAATCCAATGCCTGCTAATTTATTTCAGTGTCTGTCACAGTTATTTGTAAAATAAATAAATAAACAAACAAACAAACAAATAAATAAATTAAGGACTAGCTTCCTCATTCCTGGTATCCTCAAAGGTAAGATAATGAAAACCAAGTTTGCCTAAAGAGCCTGTGTAGCATGGCTACATAGTATCTTTAATGCCATGCTCCCACACCCACCTCTCATCTAAGCTATACAGCAGGGAAAGGCATCTAGCTTTCCAAAGACACCTCGAAATGAGTCAGAGCCTTTTAATAACTAATAGGAAGTTCTAGAACTTCTCATGTGAAGTGGGAAAGAGTTCCATGAGAATAATTATATGGTAAAGCCATCTGTGCTATGGCCTTGCCACTGTTTGCCTCATTAACTAACTGCTCAGGGCAAGGCAGCCCCAACTGACAAAATACAATGAAGACACCAATGCACAGTTGTGGGCAGTGGAATGGGAAGTCAGCCTCACGCCTTTTCAGATTCCAGAAAAATCCTGAAGTAAGAGAATTCATTACTGTAAAGGGAGAGGATGGAGGGAGGTGGAGACAGTTATTCTTTGTTGCTTAGAATGGTGGTATATTTCTCTTGGAGTAAGGGGAGTCTGGGAGACAAGGCATTTCTGATTGGATATTTTCCTCACGGCCTACTCAACCAACCATGATTCAATTCTCTCTCTCTCTCTCTCTCAGAGAGAGAGAGAGAGAGAGAGAGAGACCTTCCCTACCTCCCTCTCTCATCTATCTCTCATATCTCTCTCATTTATCACTCATCTGTCTCATCTATCTCTCTTATTTCTCTCTGTGTGTGTGGAGTGGAAGTGCACACATGCAAGCATGCTTTCAGAAGAGTGGAATGCTACTTCAAAGAAATGATCTTGCAGCTGCCAACAGCTGTTCCTGGTTTCTTTTAATAATCCGTGACAAAAATATTGAGTGTGCGGTAATGCAAACAGCCAAACAATGAAACAAAAACAGGCAAGGGCAATCCCTTGTTCTAACTCATTCTGCTTTATTTGAATGCAGCATGGGATGAGATGTTGAAATAGCTGGTGGTGTCAATGTTTTGTGTCTTTTTTTTTAATCCATTCTTAAGCTCAATAACTGTAGGTCAATTGAGTAGTAAAGGAAATCTTTCTGCCCTGTTAATTGATTCTTATTTCTTTTTCTCATTGTGTCATTCTTTCATTATGAACTTGGGTAGAACTTGGGACCCCATCAAATGAGGACATCTTTCTTAATGGGGGCAGTAGACTTTGTCCTAGGTTGGGGACTGTCCTGCATGGTGAGAAAGAGCCCCCAGATGTCCTCCCCGTCCTGCTTACCATTTCTTGCACAGATTCTTTCTTGCCTCGGGGACTTTGTACGTGTTGTCATTCATCTCGAGGACAAGACCAGGAGGGTAGGCGTTAGCACACAGAGGAAAATGCTAGCCATAGCACACATGCTTTGAAACCGGAGAGGAGAATTGTCTACTTAAGAGATTCATATTTCATTTTCTATGTGTTAACTTCCTGGTCTGTCCAAATAAATTTCCAGACTTTAATAGAGTACACTATGAATATGCTTTCGCACAGTTCTGTAGGTCAGGGTTCTGAATTCATTCTGCCATAGCTTCCTTAGGGGGCTCTGGGGAAAACAGTCCTGTCTACTTCCAGCTGTTGGTTGTTGTAGCAACATCTCTCCAATCTTTGCCTCTGAGGAGGCAATGGCTTCTCCTGGTCTTGTATAAGGACACAGGCCAGACAACTGAGGACCATCCCTACAACAGGAGTAACTTTTTCATCTCAAAATTGTTAGCTTAAGGTGCCAAGATGCTGGTCCCAAAGTATTAGTGGCTATTACTTCTGTTTTCCTCAAATTTATTTGCAAATTATTGACAAGTAAATTCTTATGTTTATTTTAGCATTCTTTCTGGTTATTCCACCACTATATTTTGGCAAGCAATACATACTTATATGTGTATATACATATATGTACACATATATGCACATGTGTATATGCTATACAAATATATACATATATATTACATATATAATTTTGAGCATTAACTTTGTACTATATTTATACGTATGTGTGCTTATCTCTGTGTGTGTACCACACAAAAAGAAGCCACAGGAGGGTGCTGGAGTCCCTGGAGCTGAAGTTACAGGTATTGTGAACTTCCTGCTCTGGGAGCTGGGAGCTAGTCCCCAAGTCTATAGCACTCAAGGACTCTTGCCTGTAGATCCATCCCTGCAGGTCCTATTCGCCTACATTCATGTTCTTTGTTTCATAATTAGGCAAACTAAGGAACTGAATGTTGTAAACGTCTCAAAGAAATAGCTAGTGAGTGAATTTAGCTAGTAATTTTGCCAATTATTATTTCTACTTTATTAGATTTGCTTCAGATTTTTCCAGTGTTTTCATTTAGATTAGTCCATCTGTTTATAGTATTTCTTGTTCATTAATATTTTAGTGTTGTTTTAATTTCTCCAAGAGTCTCTCTAACCAATTTTATAGTTCAAAAATATATTTGTCTTTTTAAAACAAACATCTCTGACTTCTTGGTACCATGAAATTTTTGTTTGTTTCTCAATTTCTGTATTAACTTTAGGACTAACACATAGTTATCTGAGAGTTTTACCTCTATCATTACTATGTCATGAATTTATCATATTTTCTCTCTGGCTGAGTTTAATAAGGTTCATGAAAATTATTCTTTTTTATTAGTTCAAAATCAAATAAAACTATATTTTTACTGTTTATTATGATGTTAAGGTCTCTTCTGTCCTTAGTTGTTTTATAAACCAGGTCAAGTTTAAAATAATAAATAGACATCTTTGGCAACTCTTTTTGTCTCTTGTATAGGCTTTATAGGCATTGCTGCTGGACTAATTGCTGTATGACAATCACAAATGATGCCTGTGACTGCAAAGTTCATCCTTTCTCCATCTAAATCTCTTACAATTCTGTCACCGTGTTCCTCATTCGATTCATTCTTTCTGAAGCTGAGATCATGACCCCACTTTTCTTCTCTCTATGAGTGTGTCTCCCATTGTTTTGAGAATTCCACACATTCACAGAATGTGTTTTGGTTGAATCAAACTCCCAGTCCTTTTCTTCCCTTCCACCCCCCAAACCTTCATGTACTCTAACTTTAATCCCAGGGCATATGCTTAATACTTGCCGCCTGTGTGAGCAAGGTGTAGGGTTATCCACTGGTGCACATGGAACTTCTCAGGCCCTCATCCCTGAAAAAAACTGATTCTCCCTCCCCCAGGAGCCAGCAACTGCACGAAGTCTTCAGCTGGGGTGGACTCCATGAGCTCCTCCTCCATCCAACATGGGACTTTTGAGTGGCTTGATCTTGTACAAATGTTACTCTTGATTTTCTATATTTGCTTAGGTTTTTCTTGTATCTGTTTCCATATTTTGAGTTTAGACTTTTCTGAGTTGTTTTGTGTCAAGTATTTATTGTGCAATAAATCCATACAATTAAATTTTTATAATTTGTATCTCCTTAAGATACAAACGTCACCTATTCATTAGTATACACACATTTGCTCTTAGGTGAATGTAGCATTTGATATCTTCATCTCTGCCTTTGTTGTTATCTGTATGACTTCATAAAGCCTATATTTTATTCCTTTGTGTTTCTTGCTTCTTATATGTGAAAATATTTTCATGTTTGATGTGGGATTCCCCTCTGTATGCTGTGAATACTATTGGTGAATAAAGAAACTGCCTTGGCCTGTGGATAAGGCAGAACTTAGATAAGCAGGGAAAACTAAACTGAATGCTTAGAGAAAAGAGTCAGAGTCAGAGAGAAGCCATGTAGCCTTGGCGGAACTTTACCCAGTAAGCCACAGCCATGTGATGATACACAGATTACTAAAAGTGGGTTAAATTAAGATATAATATTTAGCCAATAAGAAGCTAAAGATAATGGGCCAAGCAGTGATTTAAATAATATTGTTTGTGTATGATTATTTTGGGGCTGAGCAGCCAGGAACCAATAAACGGCCTCCATAAAACAAATTGGCATGCCAATGTGGTTGACTAAAACCACATAAAACCTGAGAAAGCTTAAAAAGGAATCCTAGACACACAAGAACCAAGTTATTTCTTGGGTGGGCTCTGTTTACTAGAAGCAAGCAGAGGCATGGCTCCTTTAAGAGAGGTTTTCCTGATTCAGTGGTAGCAGAAAAAAAACATGTTTTGAAAACTGCGGCCTTCTGGGCCATGCAGCCAGCCTGCTAGTGAGCATTTAAATGGGGTTTGTAAGCAGTGTGTTACAAACTGCTTAGTGACTCAACATAGACCCGCTGCATACATGGAAATGGGGCAATGTACATGGCTCTCAGAAGCAGTGAACCGCTCCACCATACTGAATTGGATGGGGCAAGCAGGCAGTTCTGTGTTACCCCGAGCAATGATGCACCTTAAGTTTTTAAGAAGCACTTAGCATTTTAAGAAATATTCCTGGTCAGAAAATAATTATAAATACACAATAAAGACAAATTCAGATGGGAATGATCTCTAAATGGGTCACAGTGTTGGATAAATGTATGCAGGCTTGGGAGAGAGAAGAAAAAGAATATAGACAGTTATAAAAAGAAGCAAATGATTTTTTAAAAATACAACAAAGTCTTTAAAGAGACAGAGTACATACAGTCATAGATTAAAGGAGTAAAGATAAATATTAAAAAGTAATAGAGTAAAAAATTAATAAGCCATGTAAAGATGAAAATGCACAGAGAATATGGATTATGTATATTATTGTGTTTCTTTGAATTTTTTTGTCTGTGAAGGAGCTAAGTAACCAACATATTACTTTAAAGGTATTTTGTCTTCAAAATATGGATCTAAGAATTTGCTGCTTTGGAAAAGAGGTT
Source organism: Bramus lutescens (assembly GCA_001685075.1). Taxonomy (NCBI): domain Eukaryota; kingdom Metazoa; phylum Chordata; class Mammalia; order Rodentia; family Cricetidae; genus Bramus; species Bramus lutescens. The sequence goes on along the minus strand of LOEQ01000113.1, from coordinate 504,061 downwards.
CTTCTTTTGTTTCCACAGTAGACAAGAGCCTGTGGATTGCTTCTAGACTAATGTGGTTTGATGGATCAAGACCCTCTGAACGGTCACCCCCCCTCAAAAACTTACTTTGCCCAATAAACATCAGGAATCAGTTTGAAGAAAACTATACCCATATTCGCAAATACTGTTTGTAAATGTTTCTTTACATTTAAAGGGGGATATGTTATAGAAATTTACATTGTTATGGATCTTGGTTTATTGATACAAACTTAAGATCAATTTTGTTATATGTATATTTCAGCTCTTGATTAAGGTATTGTGTTTGTGCAGCTCATTTAAAAATGTAATATGTAATTTAGAAATATAGGTTAGTAGATAATCATCTATAATAGTCAAGATTGTTGTCATGTTAGTTAGGTTTTCTAGATATACAGAGATGTATTTCAGATTAATAGGCATTCTTCAACCCTTTCAAAGACTACAGAATATGTCATTTAAAATGTTTTAGTAACTTAGGACTTTTCATGGCAGTGAGACACTTCTGCTCCTGGCAGCACTAATCTACTTCAAGAGGAAGATGGGCATCAGAAAGACTCCTTATGGAGTTTGTTAGCCATTTGGGCAAGAAACTGCTTTTGCCTGGACTGCTTGATGAACTGGACATGCAGAACCCACAGAGAAATGACTGCTGAACTTGCCTAAAGGTGAGGCTGTCCTTCAGGGTTTCTGCTTCATAAAAGAATAGAAAGAGTCTGCTAAACATTCTGCTGGACACAGGAAAAAAATGACTGACAAACTGCCAATACAGGTGAAACTGTCTTTGAAATTTCCTGCATCATGGAAAAGTCTGCTGGATATTATGAGCCTGTAGGCTGAAGATGGATGCTCCAACANCTGCCAATACAGGTGAAACTGTCTTTGAAATTTCCTGCATCATGGAAAAGTCTGCTGGATATTATGAGCCTGTAGGCTGAAGATGGATGCTCCAACAGTACAGAAGAACTTTGGGTGACTGTTCAGGCAGAATTATGTCTCTGTCAATTCTAGAGTTTTGGAAGTTGCTTACATTGTACTTCCTGTTTACTTAGGTAACATTATATCCTCTGGAGTCTTTGGTGGAGTTGAAGAATTTATAGTCATAGTTTTCCCTAGTTGTGATAAAAGATAAAGTAGATATAAATATTGTAACTATATTTCTTGCTTGATATCTGTTTTGTTATATGTAATTTTTCTATGTTAAAGATAAAGCCTTCCTTTTCATTTAAGGAGAAAAGGGGAGGTGATGTGGGATTCCCCTGTTTGCTGTGAATACCATTGGTGAATAAGGAAACTCATTTGGCCTGATGGAGTAGATAGGGAAAACTAAACTGAATGCTGGGAGAAAGAAGGATGGAGTCAGAGAGAAGCCATGTAGCCTTGCTAGAGACAGACACCGGAACATTAGCCTGTAAGCCAAACAGCCTTGTGGCGATATGCAGATTACTAGAAATGGGATAAATTAAGATATAAGAGATAGTCAATAAGAAGCTAGAGCTAATGGGCCACGTAGTGATTTAATTAATATAGTTTCTGTGTGATTATTTTTGTTCTGGGTGGTTGAGACAAACAAGCAGACTCCTTACAACACACGTCTGTTCTGTAGAACTGTCACCAATGCTGCCCTTGTTTCAAAACACTGTTTTAATTCTCTATCAACAATGACGACAGTGTCTTGTTCTGCTCCCCACCTGTTATGAAGTTCTATATATTTGCTTTAATATTTGCCTTTCTGCCTTCATCTTCTGTGATTTGGCTTCACTTCTTAAATTACAGTCTGCGCCTAACCATCACAGGCGGAGGTCATCTTCTCTAGTCTAGCCTTCACTGTGAACTCCTTTGCCCCCCGTTTAAGCTGAGCAGGCTTCCTTGATTTTGAGAAATCCCTGAGGGAGAAGAGCCAACACCACCAGCACAGTCTGAAGAAGCAGGTCTAGGGATGCAGTATGAGAGGCAAGAAAGCATACACCCTAACATTTGTGTTCATTGATTCTGCCTCTGCTGGCATTTCTGTCTTGTCAGAGCCTAGCATGGGTCACCTCTATGACATCAGCCAGCATGGGACAAGCTGTGGCAATGGCTGATTGGGTCCCTCTTCTGAGCTTATCTTCTGGGCAATATCCATGTTGCTGATCTTTTGTTTCACGTGAGAACAAGCAAGACCACGTGACGTGTGCAGGTGCACACTAGTCAGCAGCTGGCCAGGCTTCCCAGGGACAGAGCCCAAAACTAGACCTAATTGACAAAAGTAAGTCATTTGCTTATCAACAGAGTCAAAAAGAAATGTCATGATCTGAACATTGCCACAAATCATTGCACAGAGATATAAAATTGGTTCTGAGAATTAAAAATATTTCACACAATCACAATCTTGCCTTCATTTAAGCTGACAGTGTGATTGATCACAGGAAGTTTAATGGAACAACTTCTTCAGTTACTCAGTGATAGTGATGCTCCTGTCTCCGTTATAATGTGGAAGTTCTTCATAACTGTCCAGTCTACACTAAACACTGTGCAAATGTTCTAGCTCACATTGTTATTGTTGCTGTTACTACATTATTTTCTTTGTGTTTATCTTGATTCACATTAGATGTTATGTATTATTGACAATGTCTTTATAAAACTTAAATACCTATAATTACTTATAAAATATATACCACCCCAATAGATTATATATCCTATAAAAGCAAAGACCCCTCCCTGTTCTTCCAAGCTACAGTCTTCATCAGCTAACCAGCATGAGCATGAAATGGCTCAATAAACCTTTGTTCTGTGGATGGATAGATGAATTGATTGTCACTCTGTCATTACTGCTAAGTAAGCTTCCTTCAAGAGCTAGTTCTAGAAGTCAAGTGTGAGTTTGGAACACATCTGTTCATTTCAGGGAGGAACTCATTTCCTCTGCAAGGTTCAATGTACCTTCGAGAGCTGTGCTGGCTTCTCCTGTAGAAAATGCAGTTCAGACTGACAGCTCAACCTAACCCATCACTCTCACGACACATACATTGATTTAAGTTATTTTGCAAATATTTTTTCATAATTAAGTTATCCATACTGTGTGATCATTTAAGGAAAAAATAGAAAAAAAATATAAGCTATGATTCCAGCCCTTACCTTCTACCATCTCAGAAAACAGTTATCAGTATTTCTCGTGTGTGGGTAAAGAAGGGCTAAATTTGCACTCTCTGATGTAGATAATTACTCTTTGAACTGTCCGCCATGCTTTTTAAAACTCCCAAAGCTGGAATTAAGTCTCAAACCTAACAGGAAAATCCTGATACACACATTGCTGATTTTCAAACCATCTGAGAGGATTCAGGAACTCAGACTCTCCATTGAGGTGACTCTCAGTAAGGTGAAGTTGTCTCTCCAAGTACATGGAGACAGGTTTCTCACTGACACACCAAAGGTAACACTCACCGACATGTCTGATGGGAAACTGTGAAGAAGGCATCCGTGAGAAGGGAACTAGCATTTAGTGCGCCCCAGTCTGAGAGGCGCAACATCTCATTTAATCCTCTTAACTACCCCTTGAGTCCTGTAATTACACCTCTTTCAGGTGGGAGGCAATGGGAGCTTCAGGGTCTGCCTAGAAAGAAGTGGTTGATGTCTGACCATTCCTCACTGCTGACAGCATCGCCTCACCCCAGGCCTCAATTACACAACTTCGCCTCCATCCCTGTACTTGCCGTCCATTGTGTCTGACCTCACCCCGCCGGAACCCCTTCCTCTCCTGTGTTCATGCATCATCAGTCCTATCTGCCTCCAGATGTAAATCTTCTATCAAAGCCCTCACAAGGGGATTCCACATCTTTGTCTCAACCTGAGATATGGTTATGGTGAAAACAGCGTTGAGAGATTATTAGTGGTTTGTCTGGGCCTTGGCCTTTCATGAGTGTGTGGGATCCGTTTTATGAAATATCTTCTCTTTTCTTGGCCATCTTCTTCCTGAGTTCTCCTTCAAGTGTTTTTTTTTATTTTTATTTCATGTATATGGGTGTTTTCCCTGCATGCATGTCTATATAATAGCTACAAAAGAGGGTCATAATTTTCTTTGTCCCTTTATGCCTTTATCTTCAAGTTTATGGCTATTATGAGACCATGTTTATTTTTTGAAATCATAGATCTTGTTTTTCACTTACCCTAAACCTCAAGTTTCAAACCATGCTCCCAGAATACAGTTCCACGGTGAGTATGTTAGGTTCCTCTGAGAATAGATTCCATCTATGCTTTTCTCCAGCCTTGGTTAACAGTACACTACCTTGAGTTTCCTCAGACTAATGAGCTTCCCTGAGGCTTGTCCTCGCCACCTCTAGGCTGTGCCAGAGTGTGCTGTCTTGCTTGGCACAATCTACCCTCCTTGCTCCACCACACTCTTCCTAAACCAACTTTATCTTTCAATTCCTTCAACCATCCTCTTTCTTTCCTTCATCTGTTTTCTTGTTACTCAATTAAAATCATTGTGTTGGTTACCTTTGGGTTGCTGTGATAAAATGCCATGATCAAGAAGGAAGAGCTTGTGGTTTCAGTGCATATAGTTGGGAGGCATGGCAACAAGAAGCAAGCGTAGTAACCAAAGGAGAAAGCTGAAAGATCACATCTCTAACCATAAGCATGACACAGAGCAAACAAACTGGAAGGTGGGTGAAGATGTGAACTCTCAGGGCCCACTTGCAGTGATGTGCTCCCTCCAGAAAGCCGGCACCTTCCTATGCCCTCCCCAGAAAATACCTCCAACTGGGGAACGAGTGTTCAAATTCATTAGCCTTCGGGGGGCCGTTCTCCTTCAAGCCATCACATTCCACTGGCTAGCCCTATATGTTTACAGCCATATCATAAGGCAAAATGTAGTGAGACCGCCTTCAAAAGTCCCCACAGTTTTGAACATTTTAACACTGTTTACAAGTTCAAATCCAAAGCCTCTTTAACAATAATAGCTTAACTGTCGCCTTCTCCAAAAATCAAAAGGCAAATTAGTAACTTCTAACACACAGTGGCACAGAATATTTATTAGCCATCTAAAAGGGAAGAATTGGGGCATAGCGGAGAAATACTGAGTCAAAGTAAGACAAAAAAACCCGGTAGAACAAACATCAAATTCTGTAGCTCCATGTGTAGTGTCTGAGACTTTAGTTTTAAATGCTTAGACGCCTCTTCCCTACAGCTTTGCTGTCTGTAATAAGAGAGAGAGAGAGAGAGAGTCTCTCTCTCTCTCCCTCTCTCTAAGACTGGTTCCACTCCTTGTATGCAGCTCTCTCCATGGCAGATGCTTCTCCAATATCACTGGGTTTCCACTGGAACCTAGTAATTCCTAAAATAGCTTCCCATGAGGAGAATGAACAATTTCTACCTTCTTTCCTAAGGTCCTAATTACAAACCAAAGAATGATTCTGCAAAATTTCACTCTGGGGAACCAATAAGTTTATTGGCCTTCCTTAAAAAGCATAGGGGAGGGGTTACTTACAGAGGCCTGTGGGCTCCTCCTGCTACAGATTGACTTGAAAAGCCTTACCCAGCAGGGATAAGGGCTTCCTTACAACTGCACAGATGGTACCCTGCTCCCCTAGTCTTTCCTAATTTATTTACCCTAGCCCCTTCCTGAGGCAGAGTTGAGTAGACACAGGTGGATACTCGTGAGGGTTTCCCAACTCTCCCCATCCCTCTATGAGGGGGTATAAGCAGTTATTAAGCCCAGTTGGGATGATCTTTTGCAAAAATGGTGCAGCCCTTTTGGATGTCTGTTTGTCCAAGATGTCAGTTTTTTTGGTTGGTACATGGCACCCAGGTTCCATTTTTCAACAGCTTTGCCCAATGACCTCTCAGGCTTCCTGCTCTCTCAGGGTCTGCATGCGGGGATTCCCCCTTATATACACTGCCTGGCCTCTGTAGCTCTCTCAAACCATGGAGGACAAATCCAAGAGACTGTCACTCTTGCATTGTTCATATATTTGAAGCCAGCACCATGTGGATGACCCTGCTAAGTTTGGCTGTCAGATTGAGTTGGATCTTGAGCCCCTTCAATGACATTTGTAACAGCTTTTCCTTGCTATTTGCTATTTAAGGGCTGAAAATCCCCTATCCTCTGGGGCTGGAGAGATGGCTCAGAGGTTAAGAGCATTGCCTGCTCTTCCAAA
>LOEQ01000113.1:479442-497815 GCA_001685075.1 Bramus lutescens | reverse complement strand
AAGCATACACACAGACAGAATATTGTATACATAATAAATAAATATTTTTAAAAATCCCCTATCCTCAAATTTATAAGTTGGAGGTTTAGCTGGGTGGGATCCTGTCCTCCAAGTACCTTTCTTACCCTTCCAATTCAGCACAGGCCTCTTCTGGTGGCACTAATCTTTACTGTGACAGCATCTCCTACAACGTGTGTGGCTGGAGCATTGGGATTCTTACTACTCTTTTCTCTCCAAACTATGCATTTCTTTTCTGCCTTGTTTGCCCATATTCATTTTACATTACCGTATGAACCATGAATAACAGCCACTCCACAGAATCAATATTATATTGGCTTAAAATTTACTCTGCCAAAGAGATTACTCCATTACTTATTAATTTAACCTCAGCCCAGTACTCAGAATATGGACAAAAAGCAGACAGTCTCTTTGCCAAAATATTACAAGAATGTGCTCTAGCTTAGTTGCTGATATTGTTCTCCTTGAACCTGGCCTCAGTACTGTATGCATCACCATGAGCGCGACTGCCTTCCGGCCTCATGCTAGAAGTTTCCAGGTTCATACTAGAATGGTCCTTTAAGCTCTGCTTATAGCATTCAGATGCTCTTCTGGTTCAAAGTTTTCCACGCCCCTAAAAACAAGGATGTCAAATAAATAAACAAATAAATAAGTAAATAACACTCAGGTTCTTTACAGCAATAGCCCCTCTCTGTTTTTAACTTCTGTATTAGCTACTTTCCCATTGTTACTATGACAAAAGCAACTTGTACAAAGAAGGGATTACTTGGTCTTATGGATTCGGAGGAATGGTCCATAAGGGCTAATACGCATGACAACAAGCAGTAGGCCTAGTGGTCACAGAAACAAGCTAAAAGCTCACATCTTCCATTGCAAGCATCAAGCAGAGAGGGCACACTGGAAGTTGGCAAGGCTGTGAAATCTCAGCGTCCACCTGCAGTGCTGTGTTTCCTCCAGGCCGCATCTCCCTGGAGCCTCTTCAAACAGCACTGCCAATGGGTACCAGATGCTCAGCTTCATGAGAGTTTGAGGGCCATTTCTTATTCAAACAACAATCATATAAAAGTTTGTCTTTCTATTGTCTTCCAAGCTTTTGAACAGAGATCTTATCAAAACCATTTCTACAATTATGCTACACAAAACAATTCTATCCAAATTCTAAATAGCTTATTTCTGGAGTTCAGAAACCTATCAATAAGGCATCTATGCTAAGGATATAATATTTAAATTATATCATGTAATTTACATTTTATTTAAGAAACACTAGTGCCATTTTATAGAAACAAAACAAAACAATCAAACCCAGGAGCTGGGAGGTGGTGGTGCATGACTGTAATCCCAGAAATTGGGAGGCAGAGGCAGGTGAATCTCAGTGAGTTTGGGGCCAGCCTGGATGACAAAGCACGTTTCAGGACAGCCAGAACTGTAACACAGAGAAACCCTGTCTCAAAAAAAAAAAAAAGCAAAAAACAAAATAAAACATAAAACCCAGGAGGCAGCATTCAGAGACGGCTCAACAGTTAAAAACTCATACTGCCTTTGACGACGACCTGAGTTTGGTGCCCAGCATTCATGTCCACTTCCTGGAACTCCAGTTCCAGAGTGACCTGATCTCTGGGGTAGCTGCACTCATAAGCACATACCCCCCCACACACGTGCATGCACATATATCAACAAGTAAAATAAATCTTTTTTAAAAATAGCATACACAGATGCTGTTTTATATGACAAACAACTAACAAAACTAGGGCGAAGTTCAGGGCCAAACGCAGTGTTCATCATTACAGATACCTTTAGAATTAAATATATTTAATTCAAACTCACAAAGCATCAGTTCCTTTGATCCCACTGGAAAGATCTCAAGAGTGTGGTGCCACAAGTGCCTAGTAGTCGCGATAGCACTGATGCAGACCTTTCCGATGTGGGGGGAGTTTCTGGGCTCCCTTTCCATCCCTCTTCTCTTTCTCGGTGATACCATACAGTCCATGCTGCATTCTCTGCTAAAGGAAGCCCACTCATCTTCTGGGACTTTCATTCTCTACCTCATTTGCTTGGGCTGTGTCTGTTTTAGGGCCTGAGAGGTATCAGAGTAAACAAGAGGCATATGGTTCTCCAAACGCCTCTTACAAACTGGCTTACTCTTTTCCTTGCCCTTTGGGATTGCTTGCAGGCCTGCTGAGAGCATTTAAAAATGACTCATCTCCATGTGACCCTTCCCTTAGGAGAGTAAACAATACGTTATATCCTTTTGTGCAAATCCATGACACATTTTCATTATGAGGATGTCTGACCCCGGCTTCATTTATTCTGGTTTAGTTATCAACATAAGCTTATACAAGTCGAATTTTGACCACAAATGGAAGTAATAACAAAGGAACCCAAGGGCAATTTGGTTCAGTTCTAAAGGACAGAAAGCAGAGTAAGAGAAAACCTTTTGGTCTACCTCCCTTGTTTCTTATGTAAACACTTCCCAACACCTTATATCACTATTTAGAAATGAGGGCATGCAGAGTCTAATAAAAGCTAAAGACCACACTTAGAAGAACATTATTTATCACTTTTATGTTTAGCCAGGTAATCATTATCATACATATGGATATACATATATTATGTTATCTAAATCATTTTCAGAATTATAAACATTTCTGTACTTCTCTCGACTCTTACATGTGGTTCTAATATTACTGCACCTACTGTATTTGTAACTCCCCGTTTGTACAGAGACCTCCATGGCCATACTGTGATTATTTCATACAGGAGTATCCACTCATCTTTTCAGCCCCAGCAGCCTGTACCATGTTTAGCTCATAAAGAAGAACTGATCCCACGAGTCTTGAACTGGCCTGTTTTCTATGTCTTCAGCCATGTTCCCAATCCCTCAGCTCCAGCTTTCCTTGCATCACAGTGTTTCAGGATACAAATGTTCCTATAGGGAAGATTAATAATGGATCTTTTCTATAACAGACAGCTTTCTGCTGTGCCAAGCTCACTTATACATACGAGCCACTCCCAAACTCAGACTTCCATTTCAAGCCGACCTTGTACAATGAACAAATTGGGACTATTTTGGCCTCCCAGGGCCGCCTTCTTGCTGGGCACTGGCCAGGATACAGTGAAGTAGACTTTCCCAGCTGTCTTGCTTCCAAGAAGGGAAGCAGATAGTGAGACAGGTGACCAACTTTCTGTATCTACAATGCAAACAGCTCTTTTCCTGCACTGCAAAAGTGTAAGTAAGCAGGCTGCTTCTTCAGATGTAGCACAAGGAGGAATTATGACTTCTGTATGTTATTTGCTCTCCTTAGGACCATGTTCCGTAAATGCAAGTCTGTCGTCAAACTGAGGTTTGAAGCTAACTTCAGCATCTGAAGACCCAGAAGACTTAAAGATTCACAACAGCGTTAATAAAGGTATTTACGTGAGTCAGGGATTTATCAAATCACCTATTCTCCCATGATGCTTGCAATTAGCTCCTCCTCAGTCAGAGGTCCTCCCTCCTACGCCTGGTTACAAACTGAGGAATATGCTAGAGATGAAAGGTGTTCATTTAGCCCTTAGATCACAGTCTAAACCCTGGGAAATAATTATTCACTCAGGTCCAGTTAAGCCCTTTATAACATACGGAAAAATAAAATTCTTTTTCCACAGAGACTAGCTTTCAATAACTATGTTTCTGACACTGTCCTAGAAAGGCTGACACACACTTAAAAAGATGGTTAAAACAAACATATAGTGTAGCTTTTACTTGGTTATTCAAGCATTCAGTAGATTAAGCTAGATTTTGAGGACTAGATTTGATTCCTTTCTATCTCTTATCAACAGGATTTCATGTATGCCATCGTCAAACTTACGACCCAAAATTGTTAATCACAGATACTGTCCAGAGCTGGCCATGAAGCTCAGAGTCCTTGGTCGGACCCACAGCACTGCATAAGCCTGGCATGGTGGCATATACCTGTGATCTCAGCACTTGGGAGGCAGAGTTGGGAGGACCAGAACTTCAAAGTCACCCTTAGCTACATAGTGAGTTCAACAACAGTTTGGGAAACATGAGATCCTGTCTTTGAGAAGGGGAGTCAGAGGAATAACTGAAATGAAGCAAGGAATTTGAAGGGAGAGCAGTGCAAACACGGGCGTCAAGACCAAGTCTTCCATGTTCAAAAGCTTTAACACAGAAAGATATTTTTCCGAAAGCTTCCTTTGAAAATAGTATTTGAGGGCTGGGGGAGGGGCTTCGCTCATTGGCTTCAGGGCTGTCTGCAAAAGCATTAAGGACTTGCATTTGGATTCACTGCTGGCCCTAAAAACATGGATCTTTAGCCCCAGCAGGAAGACGGAGTTAAAGAAAAGACAGTCCTGAGTATTTGCTGGGCAGCTGGTCTAGATGCAAGCAAGAGTGACTCTGGGTTCCTAGGGAGGTTCTATCTTTAAAAATCAGATAAAGAAGATGAAAGACTTTCCATTGTCCACCACTGGCCTTCAAAATTGCCCACAATGGCAAATGTGATTTTGCCTGCTTACATACATGTGCATGCTCTTATATACATGTACACACAGATGGAAAAAAAAAAAGAGAATATTACCTCACCAGCACACCTCGCAGCCCTTACTCTGAGCGCCTGGGAAGGTGAGCACTTGCTGATTTCCCAAAGTCTGTGCTGATTCCTCCACAGGGAGCATCCACCGGCCCCTAAAGAAAGTTGCCCATTTCTCCCCTGATTGGACTTGGAAACGGTGGATGAGAACTGGCTGGTTGCACAGTCCCATCCTTGAGCTGGTTTACAACACTGTTTTAGACGAAGCAAGTGCATTTTCTGTAGACCCATCTTGTGTTCGCTGAAGCTATCTGATTATTTAGCGTGCCTTATCTTGAGAGCTCCTAGGGAAGACAAAAGACCCTGTTACAGTGTTACAGAAACCAGGCTGATGCATCCTTGGCTTAGCTTTGTTCTCTGTGCTCTTCGTTGTTTATAACGATAGTCCTTAGCCTTTCATGTTTAGAGTTTGATGTGAAAAAGTAAAAATAAAGTAAAATAAAATAAAATAATGGTAGAACTAAAGCCAAAAATTTAGAACGGGGAAGAAGATAGAATCTTGTGGGTTATGTATTTTTATTAAGCTTATATCTAGTACACATTACATAGTCGATTCAGGGTGCCATTTTTATCAAAGAAGACAGTCTGGCTGCAGAGTTTGTATGCAGAGCAGCATGTCACACCACACTGCTGAAGAACAGTAAACAGAAAATGAATTTAATCCCGCTCCATCTATTTCATATCCAAATTGACATCCTTGAGGCTCTGGCTGTATTCAACACAGAGCATAATGGAGGCTGAGTGCCCAGGGAGAAGGGCCTTGACACAGGAGTAGCACTTTGAAGCATTAAGCAATTGTGAAGAGCAGATAAGCATTCAGATCTCCTCCAGTCCATTTTCCTTTGAAACCGCATAGATGCCTAGTGTGGTGGGTCAAGGTTACACTTTTACACATTTGGCATCCATCTTAAACTGCAGGATATAAATTCCCTAGACAATGCATGCCTAAAATTAACAGCTACATGGAATTCAGAGAGGGAGAGCGGTGATTCGGCGACCAGATTACAGAGGCCGGCGGCATTCCAAAGGGTTTACATGTCCACAGCATCTGGAACAGTTTTAAGGCTTATAGGAAATGTGAATGGATGTTGACAAAGGCAGAATAATACACATTAAGTTCAAAGATAATACAAACAAACTTTCGTAAGCAGTGCCATTGCACATGAAGAGATGCCTTTAATAAGGATGGCTAGGGGCAGGCCTACAGCCCCCGCCCACTTTTTGAATGTCTAGAAATTAAACTAACCAAGTGGTCCAAACCTCCCTCTCTCTCTCTCTCTCTCTCTCTCTACTGAATCTAGCAAAGATGACTCAAGCCTCTGCCTTAAACTGAAAAATGTTTCTTTTCCCCCTCTTGCTCCAGTGGATTATAAATTTCAGAGTTAATAGTTTGGGTGAGGGAACTAGTCAAACACAGGGATGAAAACTAAAAGCCTGGTGGCCATGTGCTTTGCCTAAATATTCTCTTTCCTTATTGAGGCTCTGCTTTTCCGGGAGCTATCTACCTTCTGGTATTCCAGCCAGCCCACCGGTGATAAGAAGCTGATCTCCACCAGCAAACCTCACAGTCCTTACTCTGAGCCTGTGAGAATGTGGGGCCTTGTCTGGACTTTCTAGAGTCTGGTGATTTCTCCATAGGGAGCTCCCACCAGGCCTTAACAAAGTTGCTTCTCTTCTGACTGGGCTTTTCATGACTGGTGCAAAGTTCCAATTCTCAGACTAGCTTAAAGCTCTGTTCCCAAGGTCACCATTTCTAAAGTCCAAGGGTTGAATTGGAATTCTGGAAAGGAAATTGCCATATAGGGCACACTACAAAGGTAGCAAACGAAAGGAGATGTATGGATGACCTGCACGAGACTTTGCCCTCTATCTGTGGGTTTGGGCTGCCTCGGACCCGAGTCTGGCCCTGCTGGTCTATCAGCACATGCTTGTTTTCGCCAGAGACATGAAACCAATGTGATACACATAGACATACATGAAGAAAGAGAGTTATGATACAGTTTGGGTTCAGCTATCTCTGGAGGCATGGTAAGTAGGAAGCTGGTGGAAATAGCCTGCAGGCTGCAGACTAAAGGAAGAGTTAAGATGGTTTGCTAGCAAACCCAGATCTCGCAAAGGAAGCCTAAAGGCTTTCTGTCGTTAGAATGTCCTCTGATTCCTGGAGGTTAGGAATTTCTGTTCCCCAGGCTGACAGCAGATTTGGGGAGGCTCCTCCACCTCACTAAGGGCAATTTGTTTTACTCAAGAGTCAATCAACTTAAATGTTAATGTCATGCAGAAGAAATAAAATAAAATGAAAATAGAAAACCACAAAACCACAAAGGAGGTTTGACTAGTAATCTGAGCACTGTCTTCTTAATGGTTTGAGGCAAGATATTTAACCTCTTTGTATCTTAGCACGTTTGTCTATAAAATGGGATTAGTTCTAGGATGATTGCATACTCCCTGGGTTGAGTGTGCAGGTGAAAGAGGTCCATTTATGAACGACATGCCGAGAACAGTATCCGACATAGTAAGCAGTTTACTCCACAACAGGAAAACAGAAAGGAAACATGAAACATTCAACCCATTGTGCAGTCCAGGGGTATGAACCCACTCGGCCCAGTGACAGAGTCAGTTGAGATGGGTGCCATTCGAGCTCTAATTTCCTAAACCAGAAACTTGTCACCTCGGAGAAGGCTCCATTACTGTTGCCCTTGACTGGGAAGACTCAGCATCAATCTACCAAGAGAGATGTGTTAGTACTGAAATTTAGAACTCATTGGATTTTGGAGATGTTCTTCAAATAAGGACTTCGTAATTAGTGTTATGGAAATCCATCTGTGGTCATTTCTATTCGATGGATGACCGGGAAAACTGTCTTGGGACACTGATACCCTGGATGCCCATGGGATTCACCCCTCAAGTTCAGTGTGGTAACTGAAGACTCATTCCCACTTTGTGCAGGTGTCTGCTTCCCAGCCCACACCCGCCGAGAGCTTCTTTCCTCATGTTCTTCCCTTCTTCTGCATGAATAGCTGTGATGGTAGATCAGTGCCTCTCAGGGTGAGTTCCAGCTAGACCACCTGGATCCCAATTTACCTGCAGGGCTGGAAGACGAGACAGGTGAGTGGTCAACACTGAAATCTCTAAGTTTTAATTTCTCAGGATAAGATTCAGGAAGTGAAGTGTGTGTGTGTGTGTGTGTGTGTGTGTGTGAATTTCTTCATGGATTTTTATGCCATAGACGTTTGAAGGGGCTCTGCACTAAGTTATCAAGATCTTGCTAATAATCATGGCGTGGCAGAGTTGCAAAGCTGTGCTGCGCCCGTTAAAGTTTCTGGGTAGCTCCATCGCCTCTTGTTTAATTAAGTTGCTGCTATGCTCACAGTAGCTGGAAACAGTGTGCTGCTTCTGCACTAATGAAGTGTAGCTGTGCTTACTGAGTGTTTGCTGATTGGAGTTTAGGAGCTACAAATGATCATTAGCTCTGCCTTCTACAAGCTCTAGGAAAGGCGCGGCTTGCTTCCAAGGCGAACTGCTCACCCCCGCAGTAGCTTACACTTAGGGCCACGTTTTAACCACCCAGTGTAAAAGTTTCCTCTTCTAGAGCCCATGAAATCCCAGCAGCTTTCATCTTTAAGTCATCCTCATCTTTATGAAGCGCTTTCGAGAGCAGGAGCTGGAGAGATAGCTCAGTGGTCACGATCCTTCATTGTTCTTAGAGAGGACCTGGGTTTTTTCACCAGCAGCCACGTGGTAGCTCACACCTGCCTTTATTTTCAATTCCAGGAGACCTGACATTCTCGTCTACTTCTGCAGGCACAGACGTGTATATGGTACACATACGCACACACAGGCAACACACTTGTAAACGAAAATAAAAATAAATCTTCAGAAAGAAAGGGGGAAAAGAAGGAAGGGTTTACGTGATTCATCGACTGCTATGTGGGGAACCATCTTGTTTTGCGAACACGAGGGCCCACGTTTAGATGCCAACACCATGGACAAAGTCAACCCTGCTGCTGGGGACTTGTCTCCTCTCTTGTCCTTCCTCCATGTGGCCGAGCAGTGTGTGTCTGTGCTGCATCTGTCTCCATCTCTGAGAACAGCTTCCTTTCCTCTCTTACTTTTGGCCAGCCAGAATGGACCAACACAGCCAGACCTGACACTCTCCAGTCTTCAGGTATGAGTTCCACACTTTCAAAGGAGAAGATTTGGATGGCCCAGTGTCACTAAAAAGTCATATTAATCCAATTGCCTAGCAAAGAAATGGGGTGGGATTGTTTGTTATTTCATGTTGTTCATTAAAGAAGTGGTTTCAACCACTTCTGTGAAAATTATATAACCTTATGAGCAACAGAGACAGAATTGCAAATGGGGACTACACCTAGTTTATCTGAGGAAAATGGATGATTTCTTCGAGCTTCCCTCTCTTCTGTGGTTGGACCCTGTTGTGTTCCTTCTCTGTGTTGCCTCCTACTGTGGTTTCTTCTGGTCTATGCGGTGTCTGTTTTTCCTCTTTCCATGAAATTTCTCACTTTCTGAGAAGCTTTAGATAGTTTTCCAAGTAGCAACGAAAGCCTTCTAATGAGGTAGCTCCTGTCTAAAGCTACAATAAATACATGCCATTATTTGCCAAGTGACCACTACACACCAAGCCCACTGCTACACTTCCACACGGACTAGTTCAGCTATTTCTCACTGCAAACCCACAAAATAAACATTAACTTTTTTTTTCAATCTGAGAAACTGGAAGTTCTGTGTTGTTAAGCGGCCTGTATGAGCTCACACAGCTAGTAAATTGAGCGGCTAGGATTTAACTTCAGCCTCGGGATCCTCAGCCACCGTGAGCTATTGCTACTGTTCTCTGGAGGTGTTAACCAAGGACATGGAGTGAACTGGCGTCTCCTGGCTGGGAGTGCCTGCCCTGCAGAGCCAGATCCTTGCACTGGGGATGTCACCTAGTCCCCATCTCTGTGAATAGCTGGCTGAAGCTCAGAGAAGAGAGGAAATTCAGGGATGAGGCTTTTACACATACTGCTTTTCATCCAATTTAGACTTTATTTATTCATCGGTGCTTTTCTAGGTCAATAGGAAGGCGAGGGGAAGAGTCTCCTCTCCTCGGCAGCTGGAGGAGATAACTGTGCAATGGGCCTGTGGGTGGTCATTTCATGTTGCTTTCAGGGTTAAAATGATGTGGTTTCTTATGTTGTCCGTGGAACTAGCAATTATCATTCCCTCTTCGACTGAAGCAGTTATTTTTGGTGAAAAAGCTATTAAGTCTTTTGACTGAGAGCATTTTGGGTACCCTGTGGTTGGCTAGCTATGTTTAGATCCCTTACTCACTGACCTTGAATTAATTCCCCGGCCTCTCTACTTCTCTCTTGATAAGCTAAGAAAGGCAGAGTTATGTGTCAATATCTACAAGTTAGAATGAAAAACACTGTAACAGCATTTGAATATCTAGAATATCATTTTAGTTCTTCAATTCACAGTTTAACCCAGAAAAAAATCTTATTTACAAGTAATTATCCCAATTATCACTCCTTCATTTTGTGCTTTGGACATGACAGCATGTGCATGATGAATCTCAAACTGAGTTTCCTGACTGCGTCTATGTTCTAATTACCTGTCTCCACCCCAATTATGGTGCCATGTCTGAAGAGAGGAGCGTTAGTAGCATCCCTCTCCTGTAGACTTTTAGTGTCTTTACTCCACCCTGACATATGAATTTAATCAACAAATGCAATTCGTTAAACATTTCCCTACTTTGGGTACCAGTTGACTGTACTTGGCTATGAAGAAGACACTAAAACAATCTTAAACAATGCTGTTACCCTGTAGGGCCAGCAAAAACAGTTTACATCAAAAGGTAATTATCCTCCCCAGTGTGTAATCAGAGTTAAGGAAAGAGCTAGATGATACACATGAGTGAGAAGTCTCTCTTTATCATCCACTGAAGCAGTGCTCTTGGGTAATGTCAGCTCTCCAGCCACTCTGTAAAATACACCGATTGGATCATGTGATAAGTCCTCTCGTAGCCAGCTGGTCATTCTCTGTGGTGGTCTGAATAAAAATATCCCCCACAGGAATACTTGAGCCCAAGTGGATGGTGCTGTTTGGGCAATCTTAGAAGGTGTGGTCCTGTCGAGGGAAGTTTATCACCTAAGGCAGAGGTAGTGGGGCTTTGAGGTTTCAAAGCCATGTACTATCTATCCCTAGTGCTTTTTCTGTGCTTCATCCTTGCAACTCAAGATGTAAGTTCTTTGCTTCCAGCCTCTGTCATCTGTTGCCATGGTTACTGGCTGCTGTGGTGGGGTCCTGATCATTATGGATTCTTACTCTGGAACCCTAAGCCCAAACAAAGTCCTTCTTCTAGAAGTTGTCTTGACCATGGTGTTTTATCACTGCAATAGAAAGCTAACTAATAAAAGCATCCTTTTATTAACCTGTACCTTAAAGTTCAGGCCTACTGATCAGTCTAAGGTGTTTAAAGTGTCAGTACAACTTCTTATTGTACTAATAAAATATGGGAACCATAAAGGGAAATATGCTTGTTTCATGGAAATTAGATTCATTTCTCTTAAAAACCTATAAGCTTGAATTATTGAAAAGTTACTAATGAATTAGTATTGCCTGATAAAGACTAGTGGGGACACACAACAAAATTGTAGGAAGACTTGATCCTCTCAATATTTGTGAGGTTCTTAACTCTGCTTTGAAAAGCTCAGCACTGAGAAACATGGAAGACGGTGTGCATGTATTATACTCGAGGAAGACTCAGTGGACATCCTGCTGGGAGACTCATGATCTTAGAAAAAGTATCTATACCGAAAGCTTAGGGGTGCAATGCATAGCTTTTTAAGTTTTAAATTGAAATATCTATGAAAATATGAGCTGGTATCATGATTTCTTTTCTAGCTATATTTTGGTGATTGATTAATGACCAAACTACTGGTTTTGCTACCATTAAATTATACAAAAAATTTCTTTATTGATAATGTGGAAGAAGAAGGCATTAGTTAGAGGGTTGGCTTCTAATAATGAGTGTGATTTTGTCGCCGTACAGGAACAAAGCAATGCTCTTCAGGAGAAAGCAAACACACAAATGGTAGGAGGGATTCAACGTTTAGGTTATAAGATGTAAAATTCCATGCAGCAGGCTGAAGAGAGGGGATCAAAAGGATGGGACAGTGGAGGAGATAGGGGATGAGATGGCAGATACTAGGAGATATTAAGCCCTTGACTGCTTTGTCAGTCACAATTGTGAAATTAAGAAAGCAACACTCTAAGGTCGTTTCCTGACAGTGCACAGTGTGTGATAGCTCATGGAGGCAAATAAAGCTTCCTTTGGGTGCAAACTCAGATAATGGGACATCTTCACACAGAGCACTCTGATGGGGAAACTGAGGCTAAGCATGGCTTTCAGGAGAGTGCAGCTTGAGGAAGCAATGCCACGGGCAGTGGAAAGGTTGGCACACTGTTTGATTAGCCCTGGCTCAGAAGAAAGGTAAATATGGTGCTACATCTGTGCCACTGCCATAGAGAGGGATGGTAGAAGAAGGCATGGAAGACATTTTTGCAAATAACTGTGAATTCTCTTCCATAGAGAACAAATTTGTTATTTGGCTGAAATCCTCTTCCATGTGGAATTTTCACTTCTTTTGGGAGAATCAAGCAAGATGCTTTTATCAACATATGGATATCATTAGAAAACAGTCATGAAGAATACAATATTTAGAGTGAAACAGCATTCTGTTCAAAGTCCAGATGTAACATTTGCCAGCTAAATAACTTGAAGCAAATTTCCTGAGCACTGGAAAAATTTATAAAGATGCCATAAAATAGGAACTACATCACCTCGTTCATAAAAATCCAATCCTAACTTCACCATGTTCATCTAAAGCGTTTACCATACCGCCCATCTAGAAGGTCTAGGACATTAAAATGTTTGGCTCATTAAATACTGTCTTTAATAAGTCATAAAATTATAGCAGTGGAGATTTCCCAACTTCTTTGATAAAAGAGAAACTAAATTAACTGTAGATTTAAAATAATACATTAACATTCATATTTCAGGTCTTTGAGATACCAACATTTCTTTTTCCGTAATAAAACTAGAAATCATGGGCTGGAGAGATGGCTCAGAGGTTAAGAGCATTGCCTGCTCTTCCAAAGGTCCTGCATTCAATTCCCAGCAACCATATGGTGGCTCACAACCATCTGTAATGGGGTCTGGCGCCCTCTTCTGGTCTGCAGGCATAAACACAGACAGAATATTGTATACAGAATAAATAAATAAATAAATAAATAAATAAATAAATAAATAAATAAATAAAAGAAATCAGAAAAAAAACTAGAAATCATAACTATTCTCCATGTGTCTAGTTCACTGTTAGCTCAACATTTAGGGAACAGAGACTCTGTATATGAAAGATTAGCATGGCTTTGAAGCCAAGATCTGAATGTCCGGACTTTGGTATACATTGTCTGCGACCAGTGGGTAGTGATTTCTTGGAAACATACACAGAAATACTGGGCATCCACCCATAGCATTTCTCAATTGCTTATGAATGATTATGCTCATATACAATAGAATTTAGGCAAATCCTTGGCAGAGAACTTCTTTATTAAAAAAAAAAAGTACAGAGCCTTCATTTGGCGCGACTCTTTAATGTGTGGGTTTGTGTTTCCTGCCTTCTAGTTTCCCTAAAAAATATATAATGTTGTAGAGACACACACATACCCATTCATTAAGCACTTTGAAGCAGCCTTCTGTGATATTTTCAAACACAACATTACTTTACCAACATGGTTGACAGTCCCAAAAGTCTCCTTCCCACTTGAATTCTACCAATTGATATTGGTGACAGCAATTCAAAGCAAAAGAAAAGAAAGAGGAAAGAAATATATTTAATGGTACTTCTGGTACAGATCAATCTTAAGGGAAATTTTGTGGTTTAGCATCTTGTCCCATGCAGATCTCTATCCATGAGTTGGAGAGAACCGTTCTCTAGGGTAAGTACCCAGAACTGAGTCCTTATAGAGCTTCTTGCATCATTCCAGTGAACTATTTCTTTGCAGCTACATGATCAGCAGTAGATGATTGTCATGACCTAATAGTAATATCATTATTTACAGCGATGACATAAGTCCTTATGATTGCTATTTCCATTGCTATTGATTACTTGAGCACAACTAAGTCTAAGTCTGCATGTGATTAAAAACATTGTGAAGTCTGGTGTATGAAAAGCCTTGGAACAAAGCACCATGGGACTGTCTTTTAAGAAACGCCTGATCATGAGTGAGCTTTGGCAGCGCCTGCTCCCTTTGCAATGACAGGCGAAGGAAACACTAATAGGCCATCCTGAGTTCTCTGCCCCCTGCTCTCAGAGGGCACAGAGATTGCACCCAGAAAAGATGCCCTGTCAAGATGATTTAGCAGGAGGAAAGAGAGCTGCTGGAGGGGAATTCTGGAGGGGGATTTGTGCTCCAGATCAAAAACAATTTTAAGTGGTCTTCTCGGGTGGCCTGTGTGGAGACACGCAACAGCCCAGACTGCTGTTTTTCCAGGAGGTTAAATTTCAAAAAGAGGAAACAACAGCAAACAGGCTGCCAATTTACCCCACAATGTCACAACTGGCTGACGACCTGTTCAAAGCAACACCGCTCACTTCCAAATTCCTGGGTCTGCTTTATGCTTACACATTAAACCCTGAGAAAATTTTAGAGCTAGCATGTCACATTTATGACTCCTGAGTAAATGGCTGTGTGCAAACACACTGGTTCTCCTGACAACTCTTTGTCCTGTAATTGAGCCTGGGGGTGGGGTGCAGTGAGAGCCATTTTCAATTTAGCCTACCCTGCTAGGAGCCACCGGGAAGGACTCAGACAGGACTTAAAATTCAGTTCAGTTCTCCACAGTGAAGTTGTGAGGATGCTTCTAAGCACAATTCCAAAATAAATGTCATAGAGAATGAGCGTTCCTTTGCCAGGCACGAAGAGCTGGTCTGGGACAGTGAGACTGACCAGAGTTCATGTCCCTCAAGTCCCGTCTGCCAGGGTGCGCTCTGCAGTCTGACAGTGGTAATGTGGGGGACCTGGTTCAGAATGTGTATGGTGGTTGGGGCAGGGGGACTGGACTCCTTCAGAGAAGCTTGCTGGGAGAGGAAAGGAATATAAAACCAGAGAACTAAGCAACTCAGGTCAGTTGAGTATAGAAACTTAGGTGCAGCAGGAATTAACTCCCTACTCAAGCACAGCTTCTTCTAGAAAGTTCTCCTGATTCATAGGGACCCAGATCCAGTCAGAGAACAAATTTAACTTCTGATGAATTTTGCAGGACTGACCCATGAAAATGCTAATTGTGGTTTCTTTAACATCGGAAAGGAAACAATAACAGTGAAATGCAAGTCCTCTGAGCCGGGACCATACTTGTACCTCAGCTGTCAGCGGAAAAATGTATGCGTGCAGACTTCAGACATTCCTCACCAGCTGCATGCCCAGCGTGTGTGCAACTAGCTTCCCTCATGCGCATCTAGTTTCGAGCGTGAGTGTACATATGTGTGCACATGTGTGTGTGAATCCATATCTGTTAGTCTGCCTGCTTGTTCTCAGTAAAGGAAAACCTCTAAAATGAAAGTTAGTAATAGCACTCATCATAGCTATAATCTGACATTTCCATGACATCACTAGGTAGTTATTCATAAATCCGTTACTCATCCAGAAGAACAAGCATGCGTGGTGATAGAGCACAAATTGAATACCTAATCGCTAACAGTGCTGGGCCCTTTCTTCTGTGAATTACAGAGTAATAACTGAGATTTACTGAGTGCTCCTCTCCTGCCTGCTTCCATGATAAGCACTTTACAGACATTGTGACGTTCGATTCCTCCAAAAATTCTAATGATCCTATTATCATCTATCTTTCCAGTGACTGGTGCTTAGAGCTATCTTGCCTACCAATAATAATCACTGAGAACATTCTATGGTATAAATGACTTGACTCTAGGCTTACTCAAGTTGGTTTAATAATCAGCGATTTATAATCATATGGGCAATGGGAGATTTGGGGGAAGTTAAAGGAGGAAAAATTGTCTGAGAAAGCAACCCAAAGTCTCCGTGCTTTGGAAACTGGTGATGCGGGGATATTCTCTCTCTCTCTCTCTCTCTCTCTCTCTCTCTCTCTCTCTCTCTCTCCCTCTAACCATTCCCAAAAATGTATTGCTGTGCATCCCGTGAGAACTGAAAATTCAGCACCTTGCTTTGGTCTTTCAGGTGCCAGAATGAGAGTGTGCATCATGCCTAGCTTCTTTAGCCATTTATGAAGGGAAAGACTACAGCTGACTTGAAGGGTAGGTATAGGGTCCAGCAGGACGCAAAACCCAGAATCAAAATTTGGTACCTCTAGCAGTCTTAATCTGGGTTTCTGCTACTGCAATGAAACATCATGGTCAAAAATCCAGCTGAAGACGAAAGGGTTTATTTGGTTTACACTGCCATATCACTGTGCATCACTGAAGGGCATCAGGGCAGGAACTCACACAGGCAGGAACCTGGAGGCAGGAACTGATGCAGAGGCCATGGAGGGGAGCTGTTTACTGGCTTTCTCCCCATGGCTTGCTCAACTTGCTTTCTTCTACGACCCAGGACCACCAGCCCAGGGGTGGCACCACCCGAATGTTGGACTCTTCCCCGTAAATCACCAATTAAGAAAATGCCTAGTGATTACCTCAAATCAATGAGATGAATATTATCAACCCAAGAAAAGTCAACTATGGATCTCATCTGCACTCTACACAGTGAATTACTTGTGCTAACTCTACACCCAAGCCTGCATGCTGCCAGCTGTTGACTTGACCACATCTAGCCTCTTTACCATTGTTAACATAGTCATTGTAGTGGGCGCTGTGTCACTTAATATTTACATCAATGCTAAGCATTTGGTAATGCCTGTCTATCAATATGGTTGTCATAGAAACATATCAGAGTTCCTAGACAGTGGCACAAGCCCTTTTCCTCCAGAATGTGTGATGGCTGTTAAATTGACATTGTAGCTAAAAGATCTTTTCAAAAACAATAGCTTCAAAAACTAGTATATTCTATTACTAGTTTCATGGACCAGGGGGAAGATGGATGAGAATCACAGCGGCCAATATTCTGGAATCCTCTGGGGGGGGGCTAAAGGAGGAGTACATCTGTCATGTATACATATAAGTATGTACAGATGTGTGTATGTGTGTGTGTAATGTTTCAGTCCATGTGTGTATGTATGTGCATACATTTGTACGTAATTAAAGGGTTGTTTAAAATACTTCCTTATATTAGTTTGATGTTAGGCTTTTGGGGCTCTTTTGGGGGGACCCGCCACCCAGCTCCCAAATGAGTCACACACGGAGGCTTAGTCTTAGTTCTCAGTGTCTGGCCTTAGCTTGGCTTGTTTCTCGCCCGCCTGCCTTAATATCTATATCTATATCTATCTATCTATATATATAGATAGATAGATATTTTATTGTCCCATCTACCCTTTAGCCTCTGTGTTTTCCCCAGTCTCTTTCTTCTTTGAATCTTACTCTAACTCCATGGATTGCTGTGTACCTGGGAGGTTGGCCCCTGATGTCCTCCTCCTTGGGCTACTACTCCAAACCCCTTCTCCCAGTTTTCTCCTCCTATATATTCTCTCTGCCTGCCAGCCCTGCCTACCCTTTCTTCTGCCTTGGCCATTCAGATCTTTATTAGACCATCAGGTGTTCGAGACAGGCAAGGCAGCACATCTTCGCAGAGTTAAACAAAGGCAACATAAGCAAAAGTAACACACATAATATGGCATAATATTCCCAATACTTCTGCCATTCTCTAATATCCTGATGTGTCCCAATGAGATTGTGATGTTATTACACCTTTCTAAAATCTCCTTCTATCTGATGACTACTTAAAACTTCCCCTGTAAGACCGTCCTCCTGAGGAGGAACAGATGGACTCTGGGATACTTCGCCCTTATCCTTAGAAAGGCCTTTCGCAGTCACAGCCACTCCAGTCTTTGCTGGCATGCTCCATCTCATCCGACTCTTCAACAGTCGTCAGAAAACCCAATGGACTCTTCGAGTCATTACGAAGCTCTGTGCTATCGTCATAAAATCTAATGTTCTCATCTCCAAATATCTCTAGAAAATTATTAATGAGCACTTCGACAATAGAAATCTATAATACCACGAGGCAAAAAACAGGATGCTCTGTCTTTTCATGAAGCATAAAGGCACATTTGACATCAGAGTCTTGAAGTGAAGAAAAATTGGAAGCCCAGAGTTATAAGAAAAATTATAAATAAAACATGAGCCCATGAAATGACTAAGAGTATTATGACCATGTATTTAATTATACTGTCAGTACAATACATTAGAATAAAATAGGAAATGTTCCAATATTTTCACTGAAAGAAAGAAAATGCCAAGCAGGCCTGCCTCTCATGGACGCATTTTCTCAACTGAGGTTCCCTCTTCTCAGATGACTTCAGCTTGGGTCCAGTTGCCAAAAACTAACCAGCACCAGTAGGAAGTAGATACTATTTTTCAAATACTTTGTTCTTCCTTTATGATACCAAGTATCCACATGAAATATTAATTTAGGTCTCTGATGGTAGGCAGATAGAATTACCTTGTGCTCTTATATTACAAGAAGGGAAACCTGAAGTGATGTAGGAGGCTCATCTGTTTATGTGTTACTTTCATTGATTAATAAAGAAACTGCCTTGGCCTTTTGATAGGCCAGCCCTTATGTGGGTG
>LOEQ01000113.1:430116-466650 GCA_001685075.1 Bramus lutescens | reverse complement strand
GTGTGTGTGTGTGTGTGTGTGTGTACATCATTCAGCCTGACTATATTCTGTTATATTGGCCGAAAGCAGCTTCTTTATTAATGGCAATAAAACATTCATAGCGTACAGAGGGAATCCCATATCACTAGTATTAGTATGTATGACTCTTATTTTTATGGCTCTGATAATTTTAATTTAAAATAGAGAACCAAAGAAATTTAAAGAAAGTAGAGAGAAAGATATGTTTATATCCTTTTGACAATTTTGTAGATTTTTTTAAGGCAGACTCAAGTAGCCCATTAGCTTCAACTTGCTTATGTAGCCACTAATTACCTTGAACTTGTTATCCTCCTGCCTCCATGTCCAGCAGGTTGGGATTACAGCAATGTACCAACATGTCTACCTCATGAAAAGCTGTGAATTAAACCTAGGATTTTGTACATGCTGCTAACTGAGCTATGCCTGCAGCCTGCCTTTGATTTTTGTTTTGTGCTGGTTTGGTTTTTATTTTCCCTGTGTCACTCCAAGTAGGTTGTCAGGGATAAGGAGAGAGAGCAAGAGCTGAGTAAGCACACTGTCACTAATGCAGGAATTCTCTAGTCAGACTCTTAGGACAATATTGTCAACCCGGTGTTACAGGATTATCTGCTGGCTCCCTGAAGTTGGTCTTGGGTAAACCTGTAAATTTTTCCTAGGTGCCATCTTACTTTATTTTTCTGTTGCTGTTTAAAGTATTGCAACAAAAGCAACTTCAGGGAGAGGGATTTATTTCAGCTCATAGTTCAAGGTACAGTTTGTCATGATGGAGAAGTCACCATGGCAGGAGTTTGACTGAGCTGGTCACATTGCATCCACTGTAAAGAAGGAGAGAGAGAGAGAGACTCTCTCTCTCTCTCTCTCTCTCTCTCTCTGCAGTTCCTCCTTTGTTCCTTTTCTCCACTTAATGCAGTCTAGAATCTTCTGCCCAAGGAATAGTGGGCATGTCTTTCTACCTCAGTTGAAGCAATCAAGAGAATCTCCTACAAGAAAGCTAAATGTTCATCTTCCAGGTAATTCTTGGTTCTTTTTGACATGAAAATTAATACTAACAATTACTGGTATGTACTTAGGTAAAAATCATTAGACTCCAAAATTATATTTCCTCCTTGTTCACCTCATTTTCCTAATTCTTACCTCCATTGTTCAGTTCTGGACAACATTCTACTGCAGTCCAGCAGGAGCTCTGTCCTGCTGCCCACTTGATGGCCATTCTGATCACTTGGCCTATTACAAATCACATCCTATTGGTGTTTGGGTCTGAACTGGTTTTTATAATTAGATCTTTCCCCCTGCAAAAAAATCACACAATGGGACAAGAGTTCCTTGGAAGGAAGTACATATAATTCCCTTTCTATTTAAAGATAACTCATTTCTCCTCCTCTTTCTCCTTCTTTCTTCTTTCACCTTCTTTCCCATATGCATACATATATACACACATATATACACACTCACACACATGTGTGTGTAACATATATATTATATAATGTGCTTATATAATGTTTATCAGAAGCTTGAGAAAATGACTTTTAAAAATAGTGTTACATC
The DNA here is from genome assembly GCA_001685075.1 of Bramus lutescens. Classification (NCBI taxonomy): domain Eukaryota; kingdom Metazoa; phylum Chordata; class Mammalia; order Rodentia; family Cricetidae; genus Bramus; species Bramus lutescens. The sequence goes on along the minus strand of LOEQ01000113.1, from coordinate 465,087 downwards.
TAGATTATATTAACGTTGACATCACTCAATTTTATCGATGTCCGTGACCATCTCCAGACTTGCTGATTTCGCTGCCATTGATTGGGTGAAAGAAGCTCCACCAAACAAGAATCGGGCCGTAAGCCAGCACTTAATTGTAGACTGAAAGAAGATTTTGCCCTGTTGACACTGGCCAGTTGAGAAGGCTGTTTCAGGTAAATGAGAGCAGGGACAATGCAGACAGATGGTTACTGTGTGTGTGTGTGTGTGTGTGTTACAAACTGGACTAGCCCTCACAGTGTGACGGAATGCTAAGCCTCTGGGGTGGGAAAGGCAATGCATCCTCTAGCAACCAATCTAGTATAGAAACACGAAGTCCTGGGAGCCCATGGGATAGCTAGGAATAACAGCAAGGAAGCAGGTGTGGTCTCACGACTGGCTTTCGCTCCCAGGAGTGCTGCATTGGCCATAGGGATAAAATAGCTTTTAAAATCACCATAATTTAATCTTCAGCATTGATGGCGTTGGATAGATTAATTATAACAGCACAAACAAAACAAAATCAGCAAATATCACCATCTTTGCGTCGTTCACTTTGCAGGGCTGCCTCACCAAATGCCCAGAGACTGCTTGATTGTACAGTATGGAATCTCATGCATAATTTTTTTCACATCTAACTAGAATGTTGTCAGTGGATTAAATTATGATGCAGTGCAGAGTGATGATGGAGCTGAGGGCCCAGGAATTACTTTCCACAGGCTCACATGCCCTAGAGCAGTTCCAGGTGTCTGAATTGACTGACAGCTGATGTGCTACCGGGAAGTGCAGCGGTTTTCCTATTGGGTTCCTTCATGGAATTTGGACATGCTTTAAGGACTTGTCTCCTGTGCTGGAGTTACACATGGGATTAAAATAGAGCAAGATATATGGGGGGGGGGCAAGTTACACTTTCCTATTTCCTATTCCAATAATGTTATACTAGCTGGCCCTTTCTAAATCCAAATTAAAACAAACGAACAGACCTAATTACATTTTCTTACCACAATAGAAAGAGACAAAAATATTTTATAAATTATAAAACTCTGTTAGAAGAAGGTTTACAGAAAAATATTCCATAAATGGAGAGCCTATAGAGAAACTAGTCCCAGAGGGTAATGCACAGAAATTCCATGGAAATTCTGAGCCCCGTTGCCATCATTCCACCCTGAGGAACGTTTTTGGAGGAAGGGCACACTCACTGTGCTCTTAGAAATCCTGGAATACCTGACACACCCTATGAAAGAAAGTGGGGCAGAGAGGAGAAACCTATGACCAACGCCCCTGGCTCTGCGTGGCAGAGAGAATATATTCGCATCTCCCCTGACCGGTTCTAAAGGCTCAAGTGTCTACATTTACTTCTCAGGAAGATTGTTATTTAGACTGACTTGGTAAAAATATTATATTGGGTACCATTGCACATTAAATTATTGCAACCATATCATGGAACACAATGGGGGAATGCATTACTGCAATATAAATCTTTTTCCAAAAGCATGTTGGTAGATGTTTTCTATGTACATGCACCTATGCATACATGAATGTACAATATTTTATATAAACCTCCACCACTCATACAGGCCTTTCTAAGCCACATATTAGAAATTGTTCTTTATTTGGGGATATGTGTAAAATTGTGCAGTTGGCTCTTTTTGTGCCATTCCCCAAACCTGCTACATGATTGAATTTTTCAAATAGGTCAGTCATTCCAAGAATTCCTGTGCATTTCTGGAAGCCCCTGTCAGTTTTGAAAGGGGAAATCTAGTCAACGTCTTTTGGAGTCTATATATTAAAATTTTCTGTTACCCACCTTTTGTAGTTTTTCATCCTCTAACTCATTTTTGCCAGGAATTTCCCTTACAGCTTTGCTAAGTCTGCCTATTCAGAGGTAATGTCATCCATGTGTTTCTGATTCATTCTCTTCCTTCATCAGAATGTGGCTTTCCACCAGGTATGTGCTCACCAATGAGCTATGAAAGCTTTCTAAAGGCCTTTATTTTTTCTCAGAAAAAGGAAACCCTATTTGACCAATAATACAGTTAGTTGTAAAGTCCAAGTGCATAAGAACTTATGAAGATATATAGTTTTACTATTTAATTTTAATAACTCGGGCAGCATATATTTGGAAACTCACCCATCACTGTCAGAAAAAAATGCATTTTACTATTATGATTTTCTTCATAGGCCAAAAGTTCTATTTTTCATTTACTAGAAGCACTTTATCTTCTCATTATGTTAACTTCTTGAAACACAATTTACTCCCTAGATATTCGGTTAGAATTATAGAATACAATGGTGAAGCACAATTACCTTTATTATATTTTAATATTTCTGCTTATAAATGCCCCAACCCTTTCTGTGAACTTCTGAGTCAGTAAACCTGAACAAATACTCAGAACATGCTTGCATGCTACTAAGCAGTAACTCTTTCCAGAACACGCTCTGTCTAAAGATGAGAAGAATACCCTTTTTGTTATAGTACCTGCACAGCATAGACTCTTCAGGCATGTGACAACCATAGGCAGAACGTTTCATAGTAACAGTAAGGAGCATAGTTGTAGCAAAGAACCTTCCATTTGAAACCAGGGAGGGCTGTCAGTTGAGCAAGGAAAAATATGTCAAAGACGCAAAAAAAAAAAAGGCCACGCTTTATTTCAACTCCTTATGGATTAAGGGCACATGGCTGAGGAGAGAGGGGGCTGGGAATGTGCTTGCTCAGCTGGTCCAGCTGAAGGGTTGGAACACAGAGCTCACAGCAGGCCTTCAGAGGAACTTACATTTAAACATAATCATTGTGTTTCAGAAACAACCATACTTTAGCCCATGTACGTGGCACTTTGTGGGTATGTAAATGTGTCCATGCGTGTATTTTGTACAACGTATAGAAATAAAAGCTGAAAGCAAACATGTTTGTTTAGTCATGTATAATTCTAACTATAATTTATATATAGCATATAAAGTGTAAGTTATTTGATTTCACATGCACTTACATTAGTTATAAAGGAGAACGATGAAGGTAATGTCATTGCAGTTCATATATTCCTTTCATCATGTCCTTGACCCCAAGAATATTCTTTCCTGTGGATTCTCAGGAAGTTGGAAGAAACCTCAGATGTCCAAGGCTTTTTCTAACTCCTAACTGCACGCTAATTGTCGAAGACTAAAGCATGAAACTCCCCAGAGACAACAAGGAAAACTAAACCTTCCCTAATCGACATAGTGAAGTTTCTAGAATCATGGATGGATAAGGAAAACTAGTTTGAGGGGACATTCTCCACCAAAGCTTTTCGTGGGATTATTTATTTAATCTGCAAAGACTGAAATAGAGACCAAGATGGGATGGAAGCAGCGACTTTTTCCCACATACTATGCATTCCTTAATGCAAAACCAAACTCATCCATCAGAATGTCAGGCTCCCAGCTTTCCCTTCACCCCCCACCCCATCCCCCGCGCCACAGGACCAGCTTTCGATCCATAGAAAACCGCTGCTCTATCACACGGACACGGGCAGAACATTTTCTACTCTGAACGTGAAACGGAGAGTTGCGACTGTGAAGTGGGGACCCGTGAAAGGCAAGGACCAGGACAATTTGCCATGGGGAAACACTCCACATTCCAAACCACCGAGGAATTTAAAACGCTATTAATCTTTCAGCTCCAAGCAGGTTGGTACGATCCCAGCAGCTGTCGCCCTGACATGTAGGCCGTTGTCATCATCCACCCATGCAGAATTGTCATAGTGAAGGTAAATGATGGCACAGTCACCAAGGAGGTGGACAGTGGGAGTGAGCAGGCAGCACACAGCATGATTTGGGAGACAATTGCAAATAAAAATGAAACATTAAAAAATCTTAAATGAATCTTATTTTAGAATTTTGACCAAAAAAAAAAAAATCACAACAGGTTCCAGAGAGATGGTCTTGTGTCCGAGCTGCATCATCCCCTGCCATTTGCTTCCATGGGACAATTTAACATAGTCCCTATGCCACACTCAGGATCACAGTGCAGTATCCCTGCGGCTCCATCTCCACAGATGCTTCATTCAAACCTAGAAGCAATTTCTGAAATAGAACCAATTTAGAAGCTACCGACTTTCTATGATGAACCTGTAGGGGCTTCAAAGTCATACTAAAGGCAGAATTTGCCAGGCAAAGGAGAAGAGGAGGTTCCTTGCCTTTGCTCCTCATCGGCCCTGTGTCTCACGCTGTGCATGATGGGAGGTCTGGGCCAGCAGACAAGGATCAGTCAACACCATCCTCCTTGAGGAAGCAGAGCCTTGCAGGGAATGGCAAGGATAGAAAGAAACGAAGATGGTTGATTGGTGAGGGAATCAAGGATGTGGTTACGGTTTGGTATGTCTGGTGCTGACAGGTGAGGTGAATTTAAAACCCAGCTGGGAGGTGAGCTCTGTTGCCAGTATTCCGAGTTCGGAGGCTGAGTGGAGTTGCACAGTCCAGCCAGTCGCAATAAATGGTAGTGACTGGGGACATGGACGATAATCATAATGAAGTTGTAGAAAGAAGTGTGTGCAGTCAGCTCATGGCTGGACGTGAGATCCTAGGATGGCATTCACACAACTGAATAGCCCCAGACTATACCTCTAAATGTGAGGTATGGAACAAGAATTGGCAAAAAGGGTAACTAAAAACAAAAACAAAAACAACAAAGATATCCGAGCTGAAGCAAGACAGAGTCCAAGTTAAATAAACAGCTCACTTAGTGCAGAAGGTTGAAGTCAGTATCAAAAGCCGTGTGGATGGCCAGTGAGATGTTCAACCAGCTTTAAAGGTATGTGCCGGGCAAACCAGATCACTGTCTCTGTGCGTGTTATCTGAGTCCCACTCCCGGAACCTAGGGAAAGGCGGAAGGAGATAAGGAACCCCATAAATTTCCCTCTGACCTTGACATTCACATCACCCATACTTACCATGCACGCTCATGCACAGTAATAATAAATTTAAATTTTAATGTAGTAATTATTGGAGAGGAGACAGAATGTGAACACAGCAAATTAAGAAATCTCAATTCCCTGTGACTCTGTGGAATAGTGTGGGGTCAACATGCATGGAATCTGTTGGGGGATGGGAAGAATGGGATTGAGGGTACTCTGTCAGTTGGGACAGCAACCGTGGCTTTAGATAAACATCTCTTTGACTTGTGGTAAAGAATGTTAGTGGAGGCATGATAGGAACATAGTAACTGGTAAAAGAATTGAATTCATATCTGTTGTATATAAAGAATACTTAAAGGCGAAGCTTTTGTGGGGTCTAATGGAGTTGTCAGGAGCATAATAAATAGTTCAGTCATGTCAACAAATGCAAAGTGAAGCATGATATGGATGCAACTATTCATATCTGTGACGCAAGCAAAGAAAACAGGAAAACGATCTGGGATGAAATGTTCAGAGAGGCAAATAGAGATTAGACATTAAACCAGCAGGGCATCTCCACTTGTGTTCTTCTCAGCTCCCCCTCTTCTAACTAAAGGAGTAAAATCCACCGAGTTCTCATACTTTCTAGAATGCGTTAAATAATCCTCCACATTTATGCTTGTTCTTTCTTAAGGGTGATCCAAAGTCAACATTCCAACACAAAGTATTTCTGAAAGAACTATAGAAATGTCTTGAACAAAAATCCACCAATGCACAGGCGCATTTGCATATCTACTTCAGGAGATGCTGGCTGAGGATTCAAGCTCATAACCAGAATTGCTTCCATCAGAAGTTATGCCTCGATACTGGAAGGTAAAAAAATTCTTTGACTATTTTCTGATTCTCTAAAGTTGAGTCGTTCATGGTATTATTTATACAACACAGGAATATTAATCCTATGCCCCCCTCAATTATCTGGATGAAAATATCTTTTGACTCTCCCTGTGTTACACACATGCTCTCAGTGGGATTTTAGAAAAATTCCACTGTCACAGAAGGTGCCATTTCCCAGATGTGCTAATAGCTCAGTACCTGCACTGATACTGGACTTTCTGGTTTGGGTGAGAGAAAGCTGTACCCATGGATCCTATGTCACAATAACTTTTTACTCATTCCTCCGTAGGAGAATTTCCAAGGTTGTTCCTTCCCACCAGCTTGGTACATGTTGCTCTCCTGTCCCCATGGTTACCAAAGCTGGGAGGTGGAAAATTAAAGCAATCGGCTTTAAATTCTTTCCACCTTGCTGCAGGATTCTAAACACAAAATAACTTTTCACAGAGCACTGTCATCTACATGTGTTCAGGGCTGCATTGTTTAAATAATCTGATAGGACTGGCCAGCAGGGGCCTCCCAGAAAATGGTGTCAGAAAAATCAGAAAACAAAAGCACAAGACGGAACACAGAGTGAACAGCTTTTTGAGCTGGGTTGTTGGACTCTGTCAATTATCTGGAAGGAACCTATTAACTCCCAGCAGAGGGGCTGTCTTTAGCCTTGCTAATTAACAATATTAAAATCCAAGCAGTTATTCCCTCTAGATTCTAAAAGTCATTGGTCCTAACACCTTCTTTCCCCTCGAAGGAAATAAAGACAAACAGAACACAGGAGGACAGGACCAGAGATGGGTGTTTCCAGCCAAGCCCTTCACTGTTGCTGCCCATAAGCAAAACACAAGAAGAAACAACAGAACATAGAGCTCTACTGCATCCTCAGCTTGAGCAAGACACTAAGGAAGGTTTAAAGTTCAGTGTTTGTAGACCCTGGCTGGCTGTGTGGTGGAGAAGCTAAGCACCCCAAGTCCACCTTTCTTTATAACCTAGTTTCCTCTCCAGGGACCGTGCAAGGGAACAAAGGAAAAGTTAGAAGTTAGAAAGAAAGGTGCTTGGAAACACCCATGTCACTTAGTAGAAGCTGATCTGGAAGGTGTCAAAAGAGCAGGATTTGAGCAGATGGCAATAGACGGAAGCTTACGTGAGTAGAGAACACAGCATGACCCGTGGTAGCGCTTAGGCCATGATGTTAGATTTAGCATTATAGGGAGAATGTAGACAGCAAGTCAGAAACTACTGAAAGAGAAAGAAGTGGGATTCTCTGGAGGACTTACCATGCTTGTTTAGTTTGAACACATTTCAATCTGTAGACAGTTTAAAGGCATTAGACGCATTTAATGTAATGGCTGATCTTGCTAAAGCGCAATCCTGACCCTGCAAAAATCTCAAACATTATATAGAACAACTACAAAGAAGAAATTTAAGAGCGAGCATGTCCGTGTCTCCGAAATATGGTGTGTGATACTCCCATGCTGAGAATATCATTTCTGTACTCTTTGCCAAGTCTGCCCACATCTCAAAGATGCCCCACCCTCTCCGACACCTGCAGATAGCTCTTGTCTTAGGCATCGAGATAAGGCATCAATCCTTGTTTATGTTGAAAACATTTCCTATTGTGCAGCTCCTCTCTACCTCTTGGCCTTTAGATAAAGCACCAGGGTAAAAGCAGCCTGAGATGAAGGAGAGGTTCTCCGCAGGACTGCTAACTCCCCAGGAATGTTCCCCACAGCTTACTAGTTCCATCGCCCTTGCAGCTCTACATATGGTCCAGGCAACACTGTGATCTGAGGCCACACAATGAGATAAACTGTAGCTGAACAGATGCAGGAAAATGAGGCAGGAGGTTTTTCAAGGCAGGCAGCCTTGAGGCTTCAGAAGGACCTTGGATATGTCAAATTTGGTGTCAGCCCTCAGAGATATAGAGCATCCATTCAGCCTGAATATCACTTAACATGCCTTAACTTCTGAGACTGATTCTTGGCGAGTAAAAACATCTAAATGGTGTTATATGTAGGATAACACATACGACACATACACAGATGCATATTACATGACCAGATGACAGATATAGAGATAAAGATATGTAGTAAGTGCTTTCGTGCCATCAAATCATCATGGAGTAGAAGTTATTGACTTAAAGATGTACTAAGGAAAATGTCTCCATGTGCTCTTAGGAAAAATAATGATGAGAAGGGCTAAGAGATGCTTCCATCCTAGGAGAGTTAGGAATGGGGGGCAGCTAAGTCTGTGAGAAAACCCCATGGTGACTCTGTCCTCTGAGACCTGGTGGAGCTGGCTGCTGCCTATCTGCTCTGCCAAGGCTGAAGGCAACAACTCAGAGAGCAGAGACAGAATATGAACTGCCCAGGCTTGCCCATGAGTGGCATGCTAATCTGGAAGATGGGGACTTCCAAGGTTCTCCAGAAAGCTCAGCCTGTAAGTCAAGAGATGTGCTTCTTCACCTGTTACCCTAAACAAGGTGAAGCCTAGCCTGAGTGCTGGTCTCTCCCAACTCCACAAGGCTTTCCCCTTTTCATGCTTGCATTGAGTTTTCCACAAGCCAGTGGTGCAGAAAGATGCATGGGCAATCCAGAGGGATGACTTATTCTCTGGTGTATAGCCGGGGAACAAAGAGATGGAGAGTACCAGCAGTGGTCTAGGGCCATCCATGACATCAGAAAGAAAGTTTCTATTAGCGTTTCTGGGTAATTGTTTTGTCCACCCACAAACAGCTGGAGTCTTGCCCAGTATCTGAGGCTTTGAAGCAGTCGGGGAAATGAATGGGAATAGGGAGCAGGAAGAAGCAGGTTGCCCTGCAGGGAAAGCATGGGGTTTGAAGGATCGGGAGAGGAACCACAGAAAGTGAAAGCGGCCTGATCAAGGGCACTGAGGGCAAGGAGGGAGAAAGATGCTCTGAAGACTAATTGGCTAGAAATGTAATTTTCTCTAATTATGTTGTATGAGAAACTTATACATATTTATATGTCCCAGAGTCTGCGCATCCCATACAAACATGCAGACACATGTATAGCTCATCCGTTTATGCATGTGCATGATGTTTGAGCATGCAATTTTCTAATTTGGAAATTATTTAATGAAGATCTTTTTTCAAGGTACTTTTATTTGAGCTTCATTTTGTGTCCCTATATGTAAAGTCGAAAGTGAGACTAGGCTTCCAAATATAGGCATGCATCAAGGCAAGCCACGAGAACTTGAGGAGCCTGTCACTCTTTAGATCTTTAAGGAATTTCTTGTAAAGGATGAATAATAGTCAATATAATTACTTGCTGAAGGTCTGGGTTTTATTTTTTAATTATAAGTTTACTCCCATAAAGTTTATGAACATATCCCAACAGGCCTCAAGACAGGTAAGGAAGTGGTTAGTCCTGTGGGAGGAGACTCACAAAGGAAGCAATGTTGTTATGCACGTCATTTCATGCAAAATCCGCTTCGGAGTTCATGTTCCTGCCTTTTATGGTTAAAACAACGGAGGCTTGATTTGCATTTGAAATACGTGCTCAGGTTCAGACCTAGTTAAATCTAACCAGGCTCACACACCTGTGTCGTTGTGATGAGATGAAGATGCAAAGAGAAGCAAGATTCTCCGACCCAGCCAGGCCAGCACTGTATAGCTATGCCTGCCAAGTGTAGGACAGGGAATTTTACCTCAAGTCCATGATATGAAACATTTCAGGGTTTTTTTTTTGTATTGCTGGTGACTTTAGCCTTAAGCTATCCACATAATTATCTCGATTCTCTGCTTATTTCAAAAACCATGTAGATACTCCCCCCACACACATACATACATACACACAGAGGTGGTAATTTCATATTCAGTATTATAATAAACAGTTCCTATCTTAGTTTCAAGATGGAAACTATTACAGGAGGATGCTAACACAGCATAAGGAGGAAAAAATCAATTCTTAAACCATAAATCAAGTATGCACCATTGAAACTATGGGCTTTAAAACAATGATTTCCACCTCAATAAAAACCGTGACACTTGGAAATTATAAGCTATAGATCATAGTCCTCCATCCATGCCCCCAAAGAGAAGACTCACCTGTTGTCAATATCCCAGGAATGCTTTTCTCCACAGACCTGTGTCTTTTCGAAAGCAAATGCCTCACTAACAATTCAGGGTCCCAGCTTTTCAGTACTGACTCCTCTTTTAAAACTGGCACAGACCTAGGGAGGATTTTTAAATTATTGTTTGTACATGAGCTCTGCCTCATAACTTGAGCATCTAAGTTTGTTTTTGTGTATTGGGTTTGTTGCCATGAGCTTGCTAATCTCCATATAATGAGCGCAACCGTTCAGGTGGCATTGCTACATGAAGAGACTGAGTGAGGATTTAGGCAGAACAAGACCAAGATTTGTAAGACACAGGCTTTGTCTAGGCTCAATCATGCTACAGGGTCATTTCATTTTCAATCCTGAGGGATTCTTTGCAGCTAGGATCTTTTGTTGAAAGTCGTCCCAGTATATTTCACAAAGGAGTAAGGACTAAAGGGGTAAGCAAATGTCAGGATCTGGAAGCGAGGGGTTCTGGATTATCCTCATGTCGTTTGAAAAGTTAGGCCCAATTCTGTTTCCTCTTTTGCAAAATCCAATAAATAACTTGTTTTTAGTTGCAGAATCTGGCTTTTGACATCAGTATAAGCATTTCCCAAGAAAGGGCCGTGTATAACAACTTGCATAGTTACACTGCAATTTCAGAACCACTTTTCTGCCATGCCAAAGTGTCGCACACATGAGTTCAAAGTCATCTGCTTCAAGGCACGAGAGAAATCAAGATCTGAAAAAAGCATGGTGAGCCACTCCCACGTGCTAAGCATGCTGTGACAGTTGTGAACCAAATAAGTGGTCATTCATGTCTCAGAACGGTTTGATAAAATGTGAAGTGCCAGGAGAGAAATGGAGGCATTGGGTTTGAGCATGAACGTGGACACAGACAGACTTTCTTCTAGCTAGTCTCACACCTGCCCCTTCCTGAGGAGAAACTAGATCTAGAAGCTGTGGTTTCGTTGGAGCAGAAGCGAGAGAGACAAAGATAAAAGTCTAGTTTGAATAGGGATGGTGAGTGTACCTCTAAGACATCGGTCACCAGGTCACTGGAGTCACCACAAGTACAGGGCTAGAACATCCTCAGTCACACAGTGAACACCAAACGCTTGGGACCCTCTGATGAGATGCATAATGGGGAAGTCACTGCTTCCACAGTATACCGTATGTCTGAGTGATTCTAGTAATGTGTTAAAAGTATTAATTGTGGGGCAATATCACTAAAATGTACAAAAGAATGCTTTGCCATAAAAAAACAGAAACTAATGAATGCAAAACAGGTATCTTCTCATTGCTCTAAATAAATGGATTGAATCTCTGAATGTAAAAGATAGAATTTCACTTACAAAAAGTTGCTTAGAACTGTGGCAATTCTTAGAAAGACAGTGATTTCAGGGAAACATGGAGAAGGTTTGCAATCTCTTGTGGTTTGTCCACAACTTACTTCAGAGTTATTCAGAATTAACTTCACTTTTTAAAAAAAAATCTAAAAATTTATAGTAATTTATGTAATAGGAACCTGCGGAGATAAAGCCAATGGTGTATTTATGTGTGTCTGTCTATCTGTCTGTCTGTGCGCTATGGGTATACAGGTGTCCAAGCAGGCCAGTTGAGGGTACCACATTCCTGGAGCCAGAGTTACAGGCTATTGTGAGCTACCCAGTGTGAGTACTAAACCACACTCCCATCCTCTGTGAGGACGCAAATGCTCTTAAAGGCTGAGCCGTCTCCCCCGTTCTTAGCACCTGACTTTATGACGATGATTCTGGCAATCATGGTAAGGCACATATTTGAGAGAGATCATCCTATTGTATTAACCCTACTAGTAATAATAATGGGTCCCTGTAGCTGACTGATCAGATGAATGCCAACATTACTTCTATAGTATAATCTTTCAGATAGGAACCTTCCAGATATTGATAGAACCATTAAATAGACTACTTGCAAGGTAAAGCAAACCCTTTCAACTTTGGTGTCCGGTAACTTCTGTCCTTCCCCGCATTTCCTTCCTTAAGCCTTAACTTAGTGTAAATTATACCTTAAAACATGCTTCTTAAATTCCAAGACAGCTCATACAGTCCGTAGAACAAATTGCTCAATCACACGGCCATTTAACAGCCAGTCACAGCCCCTGGAAGCCCAATTTTTTCATCTGTAAAATTGGAAGACAGGATTGATTGATCTTGGAAATCCTTTCCAGGCTCACAGTTCTGGTTCTAACAGCAAAAGAAACATAGAGAAAGCTTCAGCTGAAGCTGGACAGGAAGCTGGTGTTTGTAATGTCACACAGAGAGATTAGCCCAGCAATTTCATTAATGGAGTCATATGGCGAAATCCCTCTGAGCTATTCAGAAACAAATCTCTGATTGCTTAGACCTGCAGGTAGAGCCAATTTCCTTGAGCTTTTTTTCCCCCCACTAGAAAATTCAAGGTATTCTGAGACTATGCAGGATGTTTGTTGGAATTGAGAATACGGGCAAGACATATGGAGGAGAAATTCGTGCCTTCCTGGTGAATGAAAAAAGCTTAAGCTGAGTAGGTGGCTAAGGCTGGGTCGGCAGAATCCGGCTCTGAATTGGCACTGACAAGCATTTTAAGCGCCAAGGTTTCTCAGGAGCTGCAGAACAGCTTGCCGATTGTACTCAGTGCCTTAAAAACGAAAGGGGTGACGGAAGTCTCTGACCCTCTGTGTTCCTCTTTGCTTTCCAGCTCATTGACTGTTGACTAATGCTGAACTCAAATGCCAGTCAGTGGCGAGGACGAGCCAGGGGAGGTTGGGAAGATGTGCTCAGCTGCGTGTTGTCTTCCTTCTTTGATAAAAAAAAGTGATGGGTTGGATGGAGTTGCTGAGCAAAATGTTGAAAGGAAACATTATTTTTTTATAATCACATGAATGCATAAATTATCCCTGAGAAGTCAAGTATAATATTTTCTAGAAAGTTGCTGGGCGGCTCACATTTCTGTGAAATGAAGAGCTTCAATTTATAAAAAATAGAAATAAAACCATTAGGCGAAATCATTAACGACAAAAGAAATTAACTTCTCAAGTTTCCAAGTCAGCTCTTCAACTGTTCTTTAAAACAAGTGATCGGTGAGACGAATCGGTTCAGAAGAACTTTAAATACCGTATATGACATCAGCTAAGTACCTACTGAGCATGCTTCTCTGATACTGTATTGGTGTCTAATTAGAACTCAAGTCAAATAGATGTGTTTAGATAAAGCAAGAATCCAGAGAAACATCAAATCGTGCTCCAGTTTTGTAAGATCTTTTCCCATAACACTTATGTCCCAGCATGCATTTGGTTACACCGTCTTTCTTTAGAGGCTCGTCCGCTCCTTGTAGCAGCTGCCTTTGCGGTCAATGATGGGCTCCCCACTGGATTGCTCTGCGATGATTGGCCAGTGAACATTCAATAAGATTCACTCAGTAGTTTATTATATGCTCTAGCTTATTCTTGATGAAGGTAAAGAAAGGTCAAGTAAAAGGCCTGCATCCTCAGTTGGAATATTTGTAAATTTAAACAAGTCTCAAAGAAGCAACTAAATGTGGGGAAATTTTTGCATCAGATGTAATAAAAGATAAACAAAGAGTGACAGAATTAGGGAAAAGACTAATGGCCAAATGGTAAGAGAATAATAATTGAAAGATTATGAATATGAATCAAAGTACAGACGACTAGTAAGCATCTGAAAAGAAGAGATAGTTGTCAGAAAAGGCTAAATCTAAAACCAAAACCAAAACTCAAAATAATCCTGGTTGCCCAGCTGCCCTTCTAAGATCACTTTCAACTCTTTACTCTGGCTTGAGGATCCCACTTACTAGAGCGCTTACTTCTCTCTCTCTCTCTCTCTCCCTCTCTCTCTCTCTCTCTCTCTCTCTCTCTCTCTCTCTTTGTTTCTGCACTTTGCCAAGAAACTTCCTCTCAAATTTCCTAGAAAGTTTGCTGGCAATGTTTGAGCCTTAAAAACAATTTTGTTCTAAAACCATGTGTAACTCTGTGGTTCTTGACTGTTCCTCAAAGACTCAAGTGCTAAAAGCCTTTGATGCAGTCAGGAGGTGGGGACATTTAAAACAGAATACTCAAACTGTGGGTTGCAAGCTTTTGGGATCAAACAACCCTTTTATGGGGTCACCTAACAGTAGCAAAATTACAGTGAAGGAGTAGCAACGGAAACAATTTTGTGATTGGGGGCTCCACACCATGCGGAGAACTATCTGCTCTCAAATGTGTTGGCAAATTGGAAGAAGTTAAGTGCCAAAAGGGCACCCTTCAAGGGGATAATGGGCTCCTAACCCCTTCCTGTTTTTGTGGGGAGTGGGGGTGTCTTCTTCCTTGCCTTCCAGGCTAGAAAGCCATAGAGTCAGCTGACCATGAACTAAAGGTTTCAAAATGGTGATCCAAAATAAGCCAAAATGAAGACATTGTTCATCTCTGACGTTTCTATAGCTGTGGTAGACTGTAACACCATGGCACTGATGGTCTGACTGGGTTGTAAGCCATGCCATGGTTTTGAAGGTGTTGAACTTTGGGGTATTTTTGTTTGTTTGTTTTGTGTGTGTGTGTTTGTGTGTATGTTGGGATTTTATTTCTTCTAGTATCCAGATTGCTGTTTTCACATCTTCTCTGTAAGTTTTACATGCTTTGCTTCTACTAAACATCCTGACATTTCCAACAAGCACCACTCAGGTGTGTGTTACTGAGGTCGCAATTTGAAGGCTCGTATCTTCCCTGCAAAGTCATTGCTTTTTTTTGTTTTTTTGTTTTTGTTTTTGTTTTTCCTTTTTTTTTTCTTGTCTGTCTGTTTTTTAAGATGTGGTCCTGTTTGACCTTGATTCTTTCTTGCTAAATTTCATTACCTGGATTATGCATATGCTCAATTGATTATTTTCTTTTCATTCACATATTTCCTTTTCCTTTACACAGCTTGTTTTGACTCTATTTTCTAAACGATGTTATCTTCTTTTTCTTCTGCACATTTTATTTGTTTAAACAATGTCTTTTCAATTTCAGGGAGCTCTTTATTCGTCTTTGTCCAGACCCTCCAGTGTGGCTTTCACTGGACTTCCCTTCGATTTGGAGAATGCCGCTGCAGATCTGTGGTCTTCTTGTCGTCAACTTCCTCAATCACCTTGCTTTTCTTTGGACTTATATGTTTTATCTACATTTTTTTCTGTCACACTGTAAGTTTCCCACAAATGCTTTTCCATTTTAATTGCTTTATCATACTTATGGGAAAGGCAGCGTAATGTCCACGACAGCTCTAGTAGAGGAGTTTTCTACCAAGAATCTTTCTTCAGAGAACTGGCAGGGTGGTACTGCTTTGGTGCTCCTAAGAGGCAGAGTCCAGAGGCTTTCTCTGTGGAATGACAGCTCCCACAGCTCTGCGCTAACTTCCCCTGAGTAGTGGCTTCAGTTTCTTTAGGAGGACTCCCCAGATGCTGGGGTTGTGCTGGTCATGCTTGGGTGTTGGGTAGAAGTTTGGTGCTGGACATCTTGTTAGTGCAGAACTGAACTGTGAACTTTTCAGCCATCATCCCACATGTCTCCTTTCTGTCCATCACAGCCTGGTACCTCTTCATCTTAATCGTCTTCAGGAACGACAAGCTCCAACCAGGGCTATACATGAACTTACAGCAGAGTTTTCTAGTGATCAACTTTATCATCTATTAATCCACCATCTATCCACGTATGTCTTCCAAATGAGTATTTAAGTCACTAATATGTTAAAGTCTATCCCTTTTCCTTGTAGAATTTTGTCTTCTTCCTTCTCTCTTATTTCTAGTGGTATTTCATGTGAAAATGGGATAGTGGGAGTAGAAGAAACAGGCATATAATCCACTCCCTGGAATTAAAAGACACAAATAAGGTTCTAAAAACAATTTCTCATCACCAGTTCAGCGACACATCTTCAGACATTTGAACTACTTGTAAAGCACCATGCTATGTACCACTTTAATAAATCTTGACCTCTTTGCCTAGACTTCATGGCATACAAAAAGATTATCTCTATAAATGTCAAAATAGCAGATACAGTAAGATTGACTTCCTTTAAAAAAAATATGTATATCTGGGAGTGAGCACTCATGAGCCACGGCACAAATGTGGAGATCAGTGGACAACCATATTGGTCCGGGGCATTGAACTCCACTTCAGGTTTGGTGGAAAGTGTGTCCATTGGAGGAGCCATCTCATTGGCCCAAGACTGACTTCCTCAAGGGTAAAGCCCTAGTCAGAACTCACAGTACCGTGATTTCATGATTAGAGTACACAACCAACAACACAAGCACGCGAAGAGGTCATCATCTTAAAGATATGCTTCAATCACAGGCAATGTCTAGGAGGTTTGATGGTATCGTGTCAAGAGCTCTTGGCTGGACAATTGGTGAGCCTAGTCTTATTTCTCCTGATTAGCCACACCGCCTTCATCTGTAACATAAAAGTGTTGGATGCCGTTGATATGTTGCCAAATGCTATTGTTGGAGACTTAATGGATTTTATTGTAGAAGTGTGTTCTGAGCATCCTGCTTGGGTTTAAGCACACAAAGCCCCGCCCATCATGGGATGGGCTTCATCAACAATTTTCTTGGGGCATCAAATTAAATCTAATGACATTTAATGGTGAGGACTCTTGCCTAATTGGAATAGTCATGCCCACTTAGCTGAGATGCCTCTAGGTATCTGTGTGGTACATCTCTAGGACATGAGGTAACCAGAGTCTACGGATGTTTTGCGCATCTCCAGATAATTTTTCTGGTGTCAGTTCAGCAGAGAAAACAGAACAGGTAAACTCTTCTTTAGGAAAATGATCTCCTCTAGGTCAGAGGAATCAATCTTCCTGGGCAGGCTCCTCTGGGCTTCTTTTGTAAAGATCAATTAGTAAGTGGTGACCTTCCACAGGGAAAGTCATTCATCAAACAGCTCTTCCAGTGTGTGGCCCCCTCAGCATATCACAACAGACAGAGTTCTGTGTTGTCTGCTTTAGAAGATTCAAAACATAAGCCACACAGAGGAAGGTGAAAGGTGCTGAATTTAAAATAACACACACACACACATGCACACACACACACACACACACACACACACAAGAGCATTGATTAACCAGCTCAAAGCAAAACATAGGGTTTTTTTTTCAAGTCTATAACCTCAGTGGAAGATGATGAATGTAGCACCTGTCTGCCTTCATCCCTCAATCTTCTCTCTTAGATTGAATGAGGTCTCTGTTTCTTTGATTTATCAAATGTCACTACCTTGAATTTGTTGTATTATGAAAAATCTAGACCATTCTTACTGTAGTTTATTCAATTGCTCTCACTTGGTCTTTATGAAACAGTCCCCTTTTTAGCTGCATTTAGTAAAAAATTTACAATGCACAACTTTATTAAGAACTGAATGAAAATATACACACTTTACTCATATTTAAAAATATTATCACTATGAAATGACACTCGAATCCTTTCTGGAGGACATGTTGGCTTTATCTGATATGTATTCACAACCCAGGAGATTGAACCTGTCCAGGAAACAGCCTGCTTCCTGAGTGCTCTAGCGCTCTATACATACAGTTTGTTCTTAAACGAACTAATCCTGAGCGACGTTTCCCACGTAATCACTGTAGCTGCTAACAACAGACTCACACAGCTGAATTTATTTTTCTAGAAGGGGTGGAACATTGTAGATAATTCATCTGACAAAGTTAAAGGTATGAGTTTAATTATTGCTCTTCAGTTGTTAGTGTGACATTGGTGCCCAGCCACACCACTGGCGGTTCTTCCACCCAAAGCAGGAATGCTCCAAGCCCTTGATTTAACCCCTTCTGAACCAGGCACCCAACGACATACACTATTATTGTCCCAAGCATTTTACCACTCACCGTTAAGGTAGAGTTACTTTTCTGAGCTCTCACTGAGGACCTTGAGTTAGGGCAAGAGACCAGGGAGGTTGAGCAAGCTAACACGCTGCTGTCAGGTATCCTTTGGTTGAGCAAGCAACTCCAAAGCCGCATTAGCTCGGACAAGCTGCTCCTTAGCGTTGCAGGCCTTTCCTTTGGTTTCCTCCAGTCTCTATGTCTGCCCTTCAGTGGCAGCTGACGGGTACATGCCTCCTGCCAAGCAGCACTTCCTCTTTAGACAGGATAAAATAGCTATCAGTATGTATGCTTCGAACTCTCTATGATTTTGCCTTTCAGATTTTAACGGCTGAGAATGTCTTCCATTAGCATCAAATGTTTCGAGAGCCACTAGAATGTTGTATGTAGCTCGGAAAGCAGAGCTGTAGTGTCATTTTCTTATTTAGCACTGTGTCCCCAGAAATCACTTGGTAAATGGCACTTGCTGATTAGTTAACTGCTGTAAATACATTTCATACAGTAGCTTGTACATGGTTATATCTCTGTATCTCTATCCTAGTCTACCTGGCAGTAGTTAAATATGACAACAATACTGACCACATCACCTGCTTTCTTAAGTGAGATCATCTTATGACCTATCCAATTCCTAAGAGTCGATTTTCTTTGAAATTCAGATTTACTGCATCCGTGTATAACGTCAGAAGTGTGCTCCTGTTCTACAGCCACGAGACTCTTAGTTACAGACTCCAGTAACACTTTGAACCAGTTCTTGAGGAGGATTTTAAAGCTGATTCTAGGCTCTAACGAATCTGCACAGGAGACTAGTGAACCGAGGAGAGCGAAGTGAGGTCAGTGGTTGCGGTTGCGTACGTGTCTGGCTGCTAATTAGTCTGGGCTTTTCTAGACCTCTCTTCTGTGATCTTTGTAGTAGAGGCCCTGACCTGTGTCTGGCTGACCCTATGTTGTGGTGTTAATGCTCTCACCCCACATAGTGCTTATGAAGGCTACAGTGATCTTATGAACCCCCAAACTGTAATATACATAATTTGCTAACTTCATAAAATGTTTAGGAAAACGGAATAAATGCATGCCAGTGTCTTAGTTAGGGTTTCTATTGTTATGAAGGGAGACTAGGACCATGTCAACTCTTATATAAAGGGAAGCATTTAATTGGATCTGGTTTGCAGTTTTCCAGGTTTCATCCATTATCATTGTGGTGGGAAGCAAGACAGCATGCAGGAAACCATGGTGCTGGAGAGAGGCTGAGAGCTTTATGTCTGTATCCTCAGACAGCAGGAAGGGAGAGTGATGAGACCTCATACCCCACCCCTGGTGACATGGTTCCTCCAACAAGGTCACACCTCCTAATAGTGGCACTACCTATGAGCTTATGGGGGCCAATTTAATCCAAGCCACCACTGCAAATCTACTGCTTTTAACTCTCTGGCCAAGAGTAGCTGCTCATACTGGGAAGGCAAGCCTGAGATAGGAAGATTATGGGTTTGAGTCAAGGCTAGGCTGGATAAAGTTTTTTAAGCTAATCTTGGCCACAATAAAATGCTGTCTCCAAAACAGAACAAAACAAGATAAAACATTGAAAACATAGCAAAAACTTACAAAAATCAAGTCACTTATTTTTTAAATGAATTAAAGTGATTGAATTGCTGCTACTGAATCTATCCATTTATTTTGTTCTGTGGATGGATTTTCACTCCCCTCAAATTTTAATGCTGAAACTCTAACTCCCAATGTGATTACATTGGAGGAAGGGTCTTTCAGAAGTAATAGATGTTAAATGAGGTTCAAACTCCAAGGCATCTTCCAGATGGTACAGATGCCTTCTCGGAACAGTGATATCCCTTTCTGCACGTGCACAGAGAAAGTTGGTATTAACACCCTATTATTGGTGACAACAATGGCCACTGTTATTGGGTGGCAACCTGAAAGCCAGCAGGAGAGACTCTACCAGAAACTGAAATGCCCCAGAGTTAATCTTCAACTTTCAAGCCCTCAGAACAAAAAAAAAAAATCTCTTGTTTAAACCATGGAGTCTGCAATATTTTGTTATGGCCCTCTGAGCTGATAAAGGTACTTTATATACACAATAAAAGTACTAGAAAAGAATAAAGTATTGTGCTGTTAAATCCAAGGCAGTCTTCAGAATAGCTCTATTGCAATGAAACACTTGGCTATGAAAACATGAGTCATATTAACAACAAATTACCCTATGTGGTGTAGTAGGGAAGGTCTGATCCCAGGACATTTAGGATTATCATGAGTTCACATAAGAATGACTTTTGTGGTAATGTATTCCACATGTGTAGAATACATTTGAACGAATGATGGCAAGTTCTGTGCATTTGCCTGCAAGAGAAATCTTAAGTCTCCTATTGTCCAGATTAAAGAAAGACACAAATGTTCCCTCCAGGAAGGAGAGCGTGGACTCAGAGGTGCATATTACAGGGCAGCAAGGGTCACTCAGAACTTTCTTTGCCGTGCAGTTATTCTGCTTGTCCATTGTGAGTTAGCACTAGAGCAAAGAAAAGCATTAGGAAATCAAAGGGGAGCATGAACCTTCTAGTTATGGCCCAAAGAGGCCATATTGTCATGCACAAACTCAAAGAAGTGGGCGGTTCCAGGGCTTTCTCACAGTGCCCCTTCACAAGAGATACAGAGAAAGGAAAAATCTGAAGCCAGGTCTGCCAACTTCCATTGTTCAAACCCTTGTACACTCCAATATACAGAGATACTGTTTTATGTTGGAGCCACTGAGCCTTAAATATATGCTACAGATTTTAAAAGTATCCAACATATGACTTAATGAAAGCCCACCTAAATATTAGCCACTCTTTCAAAACACCAAAGCTATTCTCATCCGCCAACTATTACAGAGTCTTTCTTCCTTGTAAATTAGGAGGGATGTGAACAAGTCAGATGGTCCCCACAGACCTTCAAAAGCAGTAAGCAAGCTGATTTGCTTTCTTTGGTTGGTTCTTACTTTGTTAATCTCTTACAGAGGTGCATTCTTGAGAGCAGAATAATGATTTGCTGGTGTGCCCTTTGTCAGAAACATTTGTAAACACCCTTCCATAATGGAAAAGAATCAACCTTGAAATGAACTGAAATATATTGATTTTTCTCAACTGAAAGCACTGGTATAAAAAGGAATTTCATTTCACTTTCAGCTATCAAAAAGTCTGTATTGTTTTATTTATAGAAGAGAGTGTTCTGGGGAGGAGATAAATAACAGTATAAAGGAACCTCTGAACTTCTAGGGCCATTAAAATGGTTCTTTGAAGTAATGTGGTGCAGATTTTAATGTTACTTGGACGTGCTTTTCATTTATAAACAAATAAGCAACCCTCCCATTGGTAATGATATTAATTATAGCTTTGCATATGTTGCAGTTTTCAGGTAAACCAACAATAGGCTATTATGCCAAATATATCACCAATCAACCATTTAACATTGTGCTAGTTTTTATCAAAGATTCCATTTGTTAATGACAAGGAGTGGCATGCTCTCCCACGCATCTGTGAACATATTTCAGCTTATTAAGATGAGTACATCATTAAGTTAAATTAAATCTAATACCATAAGCTCGTAGTTAATATAAGATAGAAATGGGATCACCACAAGTGAGGCTTAGCACCCAGTCTGTTTACTGGGGCAGCGATGTTGGGTGGTACCATGACAAAGAATATTCGGTTGGCCTCATGCTGTAGTTCCAGTTCCTGGAGGGATTTTACAAGGGGAATAAGAAACAAGCAAAAGTTACAAGAAAGTAATAATGTGTAGCATGGAATTGTAAAATATTTTAACCACTACGTGGGCAGATTTTTTTTGTTGGAACCATCTGCTCTGCAATAATGACATGGAGACTTATTATTAATTATGAAAGCTCTGCTGACAACTTAGACTTGTTTCTAGCTATCTCTGATAACTTACGTTGGCCTGTTTCTATTAATTTACTTTCTGTCTCATGGCTTTATTACCTCATTTCCATATTGCCCATTCAGCTTGCTCTGTGTCTCTTGGCATCTCTGTCCTTCTTCTTCCGAGCATCCTCTGTGCCTGGAAATCATGTCTAGCTATTGGTCATTCAGCTCCTTATTAAACCAATCAGAGTGACCTATCTTCACAGTGTACAAAAAAATTATTCCACAGCACCAGTACTTTACCTAACTCGAAATACCACCTTAGACCAAAGAACCTACAAACATCAAATGTGTGCAGACTATAATTAATACTAATTTCTCATTCAGAATTTTTTCTGAATGGGTAGATTATAATATAACTGCTCTTGTCACAAAAATATGAATTCTTTGTCTTAGTTACTCTACTGCTGTGAAGAAAAGCCATGACCAAGTGATTACCTGGCCCATACTTCAGAACCTTAGTTCCTTATCATCCTAACAGGAAATGGGATCGCATGTAGTCATGATGCCGGAAAAGTAGCTGGGAGCTGGATCCTGGTCTGCGGACAGCAGATGGAGAATAACAGAAAGAGAGAGATATCAGACCTGGTATGGACTTTTGAAACCTCAAAGCCCACCCTAGTGATCCACTCCTCCAACAAGGACACACCTTCTAATCCTTTCCAAACAGCACATCAATTCAAGACTAAGTATGTAAATATATGAGCTATAGGGGGCATACTCATTTAAACCACCACATAATTTATGAAAAATGATGTTTCTAATCTACAGTAGGAACCAACTTACTGTATGTGTGTGTGTCCTGTAAACTCAACTTCTCTATTTTAAATATATGCAATAATGTGTTTTTAAATTTCAAATATCTGGGGAGCTATTATCATTACACAATAGTTACTATGGAATTATTTCTTTCTGTATTCTACAGACTTCATGATAGATCTTTCTTCTCTCAGCATTTTCTCCCAAAAGTGAGTTGTATCACATTTCTGTATCATTTCTCATCTGCTCTAATTTCAGGATGCCTAGTTCACACTGAGAACCAGAAGATGCCCTACGAGAGATCAACATAGGACAGGCTTTCGACACAGCTTGCACAGAAATGAACTCTGCGCCTTTTCCTAACTTTCTTCAGCCTTTCTCTGTGTTAGGAACAGTGAAATGCAGAGTGGACAAATTTGTCTCCGATTCTCTACTGAAATCCACTCGTTCTGTAGATCAGGGACTCTAGAACTGGATGCAGCACCCTTCATTCTGAAATGCTGCCTTACTGAATCTGAATCCTAGCTTTGCCACTGTGGCCAAGGCTTTCTGTCCTGCCTGCCTCTTGCATCCTCTCAACTTTAAAGTATTTAGCATTGTTTTGTAGCATATCTGTTGAAGATGTACTTCATTTCATTTATTTTACTTTTTTACTGATTGTTTTTTTCAACGTATCATGTTATATTAAGGTCTGCGCTATCTAAACAGACCAACTGTTCCAGATAACAGTACATTATTTATGCCTTTAGTTGTTGTTTTTACAAAGGGAGGAAAGAAAGTGCTTCCCACTGCCAGGGCCATTGCTGCCACCAGCGTTGGCACTGGTCCATGACTTTGCTCAGCTGATTCTATTTAGTGCACTTTATATTTTATTGATCTATTGTTCTTGAGAGACCAAAAGTAGTCCCAGCTCGGTGATAACTTCCAGAAACATTTAGAAGCCAACATGGAAAAAAGAAGAAAGGGCTAATAAAAAGTCATAGTTAATCAAATCGAATCAAGTACCGTATTCAGTCTAAATATTAAATACCAGCTAAAGATCCATTTTCACAATAGATATAGTAAGAATACAAGGTGCAATTGTATGCTGTCAAAAGCAGATATCTAAATACAAGACGCAGATAGTTTAAGTAGACAGAAAGAACGGCACTATTCAAGCGCTAATCTCAGAGAGCTAATACCTGACATTGTTTACATAAGAGGAAGTACAGGGTCAATCAAGAAGCATCAGACAACCCTGAGATGTGTCTTAGAGAGGAGAAGAGCTTGTACTTAACACACGTAAAACCTGAATTCTCTCGCTAGCACCACATACACACAAAACCTTGTACAATGAAAAGAGAAACTTTTTTTGAAGCAAAGGATGAATTCATTGAAAACGACAGTTTTATATGGGACTCACCTAAAGTACATGAAAAAATTAACAAAGCGAAACATACAAATTCACAATCATCAAGACACAGCATTTGGAATATAAGCACATTTTAAAAAATCAGCTGGACTCTATTAAATTTGGACAGTGCTGGCAGCAAATGACTTCATGAATTTAATGAAATTCTATATACATCTGATTTAGATGTTCAAGAATGCATGAGCTAGTAACCAAAAGAACAAAATAAATCTGGAAATTTCCATAGGTTTCAGAGGAATGAAATAAACAAAAACTCAATAAATTCTCCACATACTTGGAAATCGAGCACACATTGTTACTGTTGTTGTTTTGCACTTGATACTGAGTTTTTTCTCTTTTTTATTCTATGTGTCTTTTCCATCATATATTTTGATCCCATTCATTTCCCCATTCAATCCCACCCACCCTCTGCTCCCACCCCCCCAATAAAACAAAATTTAAGAAAAAAAAAGGGGAATTCAAAAAAGGGGGAATTAGAAATCTTGTCATGGATGCTGCAGTAAGTCACAGTAAGTCACACCATAGACCCCTTGGTTCATATGTTTTCACTTGCAAATGTTCATTGCAAAGAGTCATTGGTCTGATTTTAGGCCTCTGGTTTCTACAACACTATCAATGCTGAGTCTCCCACTAGGACTCTTCTCGAATATCCCGTGGTTGCCCTGTGTTGTGGAAGTCCTGCTGCTTTGGGTCAGCAGGTCCAGAGCACACATTTTTAAATGACCTGCCAGTCAAGGAAGAACTCACATCTGGTCTGAACAATAACACATACAACACACTGCCATTTGTACAATGCATTCTATCACTGTCATTTTGGTTACTAATCTTCATTGTCAATTTGACTGGCTTTAGTATAGCATAGATGCACACCTTTGAGTGTTTGTGTGAGGATGTTTCCAGAAAACTTTAACTGAGGTGGGACTACCCACCCTGATATGGGCAACACCATCGCATGGACTGGGGCCTGGACCAAATGGAAGTGAAATGCCATCAAGGCACAAGCATTCACCTGTTTTCTAACTGCAGATACAAGGGGACAATTGCTGCACACCCAGGCTGAAATGTCTCCCTGTCATTGTTAAGTATTTTCTTGTTCAACAAACCTCTCCACCGACGCAAATAATCCCAATCAGACCAAATTAAAAGATGCCCAGGTTTAATAGATGACAATACTCCTGGGTGGCCCCAGGAAAACATGGAGAGGGGAAGACAGAGAAGGGGAGACCACGTGGAACCAAGAGACCATGTGTTAATTATCGGGGGGGGCAGTTTAAATAGCCTGTGGGAGTGGTCTTGACCTTCCCCAGGGAGGGGTTATTGTTTGGCAGGTTTTCTTGAGCCTCGCTGGAGAGGAGTCACCATTTGGTGTGCTTTCTCAGTAAGAAAGTTTATGCAAATGACTTGAGAGTAAATTTGACCATTTCTTAAAACTCTATGTATACCTAGGAAATCAATGTATTGAGGGGTATGCTTTTTAGTGAGTTTATGAGGCCATATAACCCTGTTGCCAAAATCAGAGAGGAGTACCACAAGAGGATTTGCAGGTCAGGATCCTTAAGAAAATGCTGACAAGCATTATCAAGCCACATATAAGAGTGAGTTTGTGTTTTTAAACACAGTATCAATATATTTTTATGATATGAACAAAACTCACTATTTCAGTAAATATGGAACAAATTCTTAGCAAACTGAGAAGTGGGGAATTTCCTGGCTCTAACAAGGGGAATCTGAAGGACTTGCCACATCCTGAGTGTTGTCCTCCAAGACTATAATGAATCTGTTTACTTTTGCTAACTCTATTCAACATTGTACTTCCATTAATATTCCAATAATAACTAACTTTTGGAAACATTTCATGTAAATGAGGAAAATTTTAGGGAATCTCCGCTCAGAAAGAGAGAGAGAGAAAGAGAGAGAGAGAGAGAGAGAGACAGAGACAGAGACAGAGACAGAGACAGAGACAGAGACAAAGAGGCACAAAATTTCCTGTTTGAAGATTCAGGATCAATTTACAAACACCAATTCTCTTTTTATGGACTATTGCTGAGCATTTGAAATTACAATATAACAGAAGAAAACAACATGTTTAGGAATTTATTTCACAAAATGTTTACAAGACTTCTTACATTGAAAGTGGTAAAATAACTGTCAAAAATGAAAGACTGAAATAAATGGAGAATAATATTAAAGATGACTCAAGTCACAACTTGGGTAAAAATATCAATATGAATACCTCATATATAACTGGAATCTAAACTTTTAACTTCTCATTTATCAATAAGAAGATAGACATCTGATGTGGGATTCCCCTCTGTATGCTATGAATACCATTGGTTAATAAAGAAACTGTCTTGGCCTGTGATAGGGCAGAGCAGAGCTAGGCAGGGAAAACTAAACTGAACACTGGGAGAAAGAAGGTGAAGTCAAGGAAAAGCCATGGAGCCATCACCAGAGACAGATATGCTGGAACCTTGCTGGTAGGCCACAACCCTTGTGATAAATAAAAAATACTGAAAATGGGTTAATACTAGATGTAAGAGCTAGCTAGCAATATGCTTAAGTGATTGGCCAAGCAATGATTTAAATAATACAGTTTATGTGTGTTTTTTTCAGGAGTCTGGGTAGCTGGGAAATGAACAAGTGGCCGCCCTACAACAGGCATCTGACAAAAGTGAGTAAAATCTTAGATCACTTCATAAGAGGATACCAATAATAATCACGTAAAAGAGGAATAAGTAGAGTGGAGCATGGAAATCAAAAGTGTAAAGAAATTCTGTTATTTGTCCATTAGGATGGCTCCAACATGAACTATGAAATACCTGTCAGATTGTAAATTGCTTCTACATTGCTGGTGAGCTGTATAATAGTATAACCCTCCTGTGAATCATTTAATAATTTCTCTTCAAGTTAAGCATCCACATAAAGCTTGTTCCTGACAGTATCCTCTTATGTGTTTACTTCTCAAGATCAAAATGTTTCTGTGAAGAGTCACATGCAGTCACAGATAGAAATGTCCATAGCAACTTAATTCATAACCCTAAAATTGGAATTACTCCAAATATCTTCCAAAAGAAGCACATAAGTGAACTATAATATATTCATCCAGTAGGTTGCTGCTCACATGAAATGGAAACAGAGTATAAATACTTGCCCCCTCATATATGAATCTGATAGGATATATATGTGTGTGTGTGTGTGTGTGTATGTGTATATATATATATTCAAAGAATAAGTAAAACTAGCCTATGGAGATGAAATAAGCACCCTGACTGGACTGAGTGGAAGAGAGATTGATAGAGCAGGGTCATGAAGAAAACTTCTAGTACAATGTTTAGCCTTCCTTTGGACACAAACACATATTATTTGTCAAAATATATTCAAGTATATACTTAAGGTTCTGTGCTTTTTTTGGAATTAAACCTCAATAAAGTCAACATAGCATGTGTGATGTGACATATTTATGCAGAAATATTTATGTGTACACGTAACAAAACCATTTGCTTGGCCAGGCTGCAATCTTCTCTGTCATTTGGATTTGAGTGGGTTTTCCTCATTGCCTGTAATGAAATTTTTGTTGTTGCTACTGTGAGAAAATACTGATGAGGAGAAGCTTGGGGGAGGGGTGATGCAGCTGTGTGGTAGACCATTTCCCCTGCTTCGATGTGGGTGATGCAGCTCTGGGGTAGACCATTTGCCCAGCTTGGATGCGGGTGATGCAGCTATGTGGTAGACCATTTGCCCAGATTGGATGTGGAATGTCTTAAGTTCAACTCCACGCCACAAACACACATACACACAAAAGGCCACTAAAGGAAGGGTTTCTTTTGGCTCACAGTTCGAGGGGTCAGCCCATCACAGAGGGGAAGAAGCAGCGGGACCACTAAGCAGTTGCTCACACTGCCCTACTAATCAGCTAGCAGACAGAGTTGAATGCTGGAGCTCGGCTCACTTTTCCTTTTAAATCTGTCTGGGATCGTAGGTCATGGGCTGTTTCTGCCCATGTTCAGGATGGATTTTCACTCACTGATTAAATTTCTCTGGAAACCTCTTCATAAACATATTGGTGTGTACTTCCATTGTGATTCTCAATCTAGGCAAGTCAACAAAGATTATCAATTACAATGATTCATAAATTGTATCAATCATATGAGATGGGAGTCTGATCCTTTATTTGCCAATACTATTAACCAGTCATAAAGTTAAGTTTGTAAGTACAAATACATAAAGGATCAAGGACTTAGGAAGGGTCATAATCCTGGATTAGAAACATGGATTCTTGGTTTCTCAGGGACTGGCAACTGAGGATATGTAGTTTCTTCTATTGATCTACAAAACAATCTGGTAAGAGGTCATGGTATCAATAACCATACAAGAGCTCAGAGTCTTACAGTCCTCCAAATGTAAGATGAAGAACTTGACATTCAGAGAAGTTCAGTATTTGCCCAGGCACACAGAGGCAGTTAATAACAATTTGAAACCAAAATGGCAATGTCTTTATTCCCAGCACAGGGTCAAGTCGCTGTATCTGAATGCTTTTCTCAGCTATTACTCATCAAATTCAAAACAAAAATCTCTCAGGGCATTCACTTCCAACACTAACTTTAGTCTCTCCAACCCCTTTAGGACATCTTGTGCTATATATTCAAAGTTTTAATTATGTATGCACCGCCTTGTGTTCCCTGCTGCCGGTGTGCTGAGACTCGGGTAACCTTATCCAATATCAGCCAAGCCTGATGACATGGGATACCCCCGAGAGCAGGCATTTGATTGATTCCACGGAGCTACTGGGATAATGCAGATGCACTATGATGCATTTTTGAGACGCTCTGAAACTATACATGAGAACCAACTGTGCCGGCATAAAACTTGGTAAATATTTATTAAGATCGATGGCCGCATACTATGTGCTGATGGCAACTTTTTGCTCTGAGGCAGAATTAAGATGAATGACATCATGGATATATTGAGACCTCTTCTTTCCTTTTAAAGGACAGGACAGTTCCCGCCCCCAGTACCACCTACCTTGTTAGCCACCAGACATTACATCATAATACTTACATATTCATTCAACCTATGGTCAGTCTGCCCTGCTTTGGTGACAGTGATGTGACCTACAGAAAATATTACATAAGAGGAGGATTAGACGGAGTTATTTGCCCTCTGCTCATGTGGCAGGCTCCAAGGTGCTAGCTGTCATCTGCCAATGACGTATAAAGGATATTTCAGCTAGCACTAGAGAACCAGTCCTATTCAGAGCGAGTCACAGAAGCCATGACAGGAAAAGGCAGAGGACTGTTAAGATCAGGAGATGTTTCTAAGAGGCAAGATTCTTGGTTTTTAATTTTAGATATTTATGCATTTCTTTCAGTGGGACAGGAGTCAAAGAATAAGTTTCAGGAGTCAGTTGTCTCCCTCAACTCTGTGGCTTCCGGAGATGGAGCTCAGGCCATCAGACCTGCAGCATGTTAAATGCAAGAGTCTAGCCAGCTACATCCAGGATGCTCCCTCCCGGCCCTCCCTCTTTCTGCCTTGTTTTAAGAACAGAACTCCAGACCTCACACATGCCAGACTCTACCAGTAAGTCGTATGCCAAGCTCTTTTTCTACTTTGTGCTTTGAGATAGAGTCACATGTAGTTGCCCAGGCTTGAACTGACTTTGTAGCCCAAGTAGGTCTGGAACTTGCAATCCCTCTGCCTCAGACTTATGCCAATAGACCTGGGTCATTCCTTCTCACTTAGAAATCTTTTTTTAGAAAGCAGTGTTTGGGGCCCCAAAGATGGCTCAGTGGATAAAGACACTTGCTGTCAAGCCTGATGGCTTTAGTTTGTTCTCAGGACCCACATGGTAGATGGATAAAGACAAATATAATTTTAAAAAATGTCAGTGCTTGTCAGACCTTGCCTACATTACTCAGGTAGCCTTCTGTGCTATTTTTAGCACTTTGGTGTACTTCACATATAGCTTCTTCCTCCGACTGGAAACAATAGGAGTCTGTGTCTCAACTGACAGCCTGGACTTACACAAACATTATCTAGCAGCATTTTTTTATGATTCAAAATCAATGTATTTTGAATAATATAATGGAACCAAAATGATACCATTATGCCTCTGTTTCTGTGTTGGAAAGAACCAGCACTGTCATTTTCTGCTGCTGTTACCATGTAAGCCACACACTTGGTGATTGTGTTCCCTTCTCCCTTCTCCAG
Source organism: Bramus lutescens (assembly GCA_001685075.1). Lineage (NCBI taxonomy): Eukaryota > Metazoa > Chordata > Mammalia > Rodentia > Cricetidae > Bramus > Bramus lutescens. The sequence continues at coordinate 435,080 of LOEQ01000113.1, read as the reverse complement.
CTGGGAATTAGCTCTCCTGGAGTCAAACTGGTTGTATCAAAAGAAAAGACCCACCCATCCAGCCCACCTCTTCATGTCTGTCCCTTTCCAAAGGGTCTACAGCCCTCATCACACTCCAGGCCAGGATACATCCGTGAACCTTGGCTTTTGTGCCATGAAGATTCTGGCTCTAATACAGTTCAACTTTTTATAGAACTATTGTAGGAAGAGTAAATGACTCAGAATTTCCTAGGTTTTTCATCAAGGTTGCTGCCACCTGCCCCCTAATTCTGAGCAGAGAACAACTTTGGAGCACATCTGCATGTTTTCCTTTGCTGGTTGGTTGCTTCTGTTGATCAGAGATGAGGTTCACAGCTCCAAATACATATGAGAACCACTGCCACAAATTCTGTGTCTAATCGTTATGAACAAAAAGGGGGCGAGTGAGCAGCAGGTCAAGGCTAAGTACCCCAGCCCTCCCTTTCTCCACAGGCTTCTGTATAAGCTAGTAAGTACTCTCAAACTATCCCAGTCAACTTGTCTTTTGTTTTCCTACTCTGAGGCCAGAAATGGCCAAATAATAGCTATGTGATGCTTTCATTTACTAACAGTTTTTAATCTAATAGGTATTTCTTTTGGATTAAGCAAGCACAGACTTCAATTAAGTTTTTACATACCAACTAGGTAAGTGGTTTGGCATAAGGGACCGGGATAACCTAAGGGGATTTTTTTTCAGAAACCTTTAATAGTATATCTCACTTTGCATCTTTGAAGTCTTGAGTTAAAATATCAAATGCTGCTTTGACCACTGACATAGTCATCAATCACTCACTCAGTGTGTCTCTTGACAGGGAAGCCCAGGCAAAGCTGAGAGGTGATTTGATTTGTTCCCAGTAAGACTTTTGCTATTCTCTGACTGCACCTAAAACATTCAAAAGGGTACTTCTCTAGAACTTACCACCCTGCTGTATTCAAAGAAAGCAATCTAAAGGAACATGCTCAAAATGTTTTCTCCTAGAGGTCATTCTCAAATATACATTTTATATTCTATTTTTCAACTGGCACAAAGTATGATTGAATATTTGGCACCCGGTGGATGATTTTGTAGTAATCTGCAGTTCATTCTCTTTTTCTGGGAAATGGTGAAGTGTAGAAAATGCCATCAGCAGTTGAAAATTAGGAATCTGGACTTATGGGGAGGCAGTTGGAAAGGATTATATGTGCTCTAAAATCCATAAACCTAAATCTATCTAGCTGTCTCTACAGAAGGCAAGGAGTTGTTTCTCAAATGTGTTATGAACAAAGTGAAGGGTGATCAGGTTGCCAATGGCTTATCGTTCAGCGTTCGGAGGGCAGTGTCTTCTGCTGACCACAGAGAGATCTAAATCCACATGGCAGAAGTAAACTGTATTAGCATTAAGGAAGGCGAACAAGACCAGTTCCTTCAACCCAGACTGGAGCATTCTTACTACACAGCCTAGAAAACCGGCCAGTGCACTTGGGCAAGGCGTATAGGTGAACTCTTTAGGGGAAAATGAAGAAAAAGATTGGTATCGGTAGAACGAGTTCTTCCCAAATAGCAAGTTTAACCTATTGAGTGCCAAGAAACTTTCTTTAATTCTTTATTCAGAAAAGCAAAAACAACTGCTGTTAATGTGTCAGACTAATCCGGCGAGCATCCTTTTCCGATTACTTCCTAAGAGACAGCAGTGAAATCAGCACTTCTCAGTGTCGGAAACTTTGTGTCTATATTGTTGCCCTTATTCTCCATAACTTGGAAGCTATTTACTATCCACCACCTTGTTAAATTCTCAGAGAGTGTGCCTATGAGTCATGTCCATATTTTCTGACATAATGTCTTTGAGGGCAGGCGGTTCCTTTTCTTGTTTTGAAGTCCAGTTTCTCTCCTTTCCTGGGTTAGGCCTACAGGTGACCTGTGCTTTCTCCTTGCTATGAGTTCAGTTTTCCAATGTATTTGCTTTTCCAATGTATTTGCTGACATCTAAAGACAGGCAGGCAGTCCATACAAACAATGATGCTTTATCACACCGTTGGTATATCTTGTGAGATATCCATGAACACAGTGAGCTTGGAATGAGGAGCCCGGGTGGTCTGTGGCGTATTTCTAAAGAGTAATGTCTTACAGGGCAGGGCTTGTGATTTCCTAAACCTTGTTGTGCAATGTAAAGGAGCCACATAGTAATGGTTCCTTTCATGTAAGTAAGGAAAAGAACTCAGAGACTGTCCTAGGTCGGACAATAGCATGTTGGGTTAGTCAGAATTAAAATGAAAGTTCTTGATAGGAAGAACCCAGACCTATTGTTTGTCTGTGTTTTTCCTAGATGTTGGCTCTCAGTCTCTCTCCTGGTGTAAAATCATCTAAAATTACAGCATTGGCTGTGGAAGGAAGACCCCCTCCCCAGTATTAAAGGTTAAAGGTTAGCCACCAGAGAAAGAAATGAAGTTTCAGCTCAAACCATTAGGAGCAGCTGAACATGTGCAATAAGCAAAAGCATACAGATTTTTTGTTGTTGTTGTTGTTTATTTTCCCTCGATTGTCAAGGTCTAGCAAAGTAAGAAAGAGTTATCAGTAGCCAAGGAAATGTTAACAAGGAGAGGCACCCAAGGAAGACCAGTAGGTCAGAGGTGACTCTCTGGATGGGATTTCACAGCAGGCCCACATCCCCAGACATCCATTTGTTCATTTGTGTATCCACGCTGTGACCCTGCTCCAAGTACTCCTGTGACTGGTTTCATGGGGCCCTTCCCCATATATCCAAATTCTAAGGCCAGCTACTCAGCTTCTGCCCTTGCTGGGATCTCCTACTCCTGAAGGTTTTCCTTCAGTGCGTCTCAGCCTGGTCCTCCTTCTGTCCCTGAAACCTGCCAAACTTGCCCTTCTTATGACCTTTCTGTTGCGTGTTCCTGCTTGCAGCAGCCTTGTGGAAGACCTGCTCGTGGCTGATTTCTCTTCCCCGTCAAGGAAACCATCTCCAAACAGGCACACTGAGAAGTCCCCACTAGACTAGGTTTTCTCAGAGGATCCTGGTTTTCTCTGCAGTGTTTAACACATTTGTTCTGACCTGTGTACTCTCTTCCTTATGTTTCATTGAGCACAGCCTGCAGTGTATGTGCTGTGGGCACAGAAGGAAATTTGCATGTTTACTTATTTGAAACTCTGTTTGAAACTCCTAGAACAGTGCCTGGTAGATAGCAGGCATTTAATAAATAATTGCTAAGCTAAGTGTTTGGGTGTTAAAAGTAATGTTCAAAAGACAAAAGGAAATAATTCATTTCCTAGAAATCATCAAATCTGGTGGCTTCGGGAAGTTGATTTTTTGACTCAGTCGTACATCCATTAAATTTCACTCGGCAGCTGGCAGATTTCTGGAGATTCGGGTCACCTGATTTCCAAAAATAGCTATCCTCTATGATTCTAGATTATTCTCTGGGGAAATGACTACACTACTATTTGGCGAAGTAAACTCCTTTATACCTGGAGGGAGGCCTACTGTATTAGTGCTGGTGTCTCATTTTGCTCTCAGATATAGCACAGATGACAAATTATCTGATGTCCAGTTCATTAAGTCCATTCAAATAAATAATAATTAATTCTAGTTAGTGGGACTTTAACTATATAAACTACATCAATTCAGGAATGTGGAAGATCAAGTAGTATCTCTGGAGCAGGAAGGTGTTGTGGTTAAAAACAAAAGGATGTGCCCATTTCTTGTCAGTAAATTGACTAATGAATCCAGGATCCACCAAGATACGTATGTGTCTTGGTTCTGGGAGAGCAAGTGGAAGCTATAGAGAAATACTGAATAAGGGGAGAGCTTTTATTCTGCCATAGACTCTTTTCCAAACTTCCTTTGCATTTCCTTACAAACGCCATCATGAATCCTATTTTAAAGAGGATGAAACTGAGGCTTACAGAGGTGAAATAACTGCTCCAATGTCACTTAGCCAGAAGGCATGAAGGTCAGGGCCTGAATACACCTCTTTTTGACAGCATGCTCCCGCTATTATAGCCGTTACTTCTCCACCAAGCAAATAACTCCATGGATGTTTCCTGCGCTTAGTCAGGTTAGGGAAATGTTACCTTCAACTATATTGAAGTTGAATATAGGTTCAACTGCATTAAGTTTTCACAAGATGCTTTCACGTCTGTAACAGTAAAGTGCATAGTAAGTCTTCAGAAGATACTGGCCAGTGCCTCCTTCGTGAGCTATGTGAAGAAGGGAATAGAGCTCTTCCAAGCAAACTTTGGCAAACACAGCCATATGAACGTTGGCAAGCTTTCCGCTTTCCATGGTCAGCCTATATGAAACAGACCTATCCAGGACAATAGAGTCAGGACTGTCCCTTAGGGGAAGGATCCAAATTTCTAGGCTCTCAAAGAAATAAGATAGCATTCTGGGTCCCCTGAATTCATAGTCCTAACAACACACTGCTTACTCAGTCCTCATACTTTTCATTTTAATCCTCAGTTTTTACTACATGCCTGAAAATTTTCATAAAGGGTCATGTGTGAGGTGTGTGTGTGTGTGTGTGTGTGTGTCTGTAAACTTATGTGTATGTGTACATGTTTATATGTGTGGAATCCAGAGGTTAACACTAGGTGTTTTCCTCAATTGTTCTTTCCATTAGTTTTGAGTCACGGTCTTTTCACTGAATCTCTATTCTCCAATTTGCTTGGATTGTCTGGCCAGCAAGTCCCAGGGATCCTCTGAATCAGCCCCCTCAGTTCTGGGATTTCAGGAGTGTCTCCACGCACAGTTCCTTAAACTCGTGCTAGATGATAAACCCCAAGTCATGATTGCATTGCGGAACAAGTGTCTTGCAGACTGAGCTTTGTTTCCAGACACCGTCACTACAAACTGAGTAACTGAAGCCTCCTGACCATTGGAGTTACAGGCAATGAAGACACTGCCCTTGGAAAACAAGAGAACAAACACGGTCTCTTTCTTTGTACCTTCTGAGTG
>LOEQ01000113.1:387625-420228 GCA_001685075.1 Bramus lutescens | reverse complement strand
TCTTTCTTTCTTTCTTTCTTTCTTTCTTTCTTTCTTTTTTCTCATAAGCAAGCAATCCCCTGCCTGTGACAGAGTGCTGAGCACAAAGCCAGATCCCTTTGTGGCCTTAAGACGGGTGGGGGAGGGGAAACAGCCCACAAAGGGCAGGGTGTTCTCTGCAGCCACATGGTGACTGGAATGTTGCAACCCGGGTCTCTGGATTTTCCCAGCAGTCCCAAGTTTAATTAAATTAGTTTTGCCCCTTTGACTTTCTTCAGTCACCTTTGGACAAGATGGCCTCCATTGTCCTGTACAATAGCCCCGCTCTGCCATGCAGTGCGTGCAGGCATCCTGTCCTGTAGGCCTGGAGACTGGAAAGCATGAGACCTGAGCTTTCTGACACCTGTTCCACTGACACAGGCTCGCCCTGACTGTACGGGTCAGGTCAGGTCATTTAATCTAGCTTTGAAGAGCAGAAGAGAGGCTCCTCTGTCTTCCTTTGAATTTTCTTCTCTGTCCTGTCTGGCTATCAGAAAAGAGATATTCTAATGCTTACAGCCAGAGCTGGGTGGAACTTGGACTTTGAATGCACCAACAAGGAAAGTTACAGTGGAGCGAGCCGGAACTGCAGAACTAATGTAAAACAGCAATATATTCATATAGGGTAAAGGACCTCTCTCAAGAAAAGTTTAAACTGAAATCAAGTGAATTATTCTCATCACCTCGAATTTCTTCAAGTGGCTGAAAGGGTGACCATTTTTAGCAACGGCCTCTTTTTTTTTATTTTTGTGCATCTTGATATTTCAAGTGACAGGTCTTGTTCAGTTCAGGCCTCTAACGGTGGGAAAGCACCTTCTTGTGCAGGCTTTGTTAGAGCACTTCCAGAGGCCAGTGGGAAGCTGCTGCCTTCCCTGAGAACTTCTTAGACTGCCTCCCCTGGTGGCATTTTCCCTCCTGACCCCTAGAATGTCCTCCTGTTCCTAGCTCAGCAGACTCACGTTCCCCATCTCTAAAACAGCTAATGAAGCAGGCAGGCACACTGCGGCCAGGGTTTGCAGTGAGTGCCCAGGGCTCGGAACACCTGCACCAACTACACTCACTTCTAGGACAGGTTCCAGAAGGTCCGTTGTCTTTGTACTTTTTCCTTGGGACACGGTATCACGGAGCTGCTCCATGGACAACTAATATGGAGATACCAGTGTCCTCGTGTGAAGTGAGACCAGCTCAATCCACTCAGGCAGGCCTCACACCTAATCCTCCTGCTTGTTAGAACCTTGTCCACCAGGCCTACATAGGGTTTATTTATTTACTTTTTTTTTTGAAAGCTCTCCCCCTCCTCATTTTGACTTTGACTACTGAAGTTTTGACTTAGGGAATACATGCTATGTTTTTCTGCCAGAAATGCAAAACTATGTCAAAACTAAATGAAAAGAAGTTTGAATGTATTTGCATTTGCCTAGTAAGTGGTTTCCGGGTTGTCTGAAAGGGCTATGTGATGGAAATCGGTTCATCAAAGCAGTTAAGTTATCTTCAACTTTATAGCCAAACTATTTCATAATTCATAATCATTGGCCTTGTGTGAATTCCCAGCACTTGGAATTCATAAAGGTGCTTTAAAAAAGAACATTTTAAATGACCAGAAAGTTTTGTGGTTCAGCTGTTTGAGTGCGGACTTGCACTTTTAGATGACTTTGGGTTTCACCAAAGCCAGGTCCTTGGATTATGTCCTGCTGTCATGTCTCAGGTAGAACTGTGCGGAAAAGGTCACCTTGTCCAAACATGGCATTTATGACATTCTTGGTCATAGCAGGAAACAAATTTACACAGGGCTTGGGGTTAAGTGTAAGCAAGCTCAAAGGTCAAGGGCTTAGCCAGCCTTGTAACCGAAGGCAGTGACACCCATGTGCCTTGCTGTGGCTCTCTATGCATCATCAATCTTGCCTTCTTCCTTCCTCCCCCCACTTACCCCCATTCAACTATTGGACTAATCTTCAGTTTGGATCTTTTTTCCCAGGAAACTGCTCCATTTCTAGTGGCCACTGCCCCTTAGCCTTTGACCACAGCGATAGCACAGCCACAATACATCTGGTTAATATGTACGCATCTCTCCCTAAATTCCAGCGGCCACCTGGGTTTGCTCAGATCCCACGGATATAGGTTGTCACTCTCTTCATTTTAGGACTGAAGAATCAGAGGCGCACCCAGTCCTAAAGTATGGGCTTCTCCTCATTGAGTGGTGAGAATGGCTTTGTGCTCAAGATCCCACACCCTCCTCGCTTCATCTAGGTTCCCTCTGATACTAATCCTTGAACTCTATCAATTTGTACCTTAAGTTCCTGACCTTCCCAGGAACTGAAGTCCCACACATAGGAAGGATGCTCTGATCTTCTAGTGCAAGTGAATGAAGCTGTCTTTTGTGTACGAGTTTGCATTTCTTTACAAGAAGGGGTGTGTGCGGGAGTCAGGAGTGATGGAGTACAGCAGGTGTTACATTATAATGGGGAAGGGATTTGTCTCTGAGGGTAGAGTTAATACTTGAAAGATGATCGAGGTTTTTGTCTGAGACCTACCTGTGTGTTTTGTTTCTTAGGTTCTCCTTACTATGACAACGTCCGTCCCCTCTCTTACCCGGATTCTGATGCTGTGCTCATCTGCTTTGACATCAGTAGACCGGAGACTCTGGACAGTGTCTTAAAAAAGGTAAGTGCCCAGTCTGAACTTTTGCCTTGCGTTCTCTGATGAAACCCTGGGAACTTCCACACCAAAACAAGGTTCCCACACACGAATGCCACGAGTTTGGGTAGTTAATCTGCTTCATAAAGCTCAGAACAAAATGCTTTTTATGATATTCCATTGTTTGGGGTTTTTTTTGGGGGGGATGGTGTAGACCTACAATAAAGTCCTACCTGAGTTTTCTGTTCATTTGCCAGACTGTTCCTTACGTGTTTGCTGTTGATCTCAATTCAAATATGGACCTTAATTCAATAGGAGTTATTTTGACAAGACAGTTGTATTTCAGTAATTTATTGAAGCAAGAGTGAAGGTAGTATAAGAGAAATATGTGTAATAGGGCTTGTCCCTAGACGTGAGACAATACAAATTATAATCAGGTGCATACCAAATACTAGGAAACCATCAGTTATGCTGAACATGTATGTTATCACAGAGCTCTGGTTTCTGGAAGCAAAGGTGGATCAGATCCCGTAGTTGGAGATGGAACTAGCAGAAGCTATGGACAGAAGGAACCAGGGCTAAGAGGGATGGTACCTGTTGCAGTTGGGTCTTGAGGCCTAAGAAGGCCACTGTGTATGTGTTCAGGGCTGATGCTTGACCTTTGGCGGACTTGGCCCCCAGGGTCCCAGAGTAGTTATAGGAACTTGTTGTCAAGGAGTTTCGGAGGAATTCAGTGGGGGCAGGGAGTCGGCTTGGCCTGCAGCAACCTAGGCTTTGTTCTTTGGTAGTTCTTGATGGTCCCAAGTGCTTGTAGATGGGGCAGCATACCAGTCACCCACTCTTGTGGGGGCTGTGGGGTTTGAGAGCGAGACTCTAGCTGCACTACCCTTTTTTTTTTTCTGTGTCCAGCAGAGGTGTCTAAGAGAGAAGAATGTCAGTGGGTTTCTGAGGCCTGGTCAGAGTGAGGAGGAGAGAGGGAAAGGCACCTGTGTAGGTGTCCTGGCTGTTTTGTTTTGTTTTGTTTTGTTTGAGACAGGGTTTCTCTATAGCTTTGGAGTCTGTCCTGGAACTAGCTCTCGTGGACCAGGCTGGCCTCGAACTCACGGAGATCCGCCTGCCTCTGCCTCCCGAGTGCTGGCATTAAAGGCATGCGCCACCACCACCCAGAGCCTCACCAGCAGTTCAGTGGCTCTGCACTCTTAATAGATAGAAGGGTCCTTTTTTAGTTTTTAGCTCCTTTCCATTCAGAGTAATATATGAAACACAGGTTGACTTTTGCTGAAATCTGTTAGGAATACGTCTTCCCTGTCTCCAGAACCTGGAAACAAGTACAGGGGGAAGCCGGAAACATCACACAACCGATAACAACCTAACGACATGCATGGCTGAGTCTGAAGATGAAAGGGGCACTGATTTACTGGAGTTCGTACTTGATGTAGTATTGGGTTATACATAATTTATGACAGAAAGCTTTTCTCATGTCCTCCTTTGCTTTCGTTACTTAAAACCAAACAAATATTGGACCTGTAGATATTAATACAAGTGTTTTACGTTTGTGTGAGGCTTAAGGCTCATGGGAACTTCATCTGCCTTTTGTCTTAATCGAGTCTTGAAGTCCATTAACACTGGAGAGTTCAGAGTGACTTAAGGTAGAAAAGATTTCTTATTCTGTTTTTCAGTTTTTTAGGAGCATGTGATAGAGACTCTTAAATAATCATGGGAAGGAAGAAAATTCAGACCTCAATGGACAGACCAGGCACTCTGTGGGTTACTGTCCTCCATTGTTCTGGGGTGCTTGGTACTACATGCTATTGCCTATGCTACACCTTGAGACTCAGAGGCCTCCTTCTCTGATAGACTCTACATCACTCTCCCAGAATGCTCTTCTTCTCTGGTATTATACTTAGAAAACGTTATTGTTCCTTCTGCTCTGTGAATCCTCAGAGAGACATAGCTACATCATCATTACAGGACTTTACAGAGCACAAAAGACTTCTGTGGATGGGCTTAGAGGGGTCTTGGGCCCTCTATCCCCTCGTCTCTGGAAGCAGTGATTTTCTTGGGGTGCTTGGCTCCCATCCTGATGATGGAGAACTCAAGTTAGAAAATGCAAAGCCATGAAAAGTCATTTACTTGCTGTAAAGGAAACAGCTGGACTCCATGCCAGGGACTTCTGGAAGTTCTCAATTCTGGTTAGGACAGGAAATAGTTAAACTGTAGACGTGACAGCAGTGCTTAACAGCTAAAAAATAAAATCAAAGTGCTATGGGCTACAAAACTAGATGCTGTCCTGTACTAGTTCTCTGCGTAAGCTACGGTCTGAGTGGAAACTCCTTGAAACACATTCTGCTTTACTAATCGTAGGCCAGATACTTAGACAGAGCTTCCAGCACATGGTAGCATGGCCCAGTCTTTCATGATGGAGTCTTTGAATACTTTTGCTGATGTGGGCTAATTCTTATGCCCAGCCTTCTACCTGGTAATGAGAAACTCAGCATATCTGAGGATGTAGTCATCCATTTGGATATGTCATTATTGAGGTGCTTTTATCTTTTAAATCCATCCATAATTAAGACATTGTTGAATTAACCTTCTGTTAATTCCCAATACATTCATTGTGGGAGGAACCAATGAGTCACACAGAATATAAAATATATACACGGGCACTCTAAAGTTTGGTGTCTACTTACTAATTAAATACAAGCTTGCTTCTTCACTTGAAGTTGCATTCCAATGTCTGCCATTGAGGAAATTGTTTTCATTGTGTGCATGTCAGTACTTTGTTAAATTTCCTTTTTTTTCCTCCTCCCTAGTGGAAAGGTGAAATCCAGGAGTTCTGTCCCAATACCAAGATGCTTTTGGTTGGCTGTAAATCTGACCTGCGGACAGACGTCAGTACGTTAGTGGAGCTCTCAAATCACCGGCAAACGCCCGTGTCATATGATCAGGTATGTGCTGTCAGTGGAGAAAAATCACTTTTCAGGGAAAGTGAAAGGAAGGAAATATTGTTGGTAATAAATACAATGTAGCAGTTTTTCAAGAAGTGAGACAGTGGTCAGCTGAAATATGAGATGTTCTGCCATTCTATAGTAAAACCCATCAGGAGTTAGGGCATATACGCCGTTGATACCCTTGGATGCTTCTGTTTGTCAATGGTTTTAAAGTTCAGCGTGTTTGAGAGAATGTGGTCAAAATCAGTGGTTCTCTTGAAGAGAGGTTAATGTCCTCAGATGCCCAGTAAAATCCTAAGTCAAGTTGTTAATAAAGTAGACCACTCCATGATGCCATCCACCTTTTAGACATTCATCATGCATGGATGGCCCCAAAGGAAAGAAAATCTGTTTAAAAATAACATTCTCTTAAAACTCACCACCAGATTCTAAAATTGTTCATGGCAAAGTATCTACAGTTGTACATGGTATGTAGCATTTAAGGTTTTGGGCTGGGGCTATAGCTCAGTAGTAGAGTGCTTGCCCAGGAAGAGTAAGGCTTAGGGTTCTGTAACCAGCAAGAAAAAACTTAAAGAAAAAAATTACTATACTCACCTTCTTACTATATCCATGGGCACTCTAAAGTTTGGTATCAACTTACTAATTAAATACTAGCTTGCTTCTTCATTTCTTATTAACGAACTCAATACAATCATAGGAACTGATCAATTAACTTTCATCAGCCCTGTGTTTTGTACAGCCTCTTGACTGGGGTTGAGGGTCATTCATAGTAAGAGGGCAATGAGAGCCTCATGAAGGACTGGAATGGACTCTGGGGGCCAAAGCACCTTTATCAGATCTTTTTGGAAGACACAGCGTTCTTGGTTTCAATATGAGGCTATGCTTCACAGTGGCCCTGCATGTGACCAACAGTTACTCACTTCCTGGTTCCACATGGCAGTGAGGGTCACGTGACACCCTAGTGTCTCTGTTGTTTCTTTGAATCCTCCTCTTGGAAGTTGGGTGCTCAGAGTTCTACTGTTTGGGCAAACCAATATTTTGGAAGCTGTGGGGAGCTAGAGCAGTTTCTACTGAGTAATGTACCTTGAGGGCTTTAGGACTGGATATTGAATATTTAGAAAGTTACAAAGTAGCTCATTAAGAAAAAAATATGTTTTTTGCACCACTTGGGAAATCCATTGGGCATATTTGATATTTTCCCATGCAAGATTGTTTTGTGGCATCGTAACACCCTCCGACATCTCTCCAAAGTCTCCCTACTGATGAAATTCTTTTACTTCACAGGGAGCAAATATGGCCAAACAGATCGGAGCCGCCACTTACATCGAATGCTCTGCGTTACAGTCAGAAAACAGCGTCAGGGACATTTTTCACGTTGCCACCTTGGCGTGTGTAAATAAGACAAATAAAAACGTTAAGCGGAACAAATCACAGAGGGCCACAAAGCGGATTTCACACATGCCTAGCCGACCAGAACTCTCCGCAGTTGCTACAGACTTGCGAAAAGACAAAGCCAAGAGCTGCACTGTGATGTGAAGTTTCGCCATCTTTAAGGAGGATGCGGGCATCTAGTGTAAAAAAAAGATAAAAATGAAAAATAAAAAACAAGAGCAAACCGGAAAGATGGAGTCCAATGAAGTGCACAGCCAAAGTCGCATAGACACAGGCTTAGGAGGCCCTTGCAAGGATACCCAGTGTTTGGAATCCTGTCCTTAGGTTGGGCATGTAGACCGCGTGGTGAGAAGTGAATATGTTGAAGAGTTTTGAGGTGTGACTTGACGAATATGCCAAAAACAAAGGGAGCTACAAACAGGCTGGAGGAAGAGGAGCACCAGTACCTCGGAGAAGAAAATCCATGCTCTGAATGGTGCTTGCCTGTTTTTGGTTTTGTTTTTGTGTTTTTGTTACAACCTATTCATGGATCTCTACTTCGATTTGATTCTTTTTCCCCCAATGTTTTAATCTCATTTTCAGAAAGTATGTATTAGTATACCGTCCTGGTCGGGGAACTCGCACTGTGACCTTAGCGTTTAGTTTTCTAGGGGATGCGATCTAATTTCCTCCTAGTTCATTATTAAAATGGAAATTGTATCGGGACCCATGGGATTCGAGAGGAAAACTTCACGAGGCTTTGAAATTCTTGACTTCCTGAAGGTCGCGGCTGCGGGAGATGGTTTGAAAAGCAAGGCTTCTGCGCAGCCTTATGGGATGCGTGGACCAGCACTGCGAAGATCGCATAGATCAAATAGAAAAAAGAGTGTTGCTTTATATTCTGTCTGATGGTTTTGTTCATCCTTGTGGTTGTCATTAACAAGTGGTAAATTGCTCAATGTAATATTTTGTGCGCTGTTTAGAAAAGAGAGTGTGTGGTTTTGTTTTTCAGTTTGTGCCACCGCGAAGTCAAATAAAAGGTATCTTGGTCTGAAGTGATAGAGTGATTTCAAAGACGAAGCAGATGGATACTGTTTTCCCCAGGAGAGATAAAGGGCGAAGGGATCGTAGCAGAGAGCACAGTTTGTGAGTGAGGTTGTCTGGGAGAAAGTTATGTTTCAGATACACAGAGCAAAAAGCTCTGACACCTGTTATGCCCCCCAGATTGGCAGCAGATAGTGAACGGTTGCCTTATGCCACCTCCTTCAAATGAACGTTGTCCTGACAAAGCCCCATGTGCCCAAGATTTTGAAAGCCCCAGATAGAAGGAAAGAAAAAAGCCACCTATAATGTCAGCCCTGCTATGCGCCTAGAGCATTTCTCAAGTGACTGCTAAACGTCACTTAACCAGATTCAGGCGGGGCCAGGTTCAACACTTGATCATTGATAGAGTGAGAATCAACATTTAAAATAGTTGAGCAGTTCCTTCCAGAGAGGATGTCAGATAGGTGGTACTTGCTGAAAACAAACTTTTTTTTAAAACCCAATGATGATGCTTCATTTTTGAAGCGTTGAAGGTGTGTTTCCATTAAACTGTGGCAGGAGGGGCGATTAAGATAATTACAGCACCCAGTTCTGTGTCTTACAAGCACTTTGTCTCTGCAAGAAAATGCCATTTCAGTCATTTCCCATAAAAGTCAGACATTCTGCAACATAATGTGCTTTGACTGGCGTGGCGTTAGGCTCTGGGCAGTATTACAAAATAGCTGGCGAGTGCTTTCTGTATTTAAATATTGTAAAAAGAAAATAAGTTATATAACTGTTATAAAGCAGAACTTTTTGTTGCTTTTCTTTTTTTAATGTTGAAGTCACTTTGTATGTTTGTTTGGTCAGTGTTTCCACAGTATTTATTAAAACGTATGCGTTTTTGTTTTTGTTTTCTTCAAATAAAAAAGTAACCATGTCTGTCTACCTGGGATGTTTCCTCCTTAACTGGTCAGCTATGCTCCTTCCCGGGGTGACAGCAGAATCCAAACTAAGATTTATGGAATTAGTAAAGTTCAGAATTTGAGTCTCGGCAATATTTTCTTGGAAAAAGATGAATCTACGTATAGAAGATGTTGACATACTGTTTAAAAAAAGGCACAAGAAAATGGGTCATACTTCAGTGATTTGAACATAGACAAAACGAGGCACGATAGTGGATAGGATCAATCTGTAAAATGTTATCAGAATTCCCTGGAAGTCTTTCATAGTGGAAATGAATGGTGCAGGCCTAGGTTGGGCAAGGAGATCTAATGTGACCTTAGTGTGTCACCTGGGGACCTAGAGATGCCCTTGCAAAGTGTATTCTTGTTCAGCAGCAGGCTTAGCTCAGGATCCAACTACTGCAACTTAGTGGAGGCAAAACAAAACCAAACTAGACTCATTTATGGTAGAGGCATTGTTCAATATAGAACAAGAGGATGCAGGCATCCTTTCTGATATGAAGATTGTCAGGTATACATGGAACTGTGTAGGGGAGAGAGGGGGGCATAGGTCCCATTGGTCCAGTTGGTTGTCTTCAACTAAAATGCCTACACATTTTTAAACAAAAGCCTAAAATTATTCTGTAAGACTTCCAAAGTATGGTTCAACATATAGCTAAGATATTTCATATAAAAACTGCATCTTGTGGCTTTAAAAAAATGGCTTTAGAAATCTTTTTTGGTATAGTCACTTATTTAGAAAGAATTCTCAGAAGAACAAAGCAGAGGGGAAGCCAGAGGCTCCTACGTGAGTGAATGCTCTTAAGAGCATGGGCATCATGGGATAGCTTCCTGAAAGCTTTGAGAGCACAGACATTTACTGAATATGTTTGTAACTCAGGGACTAAAGGAAATAAAAGCACTGTTCCAACCCTAGCACTGGGGAGCTTCCATGCCTACATCTAAGTCAGACTTGCAAAAAAACTTTTCTCAACAATCTCTTACCAAAGAAAGGGAGTCGGGGAGAGGAAATATTCTGCTAGCTTGGCAGTAATGTCCCTTCTGGTCAGCTCTCAGTCACTTTAATTAGTGAAACTAAAAGAAAAAGTGTGTCTTCACCACTGACTTTATTGGTCTACCTTTGCTCTGACTTCTGGCCCTGGCATACATAACCTGCCTACTGTGTGCACGGGCCTTTCAATTTATTAGTGACTACAATCAAGAACTCTTTAAGTACTAAAAGGTGGTCTTCAAACTTAGGGTGAGACTTTGTGTACCTCTCACGTCTAGTAATCTTTTTCAGAAACAGTTGCTTAGAAGATTCCAATGGTACTGATGATGCTTTGAGTGTGAACTGGAAAATAGGCCTGGGGATTGGGTGTATGAGAAGCAAGCTTTAAATGGCCTCCTTCTTGAAGACCCTTGAAACTCTCTGCATGCTTTATCTTCTGGGTAGGTTATTTTGACATCCACAATGGTTCAAACCGCACGGTCTTTATTTTGGTCATTTTTCCATTTGTTCACCAGATGTTTCCTGATTCCCTCCGGGTATGCTCAGCGCTTTGCTGAGTTGAGCACCTAGTGCGATTAAAACTCACTCTCTGATAGAGAGTCAGGGAAAATTCATATGAAATGTAGTCAAGGCCGACAGGCAAGCAGATCACACCAAGATGGGCTGATCCACACTGGCATGAACTGACTCATGGGTGTCGGGCTGCTGATAATAAACACTACTGTGAGTAGCCAGTTCACCTGTCAAGCCACATTCACCATGCTGTAATTCAGTCTGCAGGATGAATTCTTAGTGTACCCTAATGGCACGGCTCCATTTAATGATGACAGAAGAGCAATGACCTATTGCCAGTCATCACTGCATCCTTCGCACAATGACCAAAATTTTAGTAGCTTGTTCGAGAGTCACTAGGAGTCAGTCCTCCTCAGTTAAGCCTGGACACACCCCCAAAGAGCCATCGATTATATAATGTACTGGCTTTGTACCTGGAACTTTCCCCTGTAGAATCTTAAATTGCTGGATAAAAATTAAAATTGGCATAAATCCATAGGCTCCTATTACAAAATTGAAATTATTTCTAAAGCATTGGTACAATATAATTATAGGAATCCTTTCTTTGGAAGTAGGGGCTTCATTATTCAGTGTTGAAATATATATTTTGTGACATTCTAAAATATAATTATGAGCAATCTCACACCATTCACTCATGCTCCAACACAAGTATATGCAGTAAGTGAAGAACCATCTAATCAGTGTTTGGGTGGAGGAGCTGGTCGTCTACAGGGTCATTTGGAAGACCCAAGAATAGAACTCAAGCAAGCAGCTTCTGGTAACATCTTTCTCAGTTTGTGGACAGGTTAAATTCTCTTCTTCCTAGAGAGCAAATGCTCTAGGGTAGTTTGAGATTCCCAAAACTTAGCTGAAGACTGTGGCTGAATCATCACTACATCCCGAAACCTGCTGCAGTAGGCTGTAAGCTGATGAATGAATGAATGACTAGAACTAGAAAAACGAAGGATGCTTCCAGAACTGTCCAGTCCTGATCTGATTCTCTCTAGCACTCAGCATCTGAAGTACTCTCTGTAGTTCCCCTGAAGCTTATTAGACCCGGAAATCCCCTAAGGAAAAGGGAAAGCATAGGAAAGGCTGGTGCTCACATCACTATCTGCCCTGTATCTGGCCCACCTCAGTATTCCCTCTCCACCCCAGTCCGGTACATACGTCATATTAGTGCTTATCAACTGCGGTGGTCTGCAGGTGTCCCCAAAAGCTTATGCTGGAGATTTTATTGCAACGTGGTGCTGTTGTCTATGGGTCTTTTGGGAGGGGTTTGGTTGAACTGCTCAGGTAGTTACATTAATAAATAGTGCAAGAATGGCTTCTAGGAGTGGGTTCACTGGTGGTGATTTACTGGCATAGGAGAACACAAAATTTGTTTGCTTTCCTTCTGGCTTCTTCTTTGTAAAATGAAGTAAGGAAGGTCTTATCAGGTATTGGTACCTTGATTCTAGATTTCTAAACCCCAAGAACTAGGAAAAACAAATTTCTGTTCTTTATGAATTACTCATTATTAGACGTTCTGTTATTGTATCCATCACGAAGGGACGCAATGGTATGTAAACACATTCCTGAACTTTTACCTTTCACTGCCTTCTTGTACAACTGTAGGATTTGTATAATACTATTCTAACCTGTAACTTTATTACTATCATTATTTTAAACCCTTCACAAATTTTTCAGGCCTCCACATGAACAGTGTAGAGACAGGAGGTCTGACAAATCACTGGTGGGGGAGATTCCTTTATTTTTTACATCATCAGTCAGTGGGTGACCTGTTAAAAACTCAAGCTGCAGACATGCAGTCTGCCCTCTTTTCTGACCATTCCTCATATACCCAGCCAAATAAATTCTCTTTCTGCATTTTTCTTCCTTCCACACAGCCTTCATGAACACAACTCTTCATACAGAAGTGTAGCGTATTAAGTAAGCAAAATCAAGCAAGCTCAAGGTATTGTAGATGGCTCAATATCGGCTTCCAAATCATGCCTATCATCGGATGTAATTGAAACACGAATGCTGCCTTCTACGGTGGAGGAGACTGGCCCTTGACCCTGCTAACAAGCTTGGGCCCCACCGAGCCACAACTCATTACAGAAGTCGTGTAGGCGGAGTCAGAGTCAGCCAGGGGCAGGGTGACACCAGAGGCTCAGACTGGAGGAGAGAGAGAGTTGTGAAGATGTCATGCTGGTGGCTTTGAAGATGGAAAAGGGAGGCTAGGAAAAAGACAGAATTTGAAAAAACACCATTGCCTCCTAGAAACTGGAAAAGTCAAGAAAAGCAATTTTCCCCTGAGCTGGCAAAAGGACAGTACACTTCTGTTTTTGTTTTGGGGGTTTGTTGGTATTGTTTGTTTGTTTTTAGTTTTTTAAACGTAAGATGGCGAATTTGCATTGTTTTAAAATGCTCAGATTGTGGTTCACTGGAGTCCATACAACTACAGTAAGCCCACCCTTTTCTTCTGCCCCTTAATTATGGCTTCTTTACAGTAAGAGATGGTGGCCTTTGGCCATGGAATTGCTTCTGAAACTCTAGGCCACTCATAAAAACAGTGTACCTGCCATTCCTGAGTGTCACAGATCTGATTGGCTCTCTACCTCCAGCTGCGGGCCACCTGATCTCTAATGTGGCATTCTTGACAAGCATGCCCCTCACTGCCTAGCTCCTGATGCCCTCCAAATTCCTTTGGAGTAGGTGCTGCTCCTGGCCCTGCTCCTGAGAAGCACAGATCGTCTGAGGGAAACAGCCCAAGTTCCGACTGAAGAAAATCTTCAGAAATGTTCATCCGATGTTTATTGTATCATAGCTAAGATCATTCTTGTGTGATGTTTGGAGAGCCGAACACGTGAACAGCTAGAGATAGCAGGACACTTGGTCTAGGCATGTAGAGAACATGTTAGGCATATAAAGTTGTAAATGATGAGGCAGAAAAGGGACAATCAGAGGGGAAAATGGATTTTGTGGAGTAACTCAGTTTTTCTAGAAGAGTAAAAATTTTATAGAAAAGGGGGGTATCAAAGGTCAGCACTTCAGGGATATTTTAACCTTTATTAGTTTTAATTAGTTTCATTAAGAAATTAAACTCTGTTAAAATCTGTAAGCCTTTTTTTCTTAAAATCTGCCTAAATACATACATTCAAATACCCACCATGTTAGTTCCAAGTTTAAGTAGTCCATTGTCTTGATTGCATATTCATCCACGGATACAGTTTCTGGCTTAGGGATTCTTTTTTCTGATTTGTCTGCTTATAAAGAATATGAAAACCAGTTTCATTACAGGACTTGCCCAAGGTCACCAAACTCACAGACACTGAATCTCAAGCTTTGGAATTGTGTACAGCTCTCCTCCACGATGCTGGCGGTAAAGGAGGTCCAGTCACAATGAGCAGCCATCTGATGGGACTTGGGTGCTGAGCTCTGTAACGTCTAGATGTGGTGCCCACGGGCAAAGTAGAGGGATCTTACTGAGCATGGAAAGTAAAGACAATGAGAGCGGTTATTGGCATGATGACTTTTGCTGCTGTAAACCCAGACATTTACATGGCCGGCAGATCCTCTCTGAGTACTTCCTGTGTTTCAGACACTGCATTCTGTGCAGGGAAACAGAGAGAGAAATTAGGTTCTTCTTTGTTCTTATGGGTGACAGTCTCCTGAGTGAGAAGATTAGAGCGAAGATGACAGTTTAGATGAAAAGTAATGCTAGCAGCTGTTACCAGAATCTTCCCTTGCATTTCTGTTGACATTCTCTGCTCATGCCCCAAATCTTGAGGATTCTTGGACATGTTACAGAACAAATAAAATGAGAAAAGTTTTTACTTGATTAATACATATTTTCCCTCTGTAAGACTATGGACATTTGCCTGTTGGAGAGACCCCTACAAGACCCCAAGTGGCCATCAGAAACCAAAGATAGTACCAAACTCTTGAGATAGACTTGACTATAATAGTTGCCAGAATATTTATAAAGCAAGCAATAAAGAGATCAACAATAGGAAATAATAGCAGAACAATTATAATAATATACTGTAATAAAATTGCCAGGATCACCACTTTAACACTTTGGAAACAGTAGTCAATAAAATAAATATTTCTTGGTTACAAAGATACTTTCACAGTCCGGTTTACAAAGCAACATAGACATAAATGATTCGGGGTGGGGGGCATATACAACTCAGATGAGCTGAACGGAGCAAAAATTCCCATGGCAACTGGGATGGAGTTGGATAGTGTGAGATTTCATCAGCAACTCAATGCCGTTTTAAACTTAGAAGTGTTTATCTCTCAACTTGTGGTTAGCTATAGGAATTGTAAATCTCAGAGAGTGCACCTGTAGGTAAAAAAAAAAACAACTGTCATCTAATCCTGCTTATGAAAGGAAGGTGCCTGTGCTTCAAATACAAACTCAGATTTTCTCAGAGATAAAATGGGGGCGGGGGGAAACAGGAAATGGTGGAGCATACCTTTAGCCCCTGCACATGAGGCAGAGGCAGATGGATCTCTGTGAGTTCAAGGCTAGCCTGATAAACACAGCAAGCTCCAGGCCAGCCAGGCCTACGTAGTGAAACCTTACTCCCAATACAAAAAAACTGCAGTATTCTTTCGATGCCATAAATGGTGGCAGGAAGGTATTGATGGTCATAATCGGTACTGAACGGAGCAAAGCATTTCCTTCATGACAAACATGAGAGACTGCATCTATACTGATGGAGAAAGGAGAATACTTGTATATATGATAGAAGCCACTGAAACTAAAAGCAACCTAAGGGTGACAGCTGAAGTGTGCTAAAGGACAGAAGTTAGATGTTCCAGCCCACCCTTAGTCCCATGAGACGGGCCACGTGATGACGTCTTTCCTTCTCGAACAAAGCCATCTTTCCAGGGCAGATTCTTAGTCCCCACCGCAGGATCTGTTCAGTAGCTTCCAGTAGACATTTATCACCCGCCCTAAAGCTTTGCATGAGAATGGTGGACAGTTCCTTTAATACTGATTTAATGAGGAAGTGGGTGTCCAGAGGAATAAATTGCATCTACTCTTTTTTAAAATCTTTTTTTATTGTTTTTATGGCACTATACATTTTTCTCCACTCTCCTCTTTTCCTCCCCTCTCCTATTCTGCCCTCTCCCGTGACCCCCATGTTCCCAATTTACTAAGGAGATCTTCTCTTTTTCTCCTTCCTGTGTAGATCCATGCATGTTTCTCTTAGAGTCCTCTTTGTCGTCTAGGTTCTTTGGAGTTGTGGACTGTAGGTTGGTTTTTCTTTGCTTTGTGTCTAAAAGTAATTTATGAGTGAGTACATATTATATTTGTCTTTCTGGGTCTTGGTTACCTCACTCGATATGTTTTTTTTCTAGATCTATCTATTTGCCTACAAATTTCAAGATGTTATTGTTTTTTAACGCTGAGTCGTACTTTATTGTGTAAATATAATGCATTTTCTTTATCCATTCTTTGGTTGAGGGGCATCCAGTTGTTTTCAGGTTCTGCTTGCTATAAATAATGCTGCTATGAACATAGTTGAGCACATGTCCTTGTGGTGTGATTGAGCATCGTTTCGATGTAAACCCTAAAGTGGTATTGATGGGTCTTGAGGTAGATTGTTTCCTAATTTTTAGAGAAATCACCATGCTGATTTCCAAAGCGACTGTACAAGTCTTCACTCCAGCCAGCAATGCAGGAGTGTTCCCCTTACCCCCACAACCTCTACAGCATAAGCTATCATCAGTGTTTTTGATCTTGGTCATTCTGACAGATGTAAGATGGAATCTCAGAGTTGTTTTGATTTGCATTTCTCTGATGACTATGGATGCCAAAAGAACAATACTCGACTTCAGATGGAAAAACAAAAAATCAAGGATAGCCAAAACGATCCTGTACAATGAAGGAACTTCTGGAGGCATTACCATCCCTGACTTCAAACTTTATTATAGAGCTACAGTAATGAAAACAGCCTGGTATTGGCATAAAAACAGAGAAGAGGACCAATGGAATCAAATCGAAGACCCAGATATCAATCCTATGAGCACTTGATTTTTGACAAAGAAGATGAAAATATAAAATGGAAAAAAGAACGCATATTCAACAAATGGTATGGGCATAACTGGATAGCAACCTGTAGAAGAATGTGAATAGATCCATATTTATCACCATGCACAAAACTCAAGTCCAAATGGATCAAAGACCTCAACTTAAAACCAACCATACTGAACCTCATAGAAGAGAAAGTGGGAAGTACACTTGAACGCAATGCCACAAGAGACCATTTCCTAAATATAACCTGAGTAGCACAGACACTGAGAGCGACATTTGATAAATGTGACCTCCTGAAACTGAGAAGCTTCTTTAAGGCAAAGGACATGGTCAACGAGACAAAACACAGCCTGCAGATTGGGAAAAGTTCTTCACCAACCCCGCATCGGACAGAGGGCTGTTCTTAAAAATATACCAAGAACTCAAGAAACTTGACATCAAAAGAACAAATAATCAAAAAAAATATCACCTCTATTCTGAAAGGGACATTCAGAGTGGTCAAATCATTCTTCCAGGCTCCATAGGTCTGAAAATGGATGGCAAAGGAGAGTACCAAAATCCAAGAAAATAAAATAATAAATCTGACTGTTCTCCCTCTCATAGCTTGGCTACTTTAGTCCTTTCTCTGAAACTTTAGAGAGTAGGAGGAAAGTCGCTTTCAGCTTGCAATATTGAAACACCTTTCTTAGAGCCTCCTGGCATGGCTCCAGCTTCATAACTCGACAGAACAGGCTGTGGAGAATTGATAGCAGTTCGCGACAACAGACGAAAGTGTAAAGAATGAGTTTCCAGACAATGGACCCCTGACACGCTATTTTTTTTTCCTCAACCTACTAAGTGCTTTCCACAATTAGGTGCCATAATGAAAAGTCTTAATTGCCTACTTGATGGGATGAGGCGTCAACCTAAGAGACGCGCCTCTGCACATGTCTATTAAAGCCTTTCCAGGGAGGAGTAACTGGGGGCCAAGGAGATACCTGCCCTGGAAGCCAGTGGCACTTTAGTGCTTTCAAGATGGCAGTTCCAGAACACCATCTAGTGCCTGTTGCCAGAACTTTGTCCTGAAAGTGTCTCTCAGTCACTGTTTTTGATGTCAGACGCAGAAGACCAGCTGCTCTCAGGGAGTCCTAGGCCTTCAGCCCCATGGTGGTACAGTTGAGGTATCGGGCTCTGGGGACTGAGAGGCTACTGAATTCTCTGTAGATGCAGACGAGATGGCTATTGTTGGGCTGCCCAGCCACTTGCCTGCAAGTCAATATTAAATCTCCCTTTATAAGGTACACATCTATGGCTTCTGTTCCTCTAAATAGTACTGTCAAAAACAGATGCTGAGAAATTCTTTTGGTCAACAACTTATGCATGGGCTTTTTTCAATTAAATTGTACTGGTATTATCAACAAGATTGTTTCTCATAAAACTGGGAATAAAATGTATTATTGTATCTATTTTTATTGCGGTTTCATGGAGAATAGTGGGTGTAACTGGAGAAGGAATGGATGGAATGGCCTCAACTACCCATCTTAGTACAATGACAGAAGCTCACCTGAAATTGTGCCTTCATCACCCTTACAATGACAACGAAACACATGCAGGAACCATAAGGCCCAGCAGCCCTCCCCACCTCCTCTCCTCAGCACAGGCTCTCCTAGTACCACATTCTTCTTCCCATCCTCCTCACTGTAGTCTCTGCTCCAGCTACAAAAGTTTCTTGAAACTCTTCAAGCTCATGAGGCACATGACTCATGGCTTACTAGTCCTTCTTAACAGAGCTTCCAAGTGGATCATAATTGGTGCCCTAAAGTTATAGACCATTATTCTATATAATGGAATTCTTTACATGCTATAATAGCCATAGTGTAGATTTCTTTCCTCTCTCAAATAAAATAATAAAGTTTTAGCGTATATTCTACATTCCTTGGCTTAATAGAGAGACAAAGCAAGGCCCTGTCTCATTGTCTCCGTGTCTCTGACATCCGCATTTGCTGTTTCTTATGCTGTTAGCATTATTTGGTTTTCCTGTGGTTGGCCAGATCTACGTGGCAAACTCAAGCTGCTATCTCAAATTTCAACATTAATTTGACTAGTTCAGATATTTTCCCATTGTCCATACAATTTGGTTAAATGTTCCTGTTATTTGACTCTATGAGGCACTCCACACCATGAAGTGTATCCCAGTGTATTGAGTGTACATGTAATTGTCTTATTCACCCTTCTAACTAAGTTTCTGGCATGATTCTTACAAGCATAAGGTCCTCAATAGACGTGTATGTATTAAGTGAATAAGAACATTAAGAATGCTTTTTTCGTTCTCTCTTCCAATAGCAGCCCACTTAAATAGAAAGGAATGACGCAGTATGGCTTTGTTCATCCAAAGCTAAGAGAAGGAAACTTAGTTTAAAGCATCTGATATTCAAACACAGGATTTAGGGAAGGGAGACAGGGATAATTACAAAAACAGAATATGTAATATAATTAATTATATGTGAAAAATAAACAAATAACCTAGGATGTTTTTAATATGGCCTCAAGTGAATACATAATAAAGCAAGCAGTTATGTTTAAACTACGGAAAGTCTTGGGATGGGGTGGTGGTGAGGAAAGAAATCTCTGGAAGGACCTTTTATCCTATAAACTTTTCAGATGATCTCACCGATACCTAGTCTGATGCCAAAATCGGGCCTCTTACATAAGGGGAGACTGCAAGGGTCAATAGTAGACCACATTGTGGGACAGCTAGGGGGCATGGAGCTATTCTACATGTGAAGAGCAGCTTCATTCTTGACCTCATGTGCTTCATGTGAATTCGTGGGTAAGAAAACGAAGTAAGGATACTTGTTGTCAAAGGAGGCTCATGGAATTTCGCTTGACTGACCCACTGTGTATTCCACTGTGAGGGAGTCTGGTCAACATCTTTCCTTAGTGAATTATTAATAGAGGCTCACAGAAGATGCAGTTGAAATACAATTGGCCTTAAAGAAAAGCTTGCTAATGGGAATGCCTGAGAATCAGAAAGGACACTGAGGGAAGTGGTGGACTCTAAACGTCACCTGTCCAGAGCTGAGGTTCATGAAGCCTTTCAAAGTATGACCCCTTCTAGCCCTCAGCTGACTGCACCATGTCCTGGACTAGGACCAACCCCCCCCTCATTGTTCTCATGGAAAAATAACAAAATGTGTGTAGTTCCTGTAGCTGCCAACAAGACACTCTAGGAGACAACTGGAAACGTTTAGAGATGGAAGACTTCACAGTGTGGATTAATCTTTTCTTGTCTTCCCATCCCCACCTCCAATCTCATCCAACCCTGCAGACAAACATGCCCCAAACAAGTCTACCCGAAACCATGAGGACCGCATGCTTGAGTAACAGATAATTATCCATTAGTGAGTTCTCTTCTGGCTAGCTTGCCTATCATTTCTGGTCCTGTCTGCTTCTCTCTCACTGTCTGAAGGCCTTGTTCTTTTTGGCCAATGGCACTGCTTCTGTTACTATGAATAATCCTCCCTAATTACACTTCTCCGGATAGCCTTCTCAGTCTTGGGCGCTGCCGAGGCCACGCAATTCAGAGATCCCTTTTGACAAAGTTTTTTTTTTAACTTTTTAAATCTTTTTAGATTCAAAATGTTTTCACAATAAAAAATAATTTAAATTCTTAAGACGCCTAATCCCTAAATCTGAACTCCTTTTTGAAATTTTCCAAAATTTGTCATGTGTGTTATTTAAAAAAAGACGACCATGGAATAGTAAAAATAAATGAAGGTAGATGTTATAGCCAGAACATAAGTCAGCATCTGTGTATTGTGTTTAATCAATACATATTTGTATAATAAGCAAAAAAGTACTCTGTGCCCTCAAAGGTGAAAGCATTCTTTGTGTAAAGCATTCTTGGGCAATTCAGTGTGCACTGTATAAATAAGAACCATTGGATTACATTACAGCATAGAGTCCTATTGGATGTTTGGCATCGCTTTCTATGGAAATAGATAGGAATTCCAGGGATTTCTGGTCCTATCTCCTTGTGGTGACCAAAGTAAAAGAATAAAGTGGACAGGCAAAACATGACACATCTTTTAAAAGTATCAGTTAATTTGCAGTGCAACTTACAAGGGATTTAGATTCTCACTGACATCATCTAGTACAGCACAGTGTATCTCGATGGAGCTGCCGTGCAGACTTGAGTTGGAAGGACTGTGTCACTTGGGTCTGTCCTTACCATCTCTCTCATGGTCGCAGGATGACAGCTTAGGGAGGGATGAAGGATGTAGAATTTGATTTGCCTACCTTTCCTTTTTACCTCCTTTTGCCTTATGAGTAACTTTGGTAGAAACTGGTAACTAACACTCTTTCCTTAAGAACGGCTTTATCTGATCTTGGTGAAGAATCAAGTTGAATCTTCCATGAGACAAGGTTGATTGCTTGCACGTATAGTAAGATAAGAGTCACTAAAGACAATCCTAACTTTTAGAACGTTTATTTCATGTTTAGGTGTTTGATGTGTGTGCATGTGAATGGATATGTGTGTATTGTGCACGCATGCATGTGTGTAAGTATGCATTGTGCATACGTGTGTGGTGTTGTCTGTGCATGGGTTTAGAAATGTGAGCTCGGAGCTGCAGGCCGTTGTGAACCACCTGATGTGAGTGCTGGGGACAGTCCTCTGGAATTCAGTAAATGTTTTTAACTTTGGATCATTTCCTCAATTCCCTGACTTTTTCTTTCCTTCAGATGCCTATATCTAGGTATAAAATTAGACAGTGAAATTAGTCCAGAAGAATATTTTCACAATATTCAAGTGGTTTTTTCAAACTGGGACTGTCTGCCACTCTGGGCGATCAGAAAAAATGCCTTTGGAGAACACCGTGGTCTCAAACTGTCTCGCTGTGCAGAGCCCACTTTATAAAATCTAGCATCTCTGTGGCAGCTCCACCTTACTCCAGGTTTCTTATCTAAGTGGTCTTTGTAGTTGGTTTAGACCAAGCCATGCATTCTAAAGTAAGGGACTGTGATTTCTGGAAATTGATGAGTCCCGATTTAGGATGTAAAAGCACCTGGGGACTTTAGAGAGAATCAGTTTGGGACTCTTAACACATTACTGTATATGGAAGAACAGAGACACAAGGGAACTTTTAGGATGTGCAAAGCTAGCACAGAGCTGCCCTGTGCTCCTCTGCTGGGGACCTAAGTTGTAGACTCGATCCTTCTCTTAGGAAAACAAGAAGAAAGCAAAGTCCCCTGTGACCCCAGCGTGACATGTATCACGTTGTCCTCTCTGTCTCCCACCCTTGCCCAAGATGTCAACTTTGCCTCTTTTCTCGTTTCATTTTTCTCACTCACCAGTCACAGCACACATATAGCTCATTTTTTATTGCCTTTATTCACCCAGTCAATTTTGGTACTTGGCAGTGAATCAGGACTTGAAGGAAAGAACCATTGCTCTTGGAACAGAGATCTTATGGGCTATATCCCCACGATGATGTTATAAACCCCCGTCCTCACCATCAGCATCCCCCAGACACAGCGGTTTGACTGTGTCTGAAGCTCTGGCCGCAGGCATCACTTCTCTCCTTTGCTGTCTTATTTTCTTCTGAATGACTTTCCTTAGTTTTTCTGGACAACAAGGTTAAAATTGAAATTAGGATCATAAAGGAATCAGATTTATGGAATTTCAGTTCTAAAACTAAACTAAATCTAATTTATGGAATTTTCGTTCTAAAAACAAATCTAAAGTCCCGCATGAGGTCTTTGAAGAGAATATTTATTCACTTATATATTGCCATATGCCAAGAAATATGGAAGATAATTCATGAGACAGTGCCAAACAAGATAATGGAATAGATACGTGAAGAAAACAAATGGATCCAAAGTTCATCACTCGGAGTGGTGGTTGTTTTAAAACAGGCCATAATTTTGGCTTTTATTTTCCCCAGCAAAGAAAAGAGAGACTCATCAAACATCTATGGGCCACAAAGGCCATTTTTGAAGAATAGGAAAAATGTATATCCAGCCTGCGTTTCACAGAACAAATTTGAAATCAGTACTTCTCTTATTGGGTGAGGGGAGGAAAGAAACATCACCCTTTCAACAAGAGTTCTCCCAAATCACTTCGGTCTAAAAGCATGCTTTTGAAAAATGAACAACACAAAATATGTTATCATTATCTATCCAATATACATTCATTACTTAGTCAGCTTGCAGAGTAACGTTACTGAGTTCTCTGTTGCACGATGTGCATCTTAGTGTGAATTCTATACTATAACACTGTCTAATTGAGAAAACATGTGTATCTACAGAACTCCCTGAAGTAAGAAAAATACTCATAGACTCCTGGTGTGGTGCATGCACACTGGCTTGTACATACCACAGAGTCACAGGATCAAATCCTGGCTCATTTGCTTGTATCATTGCTAGGTACATCTGAGATTTTGAGATTCAACATATCAGAGCTTGATGTGATAATAGCTACATTACAAGTTTACTACAAGCATCTTGACTGCATTTCTCTCCTCATATATTTGGCATCATGGAAAGAAAACTCTTCCTAATTATGTGACAATGTCTCTTTGCCAAATCAGATGCTCCCTGAGCACACTGTACCCTCCTCCTTAGCCTATCACATCATTGATCTTGCATTGACATCTGTAGTTCTTTGACGAATATGTCTTCCTGGTACCCCATCTGATGCCTGGAACCTACCCTCCATAAAATTTTGGTGAATAAATGAATGACAGAATGGAAAACAATTGAGAGGCACAGGATGTCTCAACTTTAGACCCAGGCCTGGCTTCTTATCAGCTCCATATCTTGGTTTAGGGAAATTACTTGGTTGTTCGAACAGGACAATGTGCTCTTATCATGAACTCTCTGGTTGAGTCTCTAAGAATTTAGTAGATAAAACCCAAACTCCTGACTCCTTTTTTTTTTTTTATCTCACTTCATTTCTAGGGGAACTAATAAAGATAATAGGCCATCTTGTTTCCTCTGGTGATAAAAAACCATTGGAATTCTTGGTATTAGGATCAGGAAATCAAATTAAAGAAGGCTTTAATGTGCACCTTGAAGCATATTTAATGCTTGACATTTATTCTATGATCACAGTTATGGTAGTGACTCTGTCCCATAAATTATTTAATAGACTAGTGTATAAAGTGATTTGCTCACCATGTAGGTAAGGAAATGGGACACACACATTCTCTCTCTCTCTCTCTCTCTCTCTCTCTCTCTCTCAAACACACACTCCTATTATAGATAATAAATAGGTCTGGAAAATTTCAGGCTACAAAATCAATACGTAAAAGCAGTTAAATTTCTACTTACTAAGTGTGAACAATCTGAAAATTAAACGATCTCATTTTTGACAGCATTAGAAAGAATAAAATATTAGCCAGATGTAGAAATAAGTTTAAATGAGGAGGTAAGATACTAGTACACTGGAAAATACAAGAAAAATGAAATGCATTTAAAGAGACAAGAATAAATAAAAATGCATTCATGACCAAATATCAAAGGCAATACTGTTCAAACAGGAGTATTATCAAAAGTATCCTTCAGATTCAGCAAAGCCTGATTCAGCACTTCCCATCAATGCTTTGAGGGTGTCCTCCACAGAAATTTAAAAATCTGTCCTAAAATTCTTATGTCATAGGGAAGGACCAGGAGTATAGAAAACAGTCTTGGGGCAAGGACTATATTGGAAGACTTAGTTTCCTGATTTCAAAATTGACTATAAACCTATACAAATGAAACCGCCTCTTAAAGGGAAAGAAAAGCAATATGGCACGCTGACATAGAGCAGTGAGGGCCAAGAACAGCCATCCAGGCCTGAGTGGCTGAAGCTGACAAGTGTCAAGGCCACTCAGTCTGGGACAGGCATCTTACAGGGAGTGCACTGCTTCTGGAAGTTACACTAGACAACGTGACTATTTTAACAGGGACTTTCAGTCTTTGGCCATGATACACATAGTTCTGGGGAAGCTGGCTGCTCACATGAAGATAAAGAAGATATACCTCTGCTGTGCATCACATACAAAAGTCGGCTGAAAGGAGGAGAGCCATAAACATGCCATGTAAGACAGAAATGTCTCATGAGCACAGGGAAGTGTTCTTACAGCATGGCCTTTGGCAAAATTCCTCAGATGTGACATTCAAGGCGCAACTGTAAGAAAAGGCAATGGCTTCAAGCAAAACTTAAAATTTTCATGCATTGAGCCAGGTAGGGTGGAGTACATACCTTTGATCTCAGCAATTGGGAGGCAGAGAGACAGATCTCTGAGTTTGAGGTCAGCCTGGTCTTCAGAGTGAGTTCCAGGACAGCCAGGGCTGAAGAGAAACCCTGTCTCTAGAAAAAAAAAAAATCATGCATGCACGAAAGGAAGTTTGCAAAAGTAAAAAAGACAAATTAAATGAGTGACTGTGGAAGACACATTGGATGTTTTCATGATAAGATACAGGACAGGAGCAACTTAAAGAACCAGAGGTTAATTTTGACTCTTGTTTCAGTTTCAAGCATAGTGCAGAAGGCACAGTGGAAGAGCTGAGCTCACTGTGGTGGAGGCCTATAGTAGCTCATTGCAGAGTGGGTCAGGGAGCACAGAGCCAAGCAGGAACCAAGGGCAGAGCGAGACCTTCAGAATCCCACCCTTCCTGACTCATTTTGGTCCGCTAAGCCCTACTTCAGAAAATTTCCAAAGCTTCCGAAAAGGCACTAACTGCAAAGCCCACATCCTCAAAACAAATCATATGGAAGAATTTATAATGCCTGCATCTAATATGAGATGATAAATAATTTGAATACTAGAAACCAACATTTAGAAAGCAGCAACAAAAGATATCCAATTAAAAACTAAGTATAAGATTTGAATCGACTTTTCTCCCTAGAAGTTATGCAAATGTCCAGTAACATAAATCTATGTTGAACCTCACTAGCCTTTGAGGAGATACATATTAAAGCAGCAATTGAATGTTTCTTCATAGTCATTTTGAGTGGTTCCTTTATGACTGAGGAAGAAAGAAGAAAGAGAAGATGGTAAAAAAATGCAAAATTAGAAGAATTCAAATATTGACAATGTTGACTGGTTGCTTGAGGTTCTGATTCTTTATTGCAATGTTAAAATCCTTGTGCGCCCTCCCCATGTGTTTTATCTCAGTCTTCTCGATGTTCGCTTTCACACCAAGGTTTTCACTGACTTCTGACTTCCACCACTCTATTTACCATGGTCTGCAGCTCATTTGGACTTCCAGCAAGCAGAGCCGTATTATTTCAGCAAGCAGAAAGACAAATTATTGATTCTCACGTCACTTCTCTGCACACCTCTCCTCATCCTCCAGGGCTGTTGCTGTTATTAATTCCAGGGATAGATTAAAGAGTAGTGGTGAGAGGATGCACCCCTGTAACATGGCTACGATTGCCTTAAATTCATTACTTAGTTCTCCGCAGACTTTGCAAAGGTATCTTTATAGTCATTTTCTAGTATTCTTATGATTTTTCTCTGGGTACCTGTAGAACCTCATTGTTTCCCAAAGTCCTTTTCTCCAAATGCTATCGGATGCCTTCCTGAGGTTGATGTAACAGACATATAAGTCTTTTCCAAATTCTTCGTATTTTTCTGCCAGTTGCCTCAAAGTGAAGATCTGATCAATTGTGCTCCTGTTAGCTCTGAATCTGTACTGAACCTCTGCTAGGATTTCCTCTGTCCTGCCTTTGATCCTCTGCGGGATAATAGAGCAGAAGACCTTGCTGCTGTAGCACAACAAACTAATGCCCCTGTAATTTAAGCAGTCCAGCTTGTCCTTCTTGAGTATGGGAATTACGACTGAGGGCCTCCATTCCATGGAAATCACTTTGTGCTCTCGTAGCTCTCTGAAGAGTCTGAGAAGCGCCTCAGCCCCTGAGCCTATTGTAGCCACCTCCAGCTCCTCCACCATGTTGTCAATCAGGGAGGAAGCCTCAGTTCAAAGGAGGGAGCTAATTTAGACATCAAGAGGCAGATAGGGATAGCGAGGGCTGCATTCCAGGCCCTAGGAATGGTTTGGGCAGCAAGAGACATAACAACAACAACAAAATTCCAAGTCTATGAGACACTTGTCTTGAGCTGTCTGCTTTACAACTCCGAAACCTGGACAACTAAACGCTCCTCAGAACAGCAGCAAAAGGTGGTTGAGATGGCGTGTCTCAGGAGGATTCTAGGGGTCACACAAAGAGCTAGTCTGCTCGATGATGACGTTAAGAAACATCTCCATCTACAGAAGGAAGTAACCTACAGGATACGACAATGGCGCTTGAGATACTTCAGCCATGTTATGAGGACAAATGATAGCAGACACCCGAAGATAGCACTGCTTAGCGGGGTGCAGGGGATAAGACAAAGAGGAAGCCCCCCGCCCCCAAAAAAAACACTGGATAGACAGCATAAAGGAAAACTGTGGGACCTTGGGTATGACAATGGCACAAGCATCTAGGATTGCCCAGGATAGGAGTCACTGGAGAACTGCTATAAACGGGCTGCTTAAGTATTGCCGGGACATAAATGATGATGATGACGATGAGAAGGATCCAAAAGCCCATCACTAGATGATGAACAAACATAATATAGCACATCTAAAAACCAAGGGATTACTCAAACTTGAAAAATGAATGGAATTCTGAGTGGAATTAGAATGGAATTTTGTGGTACATACCTGTAATTCCAGAGGCAGGACCTTAAGACAGGGAACCTTAAGACAGAGGTCTGACTAGACTACATGAAGGCCTGTTCTAACAAAAGTACCAAAGCTGAGGATGCAGCTCAGTAGTAGATCACATGTTGAGAGTGTACAGGGTTTAATTCATAGCACTGGAAAATGTGTGTGTGTGTGTGTGTGTGTGTGTGTGTGTGTGTAGTCTTCATTTGTTGAGGTGGTTGCACTAAGTCTTCTGTAGAAAGCCCAGATCATTATTCACATCTGGAAATCATACTACTACACAAATGATTCTTTCCATATTAATTTTAAAACTGTATAGTTGATATTTAATTATGTGATTCATTTAAATTGTTGACACGATAACAGTATATTCTGATAACACTACAAAATGGTGACTCTTGAAACAACCAAACTAACTGACATCTATGTAAAAACACAAGTACCATTTGGTTTTATTTATATAATGCACCTAGAAAGGTAAAATTCATAGACTGCCAGGAGATAGAGACTTAAGTGTCTCAGTGCCTAGTCTCTGACTGAGATGATGTGAAAGTTTCAGAAGCAGGCAAGGCTCATGGTGGTGCAATGCTCGTGAACCATTGAATTGTGCCTTTCAAAACCACTGACATGGTAAATATGTATTTGCATATAATGTAAACTATATTGGTGCTCGCTTCGACAGCGCATACGCTAGAATTGGAACGATACAGAGAAGATCAGCGTGGTCCCTGCACAAGGATGGCACGTGAATTCCTGAAGCCTTCTATATTTTTGCTGAGATTGGTATGTAAAATAAAAGGAGATAGCTTGTTTTCTTTTTTAAAAGAAGAAAAGAAATTATTAAAAATAAAAATATTGTATCTTATTAATAAAGCATATTAGATGTAAATTTTTATAAATTATACTATACAAATATATATAATATATTTTCACAACAGAAAACAAAGATCACATTATTTTCAGAAGGCAGGGGAGGGGCTTATTGCCACAGTTTGTCTTAATGACAAACATGAACCAAAAAATGAGATCATATATACAAATTACTGTGTGCTCTAAATTATTGAGACCAAATTTCAGAAATAACAGTTTCCAAGTACTGACATAGAAATTTGAACTTTCCATTTTATGAAATTTACCAAGAGAAATGTTTTTTTTAATTTTGATACAGAAATGTAAGATAGAAGCTTTTAAAATTCATATGTAGCATGTAACTAACTATATGTTGAAGCCACATCTTATTTAAAAATATCACTTTAAAGGTAATTGTATTATTGAGGCATTCATATTTGCTTTTCAACTGGGTAAGTAACAATTGCCACTGGAATAAACTCTTTATTCTTGGATGCTAAAATGCCCAAGGTTTTATATTCTTGTGTGGATTTTAAATTTTCTTTTCAAAAGATCAGTTAACTCACCTGAAGATTACATCTCTATTCTTTGCATTTTTTAAAAACTCATCCACCACTTCCTGTCAGAGACATTAGTGGGTTTGGCTGGTTCCCAGGACCTCTGCCAGGCTTTCATCTTCAGAAGCACAATTGTTTCCTGTACGGGTTAACTCAGAACCAAAAAACTCACTCCGCCACTGATGTGGAGCGGAAATGTTGCACAGCTGACACACGCCTATTGACGGAAGACATGAGCAGCTTTGCAGCGTCTCACACATGAAAGTGCCTGGCGTTCCCTTTACAAAGCACACACTGCCAGAAAGAACTCTGCATACACAATTAGTTTTATTTTCGTCTCTGATGTTGCTTTCATTAACATGTGTGGTCCTCTCTGTTCTTCAATTTTAGAATATTTGTATTTTGCACTCCAGGGAAAACTCACAGGGAGCCTCACGCATTCGGTGTCTGCTGTCTGTCTCACCTGCTTCTCTGCAGAGACTTAAAAAACAGCACCAAAAGCAAAGCTCTTTCTGGAGATGTCGCTAAACTCCCACCTACAACAGATACAATCAAGAAAATATTAATTCTTTCCCTGACTTGATAATATGTTTCTCAAGTTGGCATCTCACGTGAGACTCTGAAAATTATTCGACACCATGGGTGTCGGGTAGTGCACACACTGCTGCTCTCCGAATTGTCCTTTGTGCTCATTTGTTGCTAGGACTTCCAGGGATTTAGGTCAAACTCCACATCGTGAATCTGTATAAAGAGGCAGGGCATGAAATTTGGAAGTCAAATTTTGAAAATCAAATATAAATATTAATTTACTTATGAAGCTAACTTAAATATTAACGTTGCACCAAATTGCCTTCTGTTATGGACAGCTGCAAGTCACTACAAGGGTACAGGAAGTGCTGGGAGTTGAGTCTGGGTCCACTGTAAGAGCAACTGTTCACCACTAAGTCATCTCCCAGGCCCCTGCTTTTCTTATGCTACTTAAACTTTCTTATTGGAACTTCAAATAATCAAAGGCAATGTTATAAACTCAGGACAAAAAAAAAAAAGGCTTGGATTAAAAATACATGCGATGTCATAGCTGTCTTTAAAGGCCATTTTTCATCCGTATTTCTTTTCTTTAAGCTGCTTTGAAAATAGCTTGTTTAAACTCGAGGAGATAAAAGGGAAAACAGCGGTTTTACTTGCTCTAGTCTTGCCTGAGGCTTTTATCATTTTCCCCTAAAAAGCCCTGAGCGAGCCTAAACCCTGCTAAACTCAAGGAAGCCGACTGGTAGGATCTGAAGCTTGGACCCAGGACGTCCAGAGTTGGCTAAAGCACATGGCGATATTGTTCTTCCAAGGGAGCAGAGTGCTATATGCCCTGGGGACAGAATGGGAAATGTGTTTTTAGTGCCTGTCCCCAGTTTCAGACCCAGAATGGCTAAAATCCTTGGGAGCTTTGGAGTGGGGGTGGCTGAGATGGTCCAGTGGGTAGAAGAAGCGCTTGATGCCAAGCTTGAAGACATGAGTTTGACGAGTGGAACGCACGGAGTGGAAGGAGAGAAGCAGCAAGTTGTTCTCCGGCCTCCACGTGCATGATAAATGTAGTTACCATTTAAGAATCTCTGGAGTGGCAAGGTGAGAAAAGCACCTGTTATTTACTCATAATAAAATGTTTCTAATTATATCTGAGTTTATGCTAATGAAGTAGCTTTAGGAGGCCTGAGGCTGGTTGGTGAAGGAATGGTCATCAGTCTAACTTCCTGACCTTATGGAAGGAGGTGGCTTCTCAAGGTTTACCTAATCACCCTTCACCAATGGTTGAATAGGACCTCTGTAAGGAAGGCCTGTAAAAATTACCTTTAGAGCAGCTCTGAGTGGGTCAAGGGACAGTATAGTGGCACACCGGAGGGGACAAAGGAGCTTAAGGGACTTCCACCCTACACCCCGTCTAAATGCCTCCCATCCTTTTGGTTCTGACTGTGTTGTACCCTTTATAATAAATTAATAAAAACAACAAACCCACTTTTTCTGAGTTTTGAGCCATTTTGGCAAATTAATCAACTCTAGACAGAACATACACAACACATATACGTCTCCAGTTGGTCAGAATGGTCATCACTTGAGATCTGCCATTGGTATATGAAGTAGGAGCATTTTTGTGGTGCAGAACCCTTCATTTGTCGGGCTTGTACTTACTGTTGGCAGTTAGTGTCAGGACTGAGTTAAATTGTAGGCTATCGCTTGATAGCCGGAGAGAACTGGTGAGTTCTTGATGTGGAAAACTACACATATAGGGTTTAAATAAGTTTGGTTTTGTCAAAACTCTCTACTTTTTACCAGAATGAGACACCTCCCAAGCTATAAACTCTGCTGTTAGGTTTCTTGTCCTGTAGGTTTTACTTCAAATACGTCAGCAAATGACTCAAAATGCCTTTAGTGAAGAAAATAATTCTACAGAATGTCGGGAAGTACCATTCACATACATGAGTTATTGGTAGGGCTGACTCATTCCAATGAAGATCCGTCCCAAGCTTCTCAACACCTTTCTCTGAGGAAAAAAAAAAAAAACTCGGAACATATAAACAACAGCAGAAACTGTAATTTGCAAAATACCACCACTAAGGTCTGGGCTAATTGAGTTTAACATATAAGGTTCAGACTGCCTGTGACTAGGGATCTTAGTATAATCAATGACAGCTCTGTAAAATTTATTCTTTGCCAAGCACAGCACTCACAGGTGGATTCCCATTCACCATTTGATCTACACAGCAAACAAACAAAATTAAGTAAACACTTTGTACTGTTTTTCCTCCTGCC
Organism: Bramus lutescens; assembly: GCA_001685075.1. NCBI lineage: Eukaryota > Metazoa > Chordata > Mammalia > Rodentia > Cricetidae > Bramus > Bramus lutescens. The sequence continues at coordinate 388,810 of LOEQ01000113.1, read as the reverse complement.
TCACTGAGGTCAATGGAAGCACAGGGAAGTTAATTTGACTCATGCAGTTGGCACTGGAGACCCTGCCATGTTATCCAAGACACCTACGCAGGTGGTGCCTGACAGCCGTTAGCATGGTTTCTGATTCTTAAGCTCTCCAATGGTGTGAAAGCTTGTCTTCTAACCACTTGCTCTCACTTTCACTACATCCATCATGAGTTGCAAGAATACTCAACACTTATAAAGTGGGCTCTATGTTAGATGATCTTTGTCTAAGGCTAAACTAATAGAAGTGGATGAGCTTTGTCAGGCCATGTTGGGCTCATTAGATATGTTAAATGAATTTTCAAAATTAGGATTTTTTTTTCAATTTTCCCTGGGTTTCTTGGAACAGAATTTCATCACCGGTGGCATAACACCTGAACTCTTAGCCATTCTGCCACAATATTTCTTGGTATATCACAGTGTGTGTCTTGAGGGAAGGGTCCACTGGAGAAAGCAGGCAAATGTTTCATCTCTAATGGGGTTCTGTTACTGCAATACCCATGGCTTGTAATAGTGAAGAGCTGGGCAGCCAGTGCTGCTCATCAGTAGATGCTTTCCACCACGAATCATGTTCTCCATCAGCCTGTTTCTGTATAGTGACAACCAGAAAAGGCTGTGGAGTCAGAGAGAAAGAAGAGTGGAGAGGGTCTGCAGGTGACCATGGAACTGTTCCACCTTTACCTGGGCCCAGGAGAAACAGGGAGAGAACAGGAACCTGTGGAAAGAGAGGGAATAAAATCTACCAATGACAAAGGAGGTATTTAGGAGGTAGATGTTGAAGGATTGCAGCCAGCCCAGATTGCACAGTGAGTTCCAGGCCAGCTTGAACTGTAGAGTGGGGTCTTATCTTTCAACAAATAAACAAACAAAAAAAAGTAAAAGTAAAAGAAAAGCAGCAAGACAAATCTGACAAACTTTCGTAGAATGATAAGAAAAAAGATATGAGAAAAATAAGACAAAATTATTAACAGGAAATGAGTAGATATTCTGGCAGGAAATTGAGTGACAGGTTTGAATGAAAGCACATCCACAGCAAGATGGGAATGGTTAGGGGAACCAAAAAGGGCCAGCGAAGGATCTAGAACCAGCGATGCTAGAGATGATCCAACACACACACACACACACACACACACACACACACACTCTCTCTCTCTCTCTCTC
>LOEQ01000113.1:367801-379713 GCA_001685075.1 Bramus lutescens | reverse complement strand
CCTTTGGAAGAGCAAGCAATGCTCTTAACCACTGAGCCATTTCTCCAGCCCCCATATTGTTTTTAAATATTACAAACGTCAATTCAAATTAATCCTGAGTTCATTCTCTTTAGTTTTAGATTACCTTTAGCATATATTGCAATCAATGTATCAACCCATAAACAATAAAATCTACAAACCAAATGAAAATTGAATGTGCATTACACTCAAAACTGGGATCAAAATGGGTCTCATGGGGATATGAGACAGGCGTGTTTGTGGAGATGTTTTTACCTCTAAAAGAAACCACAATGAGATGACCAGCTTCTCTCAACTGTGTAATTTTACACTGATGCTATAATTAAAGTCAGACCAAAAATAAAGAAAAATAAACAAAAACTCAAATAATCAGACTGTACCAATGACTAAAAAGTAAGTCGATATCATTGTTGTAGAAAAAGGAGCCCTGGTTTACCTGCTAAGGGCACAAGGGAATGGTTTCCTTTGGACGTTTCCAGAATGTTTGCCTCTGGAAGTTCAGGGTTCTCTTCTGAGGTGATTGCTCTGCCTGTCACTCAAAAAGAAACAAAATATAGCTTTGGGACTATCGGTTTTGATTCGTGCATACTGTCCGAGAAAAATATTTTTATTTTGTTGGAAGGAATACAGACCATTTGTGGGAAAGAGGGGTTGAAAACTTCTGTGTGTCATTAACCGATCGGATGGAATACCACGCCCGCCCCAGAGTTCCTCCCATCATCTTCGAGGCATCTGCCTAAGCGGTGGGGCCTTAACCATGAAAATCTTTTTCATTTCCCCCCCATTACGTGGCAGAATACAATGGCTGATGGAGGGAAGGCTCAAGCTTGAGCTCTAATTTTAATTCAAGACTATAATTAATGTTCCCAGGGTCAGGCTTTTGCCTGGTAGGTGCCCGGTGGGTTTCCAACGGCTGAGTGAGGGAGCCAAGCGGTAAGGAATCGTGTCTACAAGCCAGCTGGGCTTCCCTGGTGTCTTCTCCCTGGCTCAGGCAAGTCCTCCTCACCTCGGGCCCTGCTGTTATCTGCTGCCAAGCGGAGCCAGAGGAAATTGATGGAGATGGTGCCAACTTGTGTCCCGAGGGTTCCCCCTCTGCCAACATTCGCTTTAGAGAAAGCAGGTCTCATTGGCTGTTGAAGCCATTGATTTTCTGCTCCCTCGGGCCAGCTCTGCATTAAGCTCCTTCCAGGGTCTGAGGGCTGCATCTTTCACTAGCAGGTTTCCGTTTAGAACCCTCACTTACAAAACTCTCCCGGGTACCCTCCTTATCTTGCCAGTCCTGACCTGAACTGTAGTTGGAAAATTCAGGGAGCCTTGGAAAAGTAACAGATCTGACCTGCGTCACTCAGCACTTCCTGTCATGATTCTTATTGGAAAAGACTAGAAAAATCAGGAGATGCTGATTACTCGGTGCTCACTTCTCTGGGTACCTGCGTTTTCCATGTAAATGGTATTTGTGTTTATATTCTCTACTTAGCATATATACATTATAATAAATGGTTTCTATCTTCACTAACTTATTTCCTCATTCATGCACGCAATTCCATCACTTATGCAATTCACTCGTTCATTCATTTATTCAATATTTACTATTTTATTATCAACTTGTCTACCGCTTGCCTGGAACTGGGTTGAATGATGAGCTCTCAGTCTAGAATGAGACAGACCCGGTCCCTATTCTCACGATGTCTACAGGACAGTAAAGCAAACACTGAAGGAGGAACTTTGAAAACGCTAAGTGTAAATCACCCTGTGATGCCAGTTAGAAATGAAGGGCATCCTAAGATGTCACCCCAGTTTGGACTGCGGAATCTGCGGAGAACAGGACTTTTGAGCCGGCGCAGCTGGGGACTGCAGCACATCTCGTGTAGCTTGCCCTACGTGATGAAATTAGACAGATGTGTCCCAAGCTGACAGACAGGAAGGACTTTTGGAAGTAACTAATATTGCAGTTGCCTTACTTCATTGGAATCAAATAATTAAAATATTTGTTATTTGAAAGGATGGTACAAATATTTTTATTTTTAAAAAGCAATAATGTTTGTTTAACTTTTAAGAACCAAAAATATAGTCTAGACAACAGAGACAAGAGAAAAAGTAATTACATCCCATTTACCCACAAACCTTTTTTTTAAAGTTTCTTATTAACAATGAGAATTATCTATGTTTATCTTTTCCAGTGTACACACGTGTGTATAAATACATGTATGCATGTAATTCTTATGAGCACAAATGAGTATATATAGTTCACACAGATATGCATGCATGTATAATATTACATGGAGTTATTACACATTACATAAAAGAAATATATATGTATATATATAATCAGGACTTTTTTACTTTATATAGTTTTCTGTATCAGCAAACATAAACTTTATCTTGCATGTGTGCATGTAATTGTGTTTGTGTATGTATACGTGTGTGTGTGTACACATGTATGCTACCATGCCTTCCTGTAGGTCAGAGGACAATCTTGGGTGCTCCTTGATTTTCATTTCTTTTCAGGTGGGATCTCTGCTCATTCTCTGTGTTCCACGCTCACTAGCCTCCCAGCTTTTGGTAATTCTCCTGTCTCCTGTCTGCCCATGTCACTATAGGAGCTCTGGGTTTACAGAAGTGTGCTACTCTGCCTGACTTAACGGAGCTTCCTGGGATCTGAACTTAAATCCTTGTGCTTATGACCAGTGCTTTATCTGAGCCGTCTTTCCAGCCTTAAGCTTTCTTCTTCATACTTGAATAATAACATGCAAAATAACATTAAAGTTTCATTTTACTTTGATAATTCTACGTTATTTCTACTGCTTTTTGGAGGCTTGATTCTCTTTCTATTTAGCTTACCCCCCTCCACTCCCCAGCCCCAGCGCTGGCAACTATTAAACCCAGAGTTTTGAATTTTGCTTTCACATTTCATTTTGAGTGACTGTCTAGGCTGCTCATAGTGGTCTTGAACTCACTCTCCAGAACAGAAAGACTTTGAACATCTGGCCTTCTTGCTTTGCCTGCTTATATTAAAGATCACACCACCAAGCCTGGCTTGTATTGAAGTTTTTAATCATTCAAAAATTATCTTTGTACATTGTTTGAGATGAGATCACAATTTATTTTTATCCTAAATGTATTAGATTTTCCAAATCCTATTTATAGAACTATTTTCTTTCCTTATCATCATATATCAAATCTCCATAGATACAGATGCCATCTTCCAATCTATTTTCTACTTCAGTGGTCCAGCTATCTATTATGATGGTTACTCAACCCTGTTTTATTAAAAATTGCATTGTGTTTTGACAGATTATAAGCAAATGAACCCATGAATGAATGGATAGATCAGAGAGCAGTCTCTGGAGACAGGCCCAATGTAACCCGAAACCCTGGACAGTAATAATTTACTTAACCTGAATGATGCTCGTGATAAGTATTTTCACATTAGCGTGATACCTTCCTTGAGTTCAGTTTGTGGCCAAAGCTCGAGTATCAACTTTTAGAACTGGAAGTGGGATTAACCATGTAATCCCAAAACAGAACTGTGGAATTCTGTTTTGATTGAACCCAGGGCCTCATGCCTGTTAGGCAAATATTCTTAGCTCTGGCCCCAGGCCTCTTGTTCCTTTTTAGTTTGAGACAGTCTCACAACGTTTCACAGGCTGGACTTGAAATCACTCTAGGCCAGCATGACACCTGAACTCGAAAGCTTCCTCTTTTAGTGACTGGATTACAAGACTGCGCTACTGTCCCTGGAGACATCAATGATTCTGTGAAACGCCATTCCTCTGCAAGGGTTCTACTTCTGACGCACATGCCACAGCCACTTTAACCAAGCTAAGATGGTTTGGAAATCCTGACGACTGCCCACCTCTGCTGTGAAGTGGCTACATTGCCCAAGCTTCAAGTTACAAGATACGAATGTCAAGTTGTATTGCATGGTGCCGGAGCAGACTCTAGGCCGGTCTGGAGGAAGGACAGGAGGAGCAGACATAAAGCACGGAGCTGCGGCCTCCATGAGAACAGTGCTGTTCCAGCAAAGGTGCCAGCCTCAGGTAAAAGAGTCCAGAAAGGGCAGACCGTTGCTGATTTTTGACCACCTGAGCAAATCACAGCTGCTTATAGCTTACTTCAAGTCTCTAAGTCAACGAACACCCTGAGAAAGACTCCTGAGCGGCTTAGATAGAAACATTTGCAAATATTAACAGTGTGTTTCTGCAAATGCATTCGCCGATAAAACTGATGACAAGCTGGAGGCCTAGACTCTGATTCATTTGACTGACAGGCTGGGGAGAAAAAAATTTCTGAGGAGTGATCTGTATAGTAAAGAGAGGCATTGATGGTCCCCAGTCGGTCAAAGCCAAATCCAGGTTCTTTTGATAGTAATTTGAATGGAGAAACTCATGAAGAGGATTATTTTTTTAAAAAAGAATCAAAACCTCAAAGGGGTACTACAAATTTCACCATAAAACAGTTAATAAATAAATTTTGTGGTTTACCCTAGAAATAGTAGATGCCTGGCCAGATAGCACAATCTGTCTGTTGCATATCAAATCCACCTCACTAGTACCTAGAGCCTGGTTAGTTACACGACTAGACAGGAAAGAGAGTTTTATAGGAACCTCTGAGATATTTCAAAATGAAACAGTGAGTCAAATAAGAACCTCCCCTCCCTCTTTCTACCTTTTCCTCCTTACACACACACACACACACACACACACACACACACGTAGACTGCTGATGGCTGTATTAGCAATAAGAAGAATAAGTAGGCAAGGCCCTGCCTAACACGCCTTTCCCGTCTTTTCCATCCTCCATCTCATCCTCAGAAGTCTCTCCCAGTCAAGTCTCCTCCAGCGTCCCTGCTGTCATCATTCTTGCCTGGGCCTCGATGATTGCAGTACTGCACTAATTAGTTTCCCTCTATCAGGCTTTCCTCTCCAGATCCATCAAGCACTCCACAAACAGATTTATCTTCTTACATTGCAATCAGCAACCTGTCTCCAAAAACTTTTAATGACCCTTGTATTGTACAAAGAGCACATTCTTCCTCCTGGCCTATTATGACCTGCTTCCTAATGGCCAGTCAAGTTTATGTCAAAGATTACTGCACAGCAGACCTGATAGCAAGGCAAAGCCACTCTCCTCTCTATTCTCCATACTCTTTGGGATGCCCAGTCTTCCCTATGTGTTCCCATGTATGGGATTTCATCAGATTTTTCCCCCTTACTCACTTCCTTATTTTTTCTTATTATTTTTTGGTTTTATTTCATGTGTATGAGTGTTTTGCCTGCATGTATGGTCTGGCACCATATATGTGCCTCGGAGGCCAGAAGAGGGTATCAGATTCCCTGAGACTAGAGTTACAGATGGTTATGAGCTGCCAAGTGGGTGCTGCAAACCGAACCCAGGTCCTGTAGAAGAGCCATCTCTCTATCACCCCTTCTCATTCACTTCTTGTCTAAGTCCTTTCCTTGGAGGTCCAGTCCAGAATCTACCTTTCTTGTTTTCCTAAATTTACACAGTACCCATGGTTGCTCAATCTTTTTAGCCACTAAACAGTAGCAAGTATCGTGGTACATGCCCTTGATCTCAGAATTCAGGAGGCAGAGGTAGCCAGAGCACTGTGATTTCAAGGCCAGCCTGATCTATCGCTTGTGAGTTCAAGGCAAGCCAGGGCTACAAAGTGAAACCCTGTCAAAAATAAACAAAAGAAACAATTATCACAAGAATATTGCCACAAGTTAAGTTAGATTACTGGATACAATTAGTTTTTAAGTTTTGTTTGTTTTTGTTTGGTTTGTTTAAACATTGGGAGTGGGAGTGAGCAGGGAGGGTAGACTTTGAACTTTTATGTGGTATCTCTGGAGGTAGAGACTCTAATTTTGCAGAAGGCTGTTTTGAAATATGGTAGCAGGGTCTGGCTCAGTGGTGAAGACTACATATTGTTCTTCCTGAGGATGCAAGTTCAATTCCCAGCACCACATCAGGCAGCTCACAGCCAGTCGCAACTCCAGTTACAGGGGGTTCCTGAGTGAACACCTCTTCCTCCAGCATACAAACACATAACTAACAATAATAATTGTAGTAGTAGTAGTAATGCATTATAAAAAGAAATATGATAATCATTGGTCAATAGTAAATATTTCTAGCACTTTGCCTTCCGCGTATATGGTAGGATGGCATAGCACTGCTCTCTTTGAGTTAGAGCTGACTACTGAAAGGAACAGAATCAGAAATTTATTTGCCCCAGAGGGACAAAGGGCAGGGAATAAGAGACAAAGACAAGAGACAGAAGATGAGGGGAGAAGGGAAGAAGTATTTATTTGTCCTGTAGTGAGGATGGGGACAAAAGAATGACTCTGGCTAGAGAAGAGACAGTCATGGACCATAAGAAAATGGTAAGGGGAAAACCTGTGTTAGGATGAGGTGCTTAATTTTGATTGGGCACGTTAATTAAGGTAGCCAAAGGGGCTTTTGATTGCTGAACTTCAATACTTTGATAGCTGGAAGTTGGTAGTCAGCCTCAAGTGGTCAAATAAGGGACTAGACCTTGGAGGCTAGCTTTAGGATAGTAATCTGATAACAGTTTTTAGCAAGGCAGAGAGAGGGAACGGGAGAGAAGGGCAATGCCCGTCAAAGCTATGCCTGCCATGCTCAGACAGGCTAGAGTCCTTCACTCATGACTTGCTTTGGTTAAGGCATTGTGAATTTATGCGGCACATGCTTCTTCCAGTGGTAAGCACTGAGTCGGTTGCATTCTCCAGAATCTTTCCTCCTATATTCAACTAACAATATGTATGGTGGCAATTTGTCTGCTTCTGGCTATTATAGAGATGAGCCCCTCAGTTTGTTTCTCCGTACTGAGCCACACCCCCTAAAGTCATGACTGACCCCCAGCATAAACAGAGCATGTGACCAAGAAACTAATCTTCAATTTTTAGCCACTCAGACTTAGGATTTCTTTGTTAATCCTGCATAGTTTAGCAGACCCTCAATTACAAGGAAAATCTACAAAATGTACTTTTTATTCCATGCATTAAGAACATCCATTATTTGGTAAAAACAAACAAACCCCAAAACCAAAAAAAAACCCCCAAAAAACAAAAAAAGCTTTATTTACTTAAACACTAGTGGGTTGAACTAAGCAATTTCACCAGGGTTTAGAGTAGAACATCAAGCAATCACACACAGAGAACCACAGAGGATGTTTTTAAGAGCCACTCTAGGCTCCAGAAATGGACAGACATGGCACACTCTGGGGAGCCAGAGGTGTCTTTCCTTCTTTCCACAGCAACTGGAGCTGCTGTGACTTACTGAACGGAGGGGAGGGAGGCTTGAATCATCAAAAGCATTGTCTGCTGAAGAGAAGCAGCCAGCTAACCAACATGCCTTACAGACACCTTATACAACTACAATATTAGCAGGGTTCTACAACCACAGAGGACGCTGGGGCAATGAGGACGGAAGGGATTTCCCGAAACAACTTGGGGATATTACAATATTAAGGGTTCGAACCAGAGTCACTGGGACCATAAAATAAACTTTATTACCAGGTTCATTATAGACGATCATGATTTATACAGGGTATTTGTCGTTCTAAGTTTGTAACTGAGGTTTTTCACTTCATAGCATTTAACAAATAGCCTGCTTATTTCTTATTTATTCTTTGAAGAAAGAATGGTGGTTTCTGGGACTGGGGACATGGCTCAGTGGTTAGGCGCGCTTTCTGCTCTTCCAGAGGACCTGCGTTCAGTTCTCCGTACCCAAATGAAGCCACTCAGGATGGACTGTAACTCTTCTTCCAGGGCAGTCCATGCCCTCTCTGGCCTCCAAAGGAATTACACACATGTGTACTACATGCATGTAGATGTAGTTGCTTTTTCAAAAATATTTAGACTGTTGGTTCCAGCACACAATGGGAATTTAAAAGATTATTGTCATTAATGATAAAGTTTTGGGAAACAACGATTTTGTGTAAAAATAATTAGAATTTAATGAATGTCTATTTGATTAAGTTTTGGTTGTAAGTAACACAAACAGACGATACAATTTTGTCCATAAGTTTCAAATGATGCTTGAAGTTACAATACTATAGAAATGCTTCCCTGCAGGCCTCCCTTCCAGGCCATTGGGCTCATGTTTATTCCTTCTGTCTAATAGTTTTACAGTACCTGAATTCATTTTAAGAACGAGCTCACTATGGACATACTCTATGCCTATAACTAGATTTATAGAGATTAACTGCATCATTTTCTAGAAGAAACACTGAGTGATGCATCCACAGACCTGCCCTGGGTGCACACAAGAACTGGAGAGCTCGTGCAGACAGCCAATCCACCGTACCAACCACAGGCATTCCTCTTGACTTTTAGTCTTTATTTTGAACTGCATTGCTCACTTATTTTTTTCAGTTCTATTATTCTCATTCACTTATTTCTCCTTTCATTAGATACTTTTACAAGAGTCTTCCAGGAAGGCAAAAACTGTTATTTGAAGAGGTCCTACATAGTGTTAGATGCCCATGGACTCAGATAATTGAATTTGTCCTTCACATGATTCATTGATCTCCTTCATAGGACTTCTGTTCAGGGACAGCATTCCTGCTCATGTTGGATGACAGGAAAATCAACCCGCTGTCTTGGAGCAGCTCACACTGTTCTGTGGCCTGGCCTTTTATTGATCTAATTTACTATGAGTGCAACATTCTAAACATTCTCTGAGGACGGACACACACACACACACACACACACACACACACACGTGCCAGGGGCCATATTTGTTTAGCTTGACCTTAATAAAACTTCTCACATTCTCATATTAGTTGCCATAATTTACATACAAAATAGGTGTTGAGCTGAAGATGCCCATTTTTCCATAACCCCAGCTTCTCTCCACCATTATAGGTCAGGCCAGTTTCTGTGATTTAATAATAGCCTTCCTGAATACAAAGCATCCATGAGAGGCTTCCCATGCTAAGGTATGAGCACAGTGTGCTTTTGTATCTTTAAACTGTATTTTAGCTCCATTGATTTAAGCAAACTAGATCCTTACAATGTTTTGAACGGGTGTGCCATCCTGAAAGGGTAGATATGGCCACTTTCACATTCTGGCATCATGGTGAACTAAGAACGAAGGGTGAGTCTGGAGAGATGGTTCCATGTAGTAGTTTACAGCCATCTGTTCTACAGGATCCAGTGTCGTCTTCTCACCTCTGAAGGCACCAAGCATGGACATGGTGCACTTACACACATGCAGACAAAGTACTCGTACACACAAAATAAAATAAATACTGAAACAAAAAAAAGAACGAAAGGGAGAAAATGGATCTAAAGAAATAACTGAGAAATATGTGGATTATGAAGTTCTTACGAATGAAAGGAACCACAGACGTTTAGGAATAGAGAAAAACATCTAAAATGGGCTTTCTCTTTGTAGTGGGGTGGCGGGTCATCCCAGAGTGGCCCCACGCAGAAAGCACAGGACAGGGTTGGTGGGCTCCAGGAGGAATGGCCAGCTTTTGAGCTACATCCAGACGGGGTGGATCTGATCTGTGGGTGGCAGTACTCAAATGCAGATGGGCAATGCCTCAGTCGAGCCAGCTCTCACCTTATGGCAAGGCTTGAGGACGGCAGCCTGGCAGCACCATATGGGATATAGCCTTTGCACGCAAGCCCATAAACCGTCGCAGAAACACATGCTGAATATTTCATCCTTCATGGAATCCGCTTGCAAAGTGTAGAATGCTGCGCTGCGGCCCCTTTNTTCTCAGTCCTTGACTTTAATGGTTTTCCTTCAGTTAAATAAATGCTTACTGATCAAAGTGTATTGCCAGGGAATTTGAAATTATTTACTAGCGTTCAATAAACAATTAGCAGTATGTTGTTTCTGACCATGGATAGTAAGTAAAAAATTGAATAATAGCCATATATATATATATGTATATATACACATACACTTTGGCTTTTCCCCCTCCAGAATTAGGTGAATTGTTTAGAAGCAGCGTTGGCTAAATTAGTTTGGAGTTCTGGTTTCCTGTGGATGCGGCCTCTCAGTGATCCAGCTTAAAGGGATAATCTTAAAGGCTCCTTCTCACCCTAATATTTCATTTTAAAATATTAACTCTAAGTCATTGAAGTTTGCATATTGTTTTAAAATTCGACTGTTCTGTTCTTGCTTTGTTTCTTGGTGTTGGAAGAATCGTCCTCCCCTCCTAGAGTGAGAGATAGCAGCTGGCTGGCCAGGCAGGGCAGCTTCACAGGCTGGAAGGGGGGAGGGGCTCATATCTAATTAGAGCAGCGGGGAAGAGTTTTTTAGCAAGGCAAATTGTAATCCTTTTTTTTTTTTGGAAACTGGCCAGGGCATTAGGGTTAACAACACAGTTTGTGCAAAATAATAATAATAATAATAAAATCTATCCACCCCGTGTTTATGGATCACCAGTGTCTTAGATGTCCAAGTTCGTATCTCACTTAAAAGATTTTTATATATACAGTATCTCTTAACACCTGCCAAAAACTTGGCAAAAACTTGGCAACCACAGGAAGATAGCACCAGCTTCAAGATGCTCATTTTGCTTAGATATTTTCACAAGAATTTGAACTGTAATCCGAGAGGGGAAAATTCAATTCCAAACATTCAATGTGCCCTATCTCTTTGTAGTAACATTGGCACAACATTTTTTTGTGTGTTCCTTCTCCTTATTATAGTGCTGAGGATCGAACACATGACCCCAGGCCTGCTTGGGAAGCACTTCACTGTTGACCCAAGACAACAGTTAGTAAGGCTTGTCGTTCTTAGGGTTTGTTTCATTTTCTGTTTAAATGGATCTTCTGAAGTCCCGAACAGTCCCTTCAGGGTCACCCTCTTCTAGCTTTGTGCCTTCCTATGAATCCCTCTTTGGAAACGTAGGGTAAGCAATATTCCTCTGCTCCTCTCTCTACAGAATAGTGAGTGAGCTGGCAACAATCCCTTGAGAGTGTGAACCGGAGTCTAGTTGAATATAATTCACTAAGGTGAACCACTGATACTCTGGTGGAAGCTTGTGCAAGAGTCATTTTTGCAATAACATGGGGCAGCTTTCCTCTGAATGGTTTAACTATGAATGGTTTAACTATGAATGGATAGGTATGTCGCTCATGCAATGATTGAATCAGTTGACCAAACAATATGATTGCACTCAATCAAAATGGGTTCTGGGTTTATAATTTATGTATTGAACTGAATTTGTTTCACAGAGGAAACCTTACCTAGTAGTGAGGAATTCAATAGATTGAAACAACTGGTTATGGGATAGTTCACATAAAAAAAAATCTATTTGATGGCCTGGGGTGGGGAACTCCAACGCACATAGGTAGGACAATCTGTAACAGAGTTGGGTGAACAAGTTCAAGATGCAGCCTCTAATGCTAGGCAGAATTAACATAACACCATCTAAATGTGTGTCTGTGTTCAGCAATGCCTAATGTGCTCCTTTCTGTTGTAGGCTAGGTCCCAGTGGCATGGGCTTCCGTCCCGGAAGGACTGTCTCATTTCTAGCCACAGAACAGATTCTGGAATGAGATTTGGAAGTAAATTAATGACAAAACACAGGCACTGTTTGGTTTTCTGTTGTTTTTCACAGTCCCACTTTCGGTGCATTTGCCTGTGTTGGGACAATAAAAAATAGCACATATAGGGCTCAGACAACTTCTTCGCTCTCTGTAGCCTGCCTCAGTGTAGTAGAAAATTTCAGGCATTCAACATTCCAGATTTCTTTGCCTTCATGACTTGTTACTGTGAGGAATCCCATTTGAATCCCTGACATCTAGATAAGAGAATACAATGGATGCTGGCTAGCTCTTCTTTTTGTTATCCTTTTCTCTTCTTTCTTTCTTTCTTTCTTTCTTTCTTTCTTTCTTTCTTTCTTT